>CATIWC010001424.1:0-110156 GCA_948472305.1 Vicia faba
GGTGTAATATATGTAAAACATTTCAAATGTTTTCTTCTTATTCGTCACCAAAGTTTAGGTTTCTTCATCACTAAGTAACTAACTTAAAAGTCTTTAAATTATATATGCACATTTGATATATATTGTTTAGAATTAAAATTAAATGATCATGCTCCATATTATTTTTATTCAGCATATTTATAATGTTATATGGTGTAATATATGTAAAAACATGCAATATTTTTCTTCTTCTTTATCACCAAATTTTAGGTTTCTTCATCAATAAGAAACTAAGTTAAAAGTCTTTAAATTAATGATGCATGTTTTATATATTAGTAATAATTGAAGTTAAATGATCAAGCTCGATATTATTTTTATTAACCATATTCACATTATATTACGGTGAAATATATGTAAAACATTTCAAATGTTTTCTTCTTATTCGTCACCAAATTTTAGGTTTCTTCATCACTAAGTAACTAAGTTAAAAGACTTTAAATTAATGTTGCATATTTGATATATATTGGTTAGTATTAAATTTAAATCATCAAGCTCAATATTATTTTTATTTACCATATTTATAATGTAATATGGTGTAATATATGTAAACACTTTTAATACTTTTCTTCTTCTTTATCACCATATTTTAGGTTTCTTCATCACTAAAAATATAAGTTAAAAGACTATAAAATAATGACACATATTTTATATATTGGTAATAATTAAAGTTCAATGACCAAGCTCGGTATTATTTTTATTTACCATATTCACATTATATTATGGTATAACATATGTAAAACATTCCAATATTTCTTCTTATTTATCACCACATTATAGGTTTCTTCATCACTAAGAAACTAAGTTAAAAGTCTTTATATTAATGACACATATTTTTTATATTTATATAAATTAAAATTAAATGATCAAGCTCGATATTATTTTTATTCACCATATCCACATTATATTATGGTATAATATATGTAAAACATTTCAATATTTTTGTTCTTCTTTATCACCAAATTCTAGGTTTCTTCATCACTAAGAAACTAAGTTAAAAGTCTTTAAATTAATGATGCATGTTTTATATATATTAGTAATAATTAAAGTTAAATGATCAAGCTCGATATTATTTTAAATAACCATATTCACATTATATTACGGTGTAATTTATGTAAAACATTTCAAATGTTTTCTTCTTATTCGTCACCAAAGTTTAGGTTTCTTCATCACTAAGTAACTAACTTAAAAGTCTTTAAATTATATATGCACATTTGATATATATATTAGTTAGAATTAAAATTAAATGATCATGCTCCATATTATTTTTATTCAGAATATTTATAATGTTATATGGTGTAATATATGTAAAAACTTGCAATATTTTTCTTCTTCTTTATCACCAAATTTTAGGTTTCTTCATCAATAAGAAACTAAGTTAAAAGTCTTTAAATTAATGATGCATGTTTTATATATTAGTAATAATTGAAGTTAAATGATCAAGCTCGATATTATTTTTATTAACCATATTCAAATTATATTACGGTGAAATATATGTAAAACATTTCAAATGTTTTCTTCTTATTCGTCACCAAATTTTAGGTTTCTTCATCACTAAGTAACTAAGTTAAAAGACTTTAAATTAATGTTGCATATTTGATATATTGGTTAGTATTAAATTTAAATCATCAAGCTCAATATTATTTTTATTTACCATATTTATAATGTAATATGGTGTAATATATGTAAACACTTTTAATACTTTTCTTCTTCTTTATCACCAAATTTTAGGTTTCTTCATCACTAAAAATATAAGTTAAAAGACTATAAAATAATGACACATATTTTATATATTGGTAATAATTAAAGTTCAATGATCAAGCTCGGTATTATTTTTATTTACCATATTCACATTATATTATGGTATAACATATGTAAAACATTCCAATATTTCTTCTTATTTATCACCACATTATAGGTTTCTTCATCACTAAGAAACTAAGTTAAAAGTCTTTATATTAATGACACATATTTTTTATATTTATATAAATTAAAATTAAATGATCAAGCTCGATATTATTTTTATTCACCATATCCACATTATATTATGGTATAATATATGTAAAACATTTCAATATTTTTGTTCTTCTTTATCACCAAATTCTAGGTTTCTTCATCACTAAGAAACTAAGTTAAAAGTCTTTAAATTAATGATGCATGTTTTATATATATTAGTAATAATTAAAGTTAAATGATCAAGCTCGATATTATTTTAAATAACCATATTCACATTATATTACGGTGTAATATATGTAAAACATTTCAAATGTTTTCTTCTTATTCGTCACCAAAGTTTAGGTTTCTTCATCACTAAGTAACTAACTTAAAAGTCTTTAAATTATATATGCACATTTGATATATATTGTTTAGAATTAAAATTAAATGATCATGCTCCATATTATTTTTATTCAGCATATTTATAATGTTATATGGTGTAATATATGTAAAAACATGCAATATTTTTCTTCTTCTTTATCACCAAATTTTAGGTTTCTTCATCAATAAGAAACTAAGTTAAAAGTCTTTAAATTAATGATGCATGTTTTATATATTAGTAATAATTGAAGTTAAATGATCAAGCTCGATATTATTTTTATTAACCATATTCACATTATATTACGGTGAAATATATGTAAAACATTTCAAATGTTTTCTTCTTATTCGTCACCAAATTTTAGGTTTCTTCATCACTAAGTAACTAAGTTAAAAGACTTTAAATTAATGTTGCATATTTGATATATATTGGTTAGTATTAAATTTAAATCATCAAGCTCAATATTATTTTTATTTACCATATTTATAATGTAATATGGTGTAATATATGTAAACACTTTTAATACTTTTCTTCTTCTTTATCACCATATTTTAGGTTTCTTCATCACTAAAAATATAAGTTAAAAGACTATAAAATAATGACACATATTTTATATATTGGTAATAATTAAAGTTCAATGACCAAGCTCGGTATTATTTTTATTTACCATATTCACATTATATTATGGTATAACATATGTAAAACATTCCAATATTTCTTCTTATTTATCACCACATTATAGGTTTCTTCATCACTAAGAAACTAAGTTAAAAGTCTTTATATTAATGACACATATTTTTTATATTTATATAAATTAAAATTAAATGATCAAGCTCGATATTATTTTTATTCACCATATCCACATTATATTATGGTATAATATATGTAAAACATTTCAATATTTTTGTTCTTCTTTATCACCAAATTCTAGGTTTCTTCATCACTAAGAAACTAAGTTAAAAGTCTTTAAATTAATGATGCATGTTTTATATATATTAGTAATAATTAAAGTTAAATGATCAAGCTCGATATTATTTTAAATAACCATATTCACATTATATTACGGTGTAATTTATGTAAAACATTTCAAATGTTTTCTTCTTATTCGTCACCAAAGTTTAGGTTTCTTCATCACTAAGTAACTAACTTAAAAGTCTTTAAATTATATATGCACATTTGATATATATTGGTTAGAATTAAAATTAAATGATCATGCTCGATATAATTTTTATTCAGCATATTTATAATGTTATATGGTGTAATATATGTAAAAACTTGCAATATTTTTCTTCTTCTTTATCACCAAATTTTAGGTTTCTTCATCAATAAGAAACTAAGTTAAAAGTCTTTAAATTAATGATGCATGTTTTATATATTAGTAATAATTGAAGTTAAATGATCAAGCTCGATATTATTTTTATTAACCATATTCAAATTATATTACGGTGAAATATATGTAAAACATTTCAAATGTTTTCTTCTTATTCGTCACCAAATTTTAGGTTTCTTCATCACTAAGTAACTAAGTTAAAAGACTTTAAATTAATGTTGCATATTTGATATATATTGGTTAGTATTAAATTTAAATCATCAAGCTCAATATTATTTTTATTTACCATATTTATAATGTAATATGGTGTAATATATGTAAACACTTTTAATACTTTTCTTCTTCTTTATCACCAAATTTTAGGTTTCTTCATCACTAAAAATATAAGTTAAAAGACTATAAAATAATGACACATATTTTATATATTGGTAATAATTAAAGTTCAATGATCAAGCTCGGTATTATTTTTATTTACCATATTCACATTATATTATGGTATAACATATGTAAAACATTCCAATATTTCTTCTTATTTATCACCACATTATAGGTTTCTTCATCACTAAGAAACTAAGTTAAAAGTCTTTATATTAATGACACATATTTTTTATATTTATATAAATTAAAATTAAATGATCAAGCTCGATATTATTTTTATTCACCATATCCACATTATATTATGGTATAATATATGTAAAACATTTCAATATTTTTGTTCTTCTTTATCACCAAATTCTAGGTTTCTTCATCACTAAGAAACTAAGTTAAAAGTCTTTAAATTAATGATGCATGTTTTATATATATTAGTAATAATTAAAGTTAAATGATCAAGCTCGATATTATTTTAAATAACCATATTCACATTATATTACGGTGTAATATATGTAAAACATTTCAAATGTTTTCTTCTTATTCGTCACCAAAGTTTAGGTTTCTTCATCACTAAGTAACTAACTTAAAAGTCTTTAAATTATATATGCACATTTGATATATATTGTTTAGAATTAAAATTAAATGATCATGCTCCATATTATTTTTATTCAGCATATTTATAATGTTATATGGTGTAATATATGTAAAAACATGCAATATTTTTCTTCTTCTTTATCACCAAATTTTAGGTTTCTTCATCAATAAGAAACTAAGTTAAAAGTCTTTAAATTAATGATGCATGTTTTATATATTAGTAATAATTGAAGTTAAATGATCAAGCTCGATATTATTTTTATTAACCATATTCACATTATATTACGGTGAAATATATGTAAAACATTTCAAATGTTTTCTTCTTATTCGTCACCAAATTTTAGGTTTCTTCATCACAAAGTAACTAAGTTAAAAGACTTTAAATTAATGTTGCATATTTGATATATATTGGTTAGTATTAAATTTAAATCATCAAGCTCAATATTATTTTTATTTACCATATTTATAATGTAATATGGTGTAATATATGTAAACACTTTTAATACTTTTCTTCTTCTTTATCACCATATTTTAGGTTTCTTCATCACTAAAAATATAAGTTAAAAGACTATAAAATAATGACACATATTTTATATATTGGTAATAATTAAAGTTCAATGACCAAGCTCGGTATTATTTTTATTTACCATATTCACATTATATTATGGTATAACATATGTAAAACATTCCAATATTTCTTCTTATTTATCACCACATTATAGGTTTCTTCATCACTAAGAAACTAAGTTAAAAGTCTTTATATTAATGACACATATTTTTTATATTTATATAAATTAAAATTAAATGATCCAGCTCGATATTATTTTTATTCACCATATCCACATTATATTATGGTATAATATATGTAAAACATTTCAATATTTTTGTTCTTCTTTATCACCAAATTCTAGGTTTCTTCATCACTAAGAAACTAAGTTAAAAGTCTTTAAATTAATGATGCATGTTTTATATATATTAGTAATAATTAAAGTTAAATGATCAAGCTCGATATTATTTTAAATAACCATATTCACATTATATTACGGTGTAATTTATGTAAAACATTTCAAATGTTTTCTTCTTATTCGTCACCAAAGTTTAGGTTTCTTCATCACTAAGTAACTAACTTAAAAGTCTTTAAATTATATATGCACATTTGATATATATTGGTTAGAATTAAAATTAAATGATCATGCTCGATATAATTTTTATTCAGCATATTTATAATGTTATATGGTGTAATATATGTAAAAACTTGCAATATTTTTCTTCTTCTTTATCACCAAATTTTAGGTTTCTTCATCAATAAGAAACTAAGTTAAAAGTCTTTAAATTAATGATGCATGTTTTATATATTAGTAATAATTGAAGTTAAATGATCAAGCTCGATATTATTTTTATTAACCATATTCAAATTATATTACGGTGAAATATATGTAAAACATTTCAAATGTTTTCTTCTTATTCGTCACCAAATTTTAGGTTTCTTCATCACTAAGTAACTAAGTTAAAAGACTTTAAATTAATGTTGCATATTTGATATATATTGGTTAGTATTAAATTTAAATCATCAAGCTCAATATTATTTTTATTTACCATATTTATAATGTAATATGGTGTAATATATGTAAACACTTTTAATACTTTTCTTCTTCTTTATCACCAAATTTTAGGTTTCTTCATCACTAAAAATATAAGTTAAAAGACTATAAAATAATGACACATATTTTATATATTGGTAATAATTAAAGTTCAATGATCAAGCTCGGTATTATTTTTATTTACCATATTCACATTATATTATGGTATAACATATGTAAAACATTCCAATATTTCTTCTTATTTATCACCACATTATAGGTTTCTTCATCACTAAGAAACTAAGTTAAAAGTCTTTATATTAATGACACATATTTTTTATATTTATATAAATTAAAATTAAATGATCAAGCTCGATATTATTTTTATTCACCATATCCACATTATATTATGGTATAATATATGTAAAACATTTCAATATTTTTGTTCTTCTTTATCACCAAATTCTAGGTTTCTTCATCACTAAGAAACTAAGTTAAAAGTCTTTAAATTAATGATGCATGTTTTATATATATTAGTAATAATTAAAGTTAAATGATCAAGCTCGATATTATTTTAAATAACCATATTCACATTATATTACGGTGTAATATATGTAAAACATTTCAAATGTTTTCTTCTTATTCGTCACCAAAGTTTAGGTTTCTTCATCACTAAGTAACTAACTTAAAAGTCTTTAAATTATATATGCACATTTGATATATATTGTTTAGAATTAAAATTAAATGATCATGCTCCATATTATTTTTATTCAGCATATTTATAATGTTATATGGTGTAATATATGTAAAAACATGCAATATTTTTCTTCTTCTTTATCACCAAATTTTAGGTTTCTTCATCAATAAGAAACTAAGTTAAAAGTCTTTAAATTAATGATGCATGTTTTATATATTAGTAATAATTGAAGTTAAATGATCAAGCTCGATATTATTTTTATTAACCATATTCACATTATATTACGGTGAAATATATGTAAAACATTTCAAATGTTTTCTTCTTATTCGTCACCAAATTTTAGGTTTCTTCATCACTAAGTAACTAAGTTAAAAGACTTTAAATTAATGTTGCATATTTGATATATATTGGTTAGTATTAAATTTAAATCATCAAGCTCAATATTATTTTTATTTACCATATTTATAATGTAATATGGTGTAATATATGTAAACACTTTTAATACTTTTCTTCTTCTTTATCACCATATTTTAGGTTTCTTCATCACTAAAAATATAAGTTAAAAGACTATAAAATAATGACACATATTTTATATATTGGTAATAATTAAAGTTCAATGACCAAGCTCGGTATTATTTTTATTTACCATATTCACATTATATTATGGTATAACATATGTAAAACATTCCAATATTTCTTCTTATTTATCACCACATTATAGGTTTCTTCATCACTAAGAAACTAAGTTAAAAGTCTTTATATTAATGACACATATTTTTTATATTTATATAAATTAAAATTAAATGATCAAGCTCGATATTATTTTTATTCACCATATCCACATTATATTATGGTATAACTTATGTAAAACATTTCAATATTTTTGTTCTTCTTTATCACCAAATTCTAGGTTTCTTCATCACTAAGAAACTAAGTTAAAAGTCTTTAAATTAATGATGCATGTTTTATATATATTAGTAATAATTAAAGTTAAATGATCAAGCTCGATATTATTTTAAATAACCATATTCACATTATATTACGGTGTAATATATGTAAAGCATTTCAAATGTTTTCTTCTTATTCGTCACCAAAGTTTAGGTTTCTTCATCACTAAGTAACTAACTTAAAAGTCTTTAAATTATATATGCACATTTGATATATATTGGTTAGAATTAAAATTAAATGATCATGCTCGATATTATTTTTATTCAGCATATTTATAATGTTATATGGTGTAATATATGTAAAAACATGCAATATTTTTCTTCTTCTTTATCACCAAATTTTAGGTTTCTTCATCAATAAGAAACTAAGTTAAAAGTCTTTAAATTAATGATGCATGTTTTATATATTAGTAATAATTGAAGTTAAATGATCAAGCTCGATATTATTTTTATTAACCATATTCACATTATATTACGGTGAAATATATGTAAAACATTTCAAATGTTTTCTTCTTATTCGTCACCAAATTTTAGGTTTCTTCATCACTAAGTAACTAAGTTAAAAGACTTTAAATTAATGTTGCATATTTGATATATATTGGTTAGTATTAAATTTAAATCATCAAGCTCAATATTATTTTTATTTACCATATTTATAATGTAATATGGTGTAATATGTGTAAACACTTTTAATACTTTTCTTCTTCTTTATCACCAAATTTTAGGTTTCTTCATCACTAAAAATATAAGTTAAAAGACTATAAAATAATGACACATATTTTATATATTGGTAATAATTAAAGTTCAATGATCAAGCTCGGTATTATTTTTATTTACCATATTCACATTATATTATGGTATAATATATGTAAAACATTCCAAAATTTCTTCTTCTTTATCACCAGATTATAGGTTTCTTCATCACTAAGAAACTAAGTTAAAAGTCTTTATATTAATGACACATATTTTTTATATTTATATAAATTAAAATTAAATGATCAAGCTCGATATTATTTTTATTCACCATATCCACATTATATTATGGTATAATATATGTAAAACATTTCAATATTTTTGTTCTTCTTTATCACCAAATTCTAGGTTTCTTCATCACTAAGAAACTAAGTTAAAAGTCTTTAAATTAATGATGCATGTTTTATATATATTAGTAATAATTAAAGTTAAATGATCAAGCTCGATATTATTTTAAATAACCATATTCACATTATATTACGGTGTAATATATGTAAAACATTTCAAATGTTTTCTTCTTATTCGTCACCAAAGTTTAGGTTTCTTCATCACTAAGTAACTAACTTAAAAGTCTTTAAATTATATATGCACATTTGATATATATTGTTTAGAATTAAAATTAAATGATCATGCTCCATATTATTTTTATTCAGCATATTTATAATGTTATATGGTGTAATATATGTAAAAACATGCAATATTTTTCTTCTTCTTTATCACCAAATTTTAGGTTTCTTCATCAATAAGAAACTAAGTTAAAAGTCTTTAAATTAATGATGCATGTTTTATATATTAGTAATAATTGAAGTTAAATGATCAAGCTCGATATTATTTTTATTAACCATATTCACATTATATTACGGTGAAATATATGTAAAACATTTCAAATGTTTTCTTCTTATTCGTCACCAAATTTTAGGTTTCTTCATCACTAAGTAACTAAGTTAAAAGACTTTAAATTAATGTTGCATATTTGATATATATTGGTTAGTATTAAATTTAAATCATCAAGCTCAATATTATTTTTATTTACCATATTTATAATGTAATATGGTGTAATATATGTAAACACTTTTAATACTTTTCTTCTTCTTTATCACCATATTTTAGGTTTCTTCATCACTAAAAATATAAGTTAAAAGACTATAAAATAATGACACATATTTTATATATTGGTAATAATTAAAGTTCAATGACCAAGCTCGGTATTATTTTTATTTACCATATTCACATTATATTATGGTATAACATATGTAAAACATTCCAATATTTCTTCTTATTTATCACCACATTATAGGTTTCTTCATCACTAAGAAACTAAGTTAAAAGTCTTTATATTAATGACACATATTTTTTATATTTATATAAATTAAAATTAAATGATCAAGCTCGATATTATTTTTATTCACCATATCCACATTATATTATGGTATAACTTATGTAAAACATTTCAATATTTTTGTTCTTCTTTATCACCAAATTCTAGGTTTCTTCATCACTAAGAAACTAAGTTAAAAGTCTTTAAATTAATGATGCATGTTTTATATATATTAGTAATAATTAAAGTTAAATGATCAAGCTCGATATTATTTTAAATAACCATATTCACATTATATTACGGTGTAATATATGTAAAGCATTTCAAATGTTTTCTTCTTATTCGTCACCAAAGTTTAGGTTTCTTCATCACTAAGTAACTAACTTAAAAGTCTTTAAATTATATATGCACATTTGATATATATTGGTTAGAATTAAAATTAAATGATCATGCTCGATATTATTTTTATTCAGCATATTTATAATGTTATATGGTGTAATATATGTAAAAACATGCAATATTTTTCTTCTTCTTTATCACCAAATTTTAGGTTTCTTCATCAATAAGAAACTAAGTTAAAAGTCTTTAAATTAATGATGCATGTTTTATATATTAGTAATAATTGAAGTTAAATGATCAAGCTCGATATTATTTTTATTAACCATATTCACATTATATTACGGTGAAATATATGTAAAACATTTCAAATGTTTTCTTCTTATTCGTCACCAAATTTTAGGTTTCTTCATCACTAAGTAACTAAGTTAAAAGACTTTAAATTAATGTTGCATATTTGATATATATTGGTTAGTATTAAATTTAAATCATCAAGCTCAATATTATTTTTATTTACCATATTTATAATGTAATATGGTGTAATATGTGTAAACACTTTTAATACTTTTCTTCTTCTTTATCACCAAATTTTAGGTTTCTTCATCACTAAAAATATAAGTTAAAAGACTATAAAATAATGACACATATTTTATATATTGGTAATAATTAAAGTTCAATGATCAAGCTCGGTATTATTTTTATTTACCATATTCACATTATATTATGGTATAATATATGTAAAACATTCCAAAATTTCTTCTTCTTTATCACCAGATTATAGGTTTCTTCATCACTAAGAAACTAAGTTAAAAGTCTTTATATTAATGACACATATTTTTTATATTTATATAAATTAAAATTAAATGATCAAGCTCGATATTATTTTTATTCACCATATCCACATTATATTATAGTATAATATATGTAAAACATTTCAATATTTTTGTTCTTCTTTATCACCAAATTCTAGGTTTCTTCATCACTAAGAAACTAAGTTAAAAGTCTTTAAATTAATGATGCATGTTTTATATATATTAGTAATAATTAAAGTTAAATGATCAAGCTCGATATTATTTTAAATAACCATATTCACATTATATTACGGTGTAATATATGTAAAACATTTCAAATGTTTTCTTCTTATTCGTCGCCAAAGTTTAGGTTTCTTCATCACTAAGTAACTAACTTAAAAGTCTTTAAATTATATATGCACATTTGATATATATATTGGTTAGAATTAAAATTAAATGATCATGCTCCATATTATTTTTATTCAGAATATTTATAATGTTATATGGTGTAATATATGTAAAAACTTGCAATATTTTTCTTCTTCTTTATCACCAAATTTTAGGTTTCTTCATCAATAAGAAACTAAGTTAAAAGTCTTTAAATTAATGATGCATGTTTTATATATTAGTAATAATTGAAGTTAAATGATCAAGCTCGATATTATTTTTATTAACCATATTCAAATTATATTACGGTGAAATATATGTAAAACATTTCAAATGTTTTCTTCTTATTCGTCACCAAATTTTAGGTTTCTTCATCACTAAGTAACTAAGTTAAAAGACTTTAAATTAATGTTGCATATTTTATATATATTGGTTAGTATTAAATTTAAATCATCAAGCTCAATATTATTTTTATTTACCATATTTATAATGTAATATGGTGTAATATATGTAAACACTTTTAATACTTTTCTTCTTCTGTATCACCAAATTTTAGGTTTCTTCATCACTAAAAATATAAGTTAAAAGACTATAAAATAATGACACATATTTTATATATTGGTAATAATTAAAGTTCAATGATCAAGCTCGGTATTATTTTTATTTACCATATTCACATTATATTATGGTATAATATATGTAAAACATTCCAATATTTCTTCTTCTTTATCACCACATAATAGGTTTCTTCATCACTAAGAAACTAAGTTAAAAGTCTTTATATTAATGACACATATTTTTTATATTTATATAAATTAAAATTAAATGATCAAGCTCGATATTATTTTTATTCACCATATCCACATTATATTATGGTATAATATATGTAAAACATTTCAATATTTTTCTTCTTCTTTATCACCAAATTCTAGGTTTCTTCATCACTAAGAAACTAAGTTAAAAGTCTTTAAATTAATGATGCATGTTTTATATATATTAGTAATAATTAAAGTTAAATGATCAAGCTCGATATTATTTTTAATAACCATATTCACATTATATTAGGGTGTAATATATGTAAAACATTTCAAATGTTTTCTTCTTATTCGTCACCAAATTTTAGATTTCTTCATCACCAAGTAACTACGTTAAAAGTATTTAAATTTTATATGCATATTTGATATATATTGGTTAGAATTAAAATTAAATGATCATGCTCGATATTATTTTTATTCAGCATATTTATAATGTTATATGGTGTAATATATATGTAAAAACTTGCAATATTTTTCTAATTCTTTATCACCAAATTTTTGGTTTCTTCATCAATAAGAAACTAAGTTAAAAGTCTTTAAATTAATGATGCATGTTTTATATATTAGTAATAATTGAAGTTAAATGATCAAGCTCGATATTATTTTTATTAACCATATTCACATTATATTACGGTGAAATATATGTAAAACATTTCAAATGTTTTCTTCTTATTCGTCACCAAATTTTAGGTTTCTTCATCACTAATTACTAAGTTAAAATACTTTAAACTAATGTTGTAACACCCTCTAAAAACCCCGAATAAATTTTCGCGAATAATTAAAATTATAATTTCAGAGTACATGTATCAACGAGGATGTCACAATTCTCTTTTAATAAAAACAAATTCCTGTCATGCATAATCATAGTAGTAACTCATACATGTTTACACAGCGGAATAATTTAATTAATAAAACCAATGTTATAATATTTTCAAAATCATCAGGGATTAACACCTGGAAAATGTCAACATCATATTATAACAAATATAAGGAAATAAACGAGTATGACTAAAGCAGCTCGACAAACAAACGTTCTCGGAGTTACAACTATCAGAGCATGACCCGGACAATACTAAAACGGAATTAAACTAGAAACGACAAGCCTTCGCCAAGCACCTGAACGAAGCTCCTCAATCTGAAATATTCAACAGTAAGGGTGAGCATCTCAACTATACATTTGATTATACGTTCAAAACAATCAATTCAGGAAACCATAAACATCACCCAACAATTAGCATGTTTTATAAATTACAAAAACCTCTACAATTCATATATTCATAATATCTTACTTTTCATGCTTGTAATTAACATCAAACATCGTTAACAATTTAGTATCAATACATGCATACAATCAATCAAATACAACATTGGAAAAATCATCCATTCATGTCATATTCAATGTAATGCAACACACCCATGCATGTGGTACCATTTTACCGCCCCATTAAATCTCGGGTCACGGATAACTCACCGTTCCATTATATCGCAGACACGGCTACCACCTCAACATTCCATTAAATCGCAGACACGTATATTGGCCACCATATTAATTCCACACAATGGGAATTAACAAATGCAACATGATATGTAAAGTATGTAACACTCAGCATACTATTAACATCAATCAACATATCATGCAACATCAACAACATCAACCATAACAGGATATGGATAGCATGTAATCACTCAGCATACTATTTAAACATCAATCATATCAAGTTATATCATAATTCATGCTTGATAACATTATCTAAAAGCATGAAAATAAAATCCACCCTAAAGCACAGAAAACAAAATTCAGAAAATCAACACAGCAGCATCAACACGGGCTCCCGTGTAAATCAACACTGCCCGTGTTGAAATGTGCCCAGAAAACACATTTTTTTATCATTACAGGGGATCAACACGGGTGCCCGTGTAAATCAACACGGCCCGTGTTGAAATGTGTCTGGAAAACACATTTTCTGGCGATACAGTGAATCAACACGGGTGCCCGTGTGAAACAACACGGCCCGTGTTGATGAGCGCGGGTCAGATTTTTCCTGAACCTGCAGCAGGTCAGAACAGCAGCCAAACACGAAAAATGCCAGCCAAAACGCACATTTCGTACCTAACGACATCGATTTTGTATAACTCAAAACAACACATCAATTTCCTAATTACTAACAATCATCATAGTAACCTTAAAAGTGATTAATCGTCCTTTTTGGGGAAATCTGATAACATTGAGGTTATCCCTATAACTTCTAAGGTAAACTCACGATCATATAAACATACTCCAAATCCACCATTTGGAACCTAAACTCCCTAATCGATTCATAAAAATTGGGAACCTAAATCTTTTCTAACAAGGTTCAATCCTAAGGGTATCGATCCCTAATAACATCTAACAATTGGGGTTTCTCCCTATGATTATCCAAATCAACCGTACCTAAACCCATAAGCAAAAGTAAATCGAGTAGTAGCCCCCCTTACCTTATCAATTTGCAGCTTGAGTTCTTCGAGCGATGTTCTTCGTTCCTCGTACCTTCAGAGCTCAGCTTCCCAAATATCCCAAATTCTGTGTTATCGTGAATAATGAGAAAAAATAGCTTAAGTTCCAAAACATAACTTTATTTCTCTTGCACCCCCACTCTTTACTAACAACATCCAAGCCCAATAACTTAAAAGAAATCCATATTTCTTATTTCTTTTATTTTCTTCAAATATGCCAAAATAAATAATTTCTTTTTATTTTATTAATTCTAATAAAATAATTTCCCAATTAAATAAATCAATTGATTAAAACTGGGGTGTTACAACTCTCCCCCACTAAAAGAGTTTTCATCCTCGAAAACATACCTTAGACGAACAGGTCCGAATAAGCCTCTTTCATCTGGCTCTCCAGCTCCCAAGTGATATTTCCATCTGCTGGACCTCCCCAAGCAACCTTCACTAATGCTATCTCTTTACCCCTTAACTGTTTCACTTCCCGATCATCTATCCTCATAGGCAATGCTTCTACTGTCAGGTTATCTCTCACCTGTACATCATCTATTTGGATTACATGAGATGGGTCTGGAATGTATCTTCTCAACTGAGAAACATGAAAAACATCGTGCAAATTCGCAAGTCTCGGAGGTAAAGCAATACGATAAGCAACTTCTCCAACTCTTTCCGTAATCTGGAACGGACCAATAAAACGCGGAGTCAACTTCTTAGATTTCAACGCTCGACCAATACCCGTCATCGGAGTAACTCTCATAAACACATGATCTCCAGCACTGAATTCTAAATTCTTTCTCCTCTTATCATGATAACTTTTCTGACGACTCTGAGAAGCTCTCATCTTCTCTTGAATCAATTTGATCTTTTCAGTAGTCTGCTGAACAATCTCTGGCCCAATTACTGAACTCTCTCCAGATTCATACCAACACAAAGGCGTTCTACACCGTCTACCATACAATGCCTCAAACGGAGCCATACCAATACTCGAATGGTAACTATTGTTATAAGTAAATTCAATCAATGGAAAATAGCTATCCCAAGCTCCACCCTTCTCTAAAACACAAGCACGCAATAAATCTTCTAACGATTGAATCGTCCTCTCCGTCTGTCCATCAGTCTGAGGATGGTAAACTGAACTCAACCTCAATTTAGTACCCAAAGCCTTCTGCAATCCTTCCCAAAATTTCGAAGTGAATCTCGGATCTCTATCTGACACAACTGTGCCAATCTCTCCATTGAGTAATCCATTCGCACCGGTATAAAATGAGCAGACTTAGTCAGTCTATCTACAACAACCCATATCGCTTCACAATTCTTAGGAGTCCTCGGCAACCCGGATACAAAATCCATAGAAATACTATCCCACTTCCATTCTGGAATAAACATCGGCTGCATAACTCCAGACGGCTTCTGATGCTCAATCTTCGATTTCTGACAGATTAAACATGCATACACAAATTCAGCTATTTCCTTTTTCATTCCCGGCCACCAAAACAATTTCTTCAAATCATGATACATTTTCGTGGCACCCGGATGAATACTCATCCCACTGCGATGTCCTTCCTCTAATATACTCTTCTTGATTTCTGGGACATCAGGAACACAAACTCTATCGCCAAATCTCATAACATCATTCTCATCAATTCTAAACTCACCACCTTGATCTTGGTTGATCAATGTCAATTTATCAACTAAATTAACATCGGATTTCTGCCCGATCCTGATCTCTTCTAGAATACCACTAGTAAGTTTCAACATACCCAAACGAACACACTTCGGAGTACTTTCACAAATTAAACTCAAATCTCGGAATTGTTCAATTAAATCCAATTCACGAACCAACATCATAGACATATGCAAGGATTTCCTGCTCAAAGCATCTGCAACCACATTTGCCTTACCAGGATGGTAATTCAAACCAAAATCATAATCTTTGAGAAATTCCAACCACCTTCTTTGCCTCATATTGAGCTCTTTCTGATCGAAAAGATACTTCAAACTCTTATGATCACTATACACTTCAAACCTCGAACCATACAGATAATGTCTCCACAATTTCAAGACAAACACAACTGCTGCCAACTCTAAGTCATGAGTAGGATAGTTCCTTTCATGAACCTTCAACTGTCTCGAAGCATACGCAACTACCTGCTGATTCTGCATTAAAACACCACCTAAACTCAACAGAGATGCATCACAATAGACCACAAAAGATTCCACCGGATTCGGCAAAATCAGAATAGGAGCACTAGTCAATCTCCACTTCAATTCTTGGAAACCTTTCTCACAATCAGAATCCCAAATAAACGCTTGTCCTTTTCGAGTCAACTTCGTCAACGGCAATGCTAACTTTGAGAATCCTTCGATAAACTTTCTGTAATAACCTGCAAGACCAAGAAAACTTCTGATTTCAGAAACAGTCTTCGGCGCTTCCCACTGAGATACTGCTTCTACTTTTGTAGGATCCACTGCAATACCATTCTTAGAAATCACATGTCCAAGAAAACTAACTTCATTCAGCCAGAACTCACATTTGGACAACTTTGCATACAACTTCTTATCTTTCAACAACTCTAACACAATTCTGAGATGTTCCGCATGTTCTTCGTCATTCTTGGAATAAATCAGAATGTCATCAATAAAAACCACAACAAACTTATCCAGATACGGATGAAAAATCCTATTCATATATTCCATGAAAACACCAGGTGCATTAGTAACTCCGAACGGCATAACAGAATATTCATAATGCCCATACCTCGTTCGAAAAGCAGTCTTTTGAATATCTTCCGCTTTCACACGAATCTGATGATATCCAGATCTCAAGTCAATCTTACTGAATACACTGGCTCCAATTAGCTGATCCATTAGATCATCAATCCTCGGTAAAGGATACCGATTTTTAATGGTTACTTTGTTCAATTTCCTGTAATCAACACACAGTCTCATAGAACCTTCTTTCTTCTTAACCAACAATACCGGAGCACCCCAAGGCGAAACACTTGGACGAATAAACTTCTTCTCCAGTAAATCTTCCAACTGACTCTTCAATTCAGCCAACTCAGACGCAGACATACGATATGGCGCCATCGACACCGGTCTCGTACCAGGAATCAAATCTATAGAGAATTCCACTTCTCTCTCAGGAGGTAACTCACCAACATCATCAGGAAAGACTTCTGGAAAATCACACACCACTGGCAATTCCCCACTCCTGACCTTTCCTGTTGCATCTAACGAAGCAAGTAACATAAACACCTTAGCACCGTCTTCCATTGCTTCTTGTACCTGCCTAGCAGTCATAGTCAAATCCTCTACACCAACTGCCTCTGGGAAAATCACCGTCTTAGCAAAACAGTTCAGATGAACCCGGTTGAATTCCAACCAGTTCATCCCAAGGATAATATCAATTTGTTCAAGCGGTAGGCACACTAAATCCATACCGAAACCTCTACCAAAAATCTCAATAGGACAATTCCTACATACAAGTGAAGTTGTCACTGAACCCGATGCAGGAGTATCAACAACCATGCTACCTCGCATATCAGATATGTCCAGTTTCAACCTCTCAGCACAATCCAAAGAAATGAAAGAATGAGTTGCACCAGTATCAATAATTGCAACTAAAGGTGTGCCATGAATAAACCACGTACCTTTAATCAATCGATCCTCTGGAGTAGTCTCAGATCCAGACAAAGCGAACACTTTTCCACCTGACTGATCCTTCTTAGGCTTAGGACACTGCGGACGAATGTGACCTTCTTCGCCACAATTGTAACAAGTAAGAGACTTCCCTTTGCAATCAATAGACAAATGACCAGCCTTTCCACATTTATAGCACTTATTCTCATCGCTCTTGCAATCTTGAATATGATGACCCAACTCACCACACCTGTAGCATCTGATAGGAGCCTTAGAATCTCCCCCACTAGGCCTTTTCCATCCATCCAATTTCTGGTTACCTCTACCATATGGCTTGCCACGGTCCATATGTTGCTTTCCTCTTTTATCAACAGCCCCACGAGAGTGAGACGACCTATTCTTGGTAATATCTTCTTCCAAGATTCTGCTACAATCCACCAGATCAAAAAATCTACGAATACGCTGGTATCTGATTCCCTGCTTAATCTCATCTCGGAGACCATTCTCGAATTTGATACATTTAGAGAATTCTCCAGCCTCATCATTGTTGTAGTGTGTATAATACTTTGCCAGCTCAGTGAACTTAGTAGCATACTCACTAACAGTCAGATTGCCCTGCTTAAGCTCCAAAAACTCAATTTCCTTTCTTCCCCGAACATCTTCAGGAAAGTACCTCCTCAGAAAAGCCCTTCTGAAGTTAGCCCAAGTCAGTGCCTCTCCATCCTGAACCATTTCAGTCCTTGTTGTAACCCACCAGTCATCGGCCTCTTCTACCAACATATGCGTACCATATCTGACTTTCAGATCTTCAGCACAATCAGTCACACGGAAAATCCTTTCGATTTCCTTCAGCCACTTCTGAGCACCTTCAGGGTCATGTGTACCTTTGAACAACGGAGGATTGTTCCTTTGGAAGTTCCCCAATTGCCTATCAGCACCAATCATGCCTCCAGTTGGGTTTCCAGCAAGTACACCAGCTAACATCCCCAAAGCCTCAGCTAGTGCAGCATCATTTCGTCCGTTACCTCTTCCAGCCATATTCCTGAAAATTAAAACATACTCCTCATTAGAATACAGTATCGACAGTGTTACCTTACACTAATCGCATACAAAAGGAATGACTGACTCAAGACTCTGGTCGCAACGACCGACTATGCTCTGATACCACTATTGTAACACCCTCTAAAAACCCCGAATAAATTTTCGCGAATAATTAAAATTATAATTTCAGAGTACATGTATCAACGAGGATGTCACAATTCTCTTTTAATAAAAAAAAGTTCCTGTCATGCATAATCATAGTATTAACTCATACATGTTTACACAGCGAAATAATTTAATTAATAAAACCAATGTTATAATATTTTCAAAATCATCAGGGATTAACACTTGGAAAATGTCAACATCATATTATAACAAATATAAGGAAATAAACGAGTCTGACTAAAGCAGCTCGACAAACAAACGTTCCCGGAGTTACAACTATCAGAGCATGACCCGGACAATACTAAAACGGAATTAAACTAGAAACGACAAGCCTTCACCAAGCACCTTAACGAAGCTCCTCAATCTGAAATATTCAACAGTAAGGGTGAGCATCTCAACTATACATTTGATTATACGTTCAAAACAATCAATTCAGGAAACCATAAACATCACCCAACAATTAGCATGTTTTATAAATTACAAAAACCTTTACAATTCATATATTCATAATATCTTACTTTTCATGCTTGTAATTAACATCAAACATCGTTAACAATTTAGTATCAATACATGCATACAATCAATCAAATACAACATTGGAAAAATCATCCATTCATGTCATATTCAATGTAATGCAACACACCCATGCATGTGGTACCATTTTACCGCCCCATTAAATCTCGGGTCACGGATAACTCACCGTTCCATTATATCGCGGACACGGCTACCACCTCAACGTTCCATTAAATCGCGGACACGTATATTGGCCACCATATTAATTCCACACAATGGGAATTAACAAATGCAACATGATATGTAAAGTATATAACACTCAGCATACTATTAACATCAATCAACATATCATGCAACATCAACAACATCAACCATAACAGGATATGGATAGCATGTAATCACTCAGCATACTATTTAAACATCAATCATATCAAGTTATATCATAATTCATGCTTGATAACATTATCTAAAAGCATGACAATAAAATCCACCCTAAAGCACAGAAAACAAAATTCAGAAAATCAACACAACAACATCAACACGGGCGCCCGTGTAAATCAACACTGCCCGTGTTGAAATGTGCCCAGAAAACACATTTTTTTATCATTACAGGGGATCAACACGGGTGCCCATGTAAATCAACACGGCCCGTGTTGAAATGTGTCAGGAAAACACATTTTCTGGCGATACAGTGAATCAACACGGGTGCCCGTGTGAAACAACACGGCCCGTGTTGATGAGCGTGGGTCAGATTTTTCCTGAACCTGCAGCAGCTCAGAACAGCAGCCAAACACGAAAAATGCCAGCCAAAACTCACATTTCGGTACCTAACGACATCGATTTTGTATAACTCAAAACAACACATCAATTTCCTAATTACCAACAATCATCATAGTAACCTTAAAAGTGATTAATCGTCCTTTTTGGGGAAATCTGATAACATTGAGGTTATCCCTATAACTTCTAAGGTAAACTCACGATCATATAAACATACTCCAAATCCACCATTTGGAACCTAAACTCCCTAATCGATTCATAAAAATTGGGAACCTAAATCTTTTCTAACAAGGTTCAATCCTAAGGGTATCGATCCCTAATAACATCTAACAATTGGGGTTTCTCCCTATGATTATCCAAATCAACCGTACCTAAACCCATAAGCAAAAGTAAATCGAGTAGTAGCCCCCCTTACCTTATCAATTTGCAGCTTGAGTTCTTCGAGCGATGTTCTTTGTTCCTCGTACCTTCAGAGCTCAGCTTCCCAAATATCCCAAATTCTGTGTTATCGTGAATAATGAGAAAAAATAGCTTAAGTTCCAAAACATAACTTTATTTCTCTTGCACCCCCACTCTTTACTAACAACATCCAAGCCCAATAACTTAAAAGAAATCCATATTTCTTATTTCTTTTATTTTCTTCAAATATGCCAAAATAAATAATTTCTTTTTATTTTATTAATTCTAATAAAATAATTTCCCAATTAAATAAATCAAATGATTAAAACTGGGGTGTTACAAATGTTGCATATTAGATATATATTTGTTAGTATTAAATTTAAATCATCAAGCTCAATATTATTTTTATTTTCCATATTTATAATGTAATATGGTGTAATATATGTAAACACTTTTAATACTTTTCTTCTTCTTTATCACCAAATTTTAGTTTTCTTCATCACTAAAAATATAAGTTAAAAGACTATAAAATAATGACACATATGTTATATATTGGTAATAATTAAAGTTCAATGATCAAGCTCGGTATTATTTTTATTTACCATATTCACATTATATTATGGTATAATATATGTAAAGAATTTCAATATTTTTCTTCTTCTTTATCACCACATTATAGGTTTCTTCATAACTAAGAAACTAAGTTAAAAGTCTTTAAATTAATGATGCATGTTTTATATATATTAGTAATAATTAAAGTTAAATGATCAAGCTCGATATTATTTTTAATAACCATATTCACATTATATTAGGGTGTAATATATGTAAAACATTTCAAATGTTTTCTTCTTATACTTCACCAAATTTTAGGTTTCTTCATCACCAAGTAACTACGTTAAAAGTATTTAAATTATATATGCATATTTGATATATATTGGTTAGAATTAAAATTAAATGATCAAGCTCGACATTATTTTTATTCACCATATTTATAATGTTATATTGTGTAATATATGTATAAACTTGCAATATTTTTCTTCTTCTTTATCACCAAATTTTAGGTTTCTTCGTCACTAAGAATTTAAGTAAAAGACTATAAATTAATGACAAATATTTTATGTATTTATATAAATTAAAATTAAATGATTAAGCTCGATAATATTTTTATTTACCATATTCACATTAAATTATGGTATAATATATGTAAAACATTTCAATATTTTTCTTCTTCTTTATCACCAAATTTTAGGTTTCTTCATCAATAAGAAACTAAGTTAAAAGTCTTTAAATTAATGATGCATGTTTTATATATTAGTAATAATTGAAGTTAAATGATCAAGCTCGATATTATTTTTATTAACCATATTCACATTATATTACGGTGAAATATATGTAAAACATTTCAAATGTTTTCTTCTTATTTGTCACCAAATTTTAGGTTTCTTCATCACTAAGTAACTAAGTTAAAAGACTTTAAACTAATGTTGCATATTTGATATATATTTGTTAGTATTAAATTTAAATCATCAAGCTCAATATTATTTTTATTTACCATATTTATAATGTAATATGGGGTAATATATGTAAACACTTTTAATACTTTTCTTCTTCTTTATCACCAAATTTTAGTTTTCTTCATCACTAAAAATATAAGTTAAAAGACTATAAAATAATGACACATATGTTATATATTGGTAATAATTAAAGTTCAATGATCAAGCTCGGTATTATTTTTATTTACCATATTCACATTATATTATGGTATAATATATGTAAAGAATTTCAATATTTTTCTTCTTCTTTATCACCACATTATAGGTTTCTTCATAACTAAGAAACTAAGTTAAAAGTCTTTAAATTAATGATGCATGTTTTATATATATTAGTAATAATTAAAGTTAAATGATCAAGCTCGATATTATTTTTAATAACCATATTCACATTATATTAGGGTGTAATATATGTAAAACATTTCAAATGTTTTCTTCTTATACTTCACCAAATTTTAGGTTTCTTCATCACCAAGTAACTACGTTAAAAGTATTTAAATTATATATGCATATTTGATATATATTGGTTAGAATTAAAATTAAATGATCAAGCTCGACATTATTTTTATTCACCATATTTATAATGTTATATTGTGTAATATATGTATAAACTTGCAATATTTTTCTTCTTCTTTATCACCAAATTTTAGGTTTCTTCGTCACTAAGAATTTAAGTAAAAGACTATAAATTAATGACAAATATTTTATGTATTTATATAAATTAAAATTAAATGATTAAGCTCGATAATATTTTTATTTACCATATTCACATTAAATTATGGTATAATATATGTAAAACATTTCAATATTTTTCTTCTTCTTTATCACCAAATTTTAGGTTTCTTCATCAATAAGAAACTAAGTTAAAAGTCTTTAAATTAATGATGCATGTTTTATATATTAGTAATAATTGAAGTTAAATGATCAAGCTCGATATTATTTTTATTAACCATATTCACATTATATTACGGTGAAATATATGTAAAACATTTCAAATGTTTTCTTCTTATTTGTCACCAAATTTTAGGTTTCTTCATCACTAAGTAACTAAGTTAAAAGACTTTAAACTAATGTTGCATATTTGATATATATTTGTTAGTATTAAATTTAAATCATCAAGCTCAATATTATTTTTATTTACCATATTTATAATGTAATATGGGGTAATATATGTAAACACTTTTAATACTTTTCTTCTTCTTTATCACCAAATTTTAGTTTTCTTCATCACTAAAAATATAAGTTAAAAGACTATAAAATAATGACACATATGTTATATATTGGTAATAATTAAAGTTCAATGATCAAGCTCGGTATTATTTTTATTTACCATATTCACATTATATTATGGTATAATATATGTAAAGCATTTCAATATTTTTCTTCTTCTTTATCACCACATTATAGGTTTCTTCATCACTAAGAAACTAAGTTAAAAGTCTTTATATTAATGACACGTAGTTTTATATTTATAAAAATTAAAATTAAATGATCAAGCTCGATATTATTTTTATTCACCATATCCACATTATATTATGGTATAATATATGTAAAACATTTCAATATTTTTCTTCTTCTTTATCACCAAATTCTAGGTTTCTTCATCACTAAGAAACTAAGTTAAAAGTCTTTAAATTAATGATGCATGTTTTATATATATTAGTAATAATTAAAGTTAAATGATCAAGCTCGATATTATTTTTAATAACCATATTCACATTATATTAGGGTGTAATATATGTAAAACATTTCAAATGTTTTCTTCTTATTCGTCACCAAATTTTAGATTTCTTCATCACCAAGTAACTACGTTAAAAGTATTTAAATTTTATATGCATATTTGATATATATTGGTTAGAATTAAAATTAAATGATCATGCTCGATATTATTTTTATTTAGCATATTTATAATGTTATATGGTGTAATATATGTAAAAACTTGCAATTTTTTCTAATTATTTATCACCAAATTTTAGGTTTCTTCATCAATAAGAAACTAAGTTAAAAGTCTTTAAATTAATGATGCATGTTTTATATATTAGTAATAATTGAAGTTAAATGATCAAGCTCGATATTATTTTTATTAACCATATTCACATTATATTACGGTGAAATATATGTAAAACATTTCAAATGTTTTCTTCTTATTCGTCACCAGATTTTAGGTTTCTTCATCACTAAGTAACTAAGTTAAAAGACTTTAAATTAATGTTGCATATTTGATATATATTGGTTAGTATTAAATTTAAATCATCAAGCTGAATATTATTTTTATTTACCATATTTATAATGTAATATGGTGTAATATATGTAAACACTTTTAATACTTTTCTTCTTCTTTATCACCAAATTTTAGGTTTCTTCATCACTAAAAATATAACTTAAAAGACTATAAAATAATGACACATATTTTATATATTGGTAATAATTAAAGTTCAATGATCAAGCTCGGCATTATTTTTATTTACCATATTCACATTATATTATGGTATAATATATGTAAAGCATTTCAATATTTTTCTTCTTCTTTATCACCACATTATAGGTTTCTTCATCACTAAGAAACTAAGTTAAAAGTCTTTATATTAATGACACATATTTTTATATTTATAAATATTAAAATTAAATGATCAAGCTCGATATTATTTTTATTCACCATATCCACATTATATTATGGTATAATATATGTAAAACATTTCAATATTTTTCTTCTTCTTTATCACCAAATTCTAGGTTTCTTCATCACTAAGAAACTAAGTTAAAAGTCTTTAAATTAATGATGCATGTTTTATATATATTAGTAATAATTAAAGTTAAATGATCAAGCTCGATATTATTTTTAATAACCATATTCACATTATATTAGGGTGTAATATATGTAAAACATTTCAAATGTTTTCTTCTTATTCGTCACCAAATTTTAGATTTCTTCATCACCAAGTAACTACGTTAAAAGTATTTAAATTTTATATGCATATTTGATATATATTGGTTAGAATTAAAATTAAATGATCATGCTCGATATTATTTTTATTCAGCATATTTATAATGTTATATGGTGTAATATATGTAAAAACTTGCAATTTTTTCTAATTATTTATCACCAAATTTTAGGTTTCTTCATCAATAAGAAACTAAGTTAAAAGTCTTTAAATTAATGATGCATGTTTTATATATTAGTAATAATTGAAGTTAAATGATCAAGCTCGATATTATTTTTATTAACCATATTCACATTATATTACGGTGAAATATATGTAAAACATTTCAAATGTTTTCTTCTTATTCGTCACCAGATTTTAGGTTTCTTCATCACTAAGTAACTAAGTTAAAAGACTTTAAATTAATGTTGCATATTTGATATATATTGGTTAGTATTAAATTTAAATCATCAAGCTGAATATTATTTTTATTTACCATATTTATAATGTAATATGGTGTAATATATGTAAACACTTTTAATACTTTTCTTCTTCTTTATCACCAAATTTTAGGTTTCTTCATCACTAAAAATATAACTTAAAAGACTATAAAATAATGACACATATTTTATATATTGGTAATAATTAAAGTTCAATGATCAAGCTCGGCATTATTTTTATTTACCATATTCACATTATATTATGGTATAATATATGTAAAGCATTTCAATATTTTTCTTCTTCTTTATCACCACATTATAGGTTTCTTCATCACTAAGAAACTAAGTTAAAAGTCTTTATATTAATGACACATATTTTTATATTTATAAATATTAAAATTAAATGATCAAGCTCGATATTATTTTTATTCACCATATCCACATTATATTATGGTATAATATATGTAAAACATTTCAATATTTTTCTTCTTCTTTATCACCAAATTCTAGGTTTCTTCATCACTAAGAAACTAAGTTAAAAGTCTTTAAATTAATGATGCATGTTTTATATATATTAGTAATAATTAAAGTTAAATGATCAAGCTCGATATTATTTTTAATAACCATATTCACATTATATTAGGGTGTAATATATGTAAAACATTTCAAATGTTTTCTTCTTATTCGTCACCAAATTTTAGATTTCTTCATCACCAAGTAACTACGTTAAAAGTATTTAAATTTTATATGCATATTTGATATATATTGGTTAGAATTAAAATTAAATGATCATGCTCGATATTATTTTTATTCAGCATATTTATAATGTTATATGGTGTAATATATGTAAAAACTTGCAATTTTTTCTAATTATTTATCACCAAATTTTAGGTTTCTTCATCAATAAGAAACTAAGTTAAAAGTCTTTAAATTAATGATGCATGTTTTATATATTAGTAATAATTGAAGTTAAATGATCAAGCTCGATATTATTTTTATTAACCATATTCACATTATATTACGGTGAAATATATGTAAAACATTTCAAATGTTTTCTTCTT
This sequence comes from Vicia faba, assembly GCA_948472305.1. Taxonomy (NCBI): domain Eukaryota; kingdom Viridiplantae; phylum Streptophyta; class Magnoliopsida; order Fabales; family Fabaceae; genus Vicia; species Vicia faba. The sequence goes on from CATIWC010001424.1 coordinate 27,267, forward strand.
ATTCGTCACCAGATTTTAGGTTTCTTCATCACTAAGTAACTAAGTTAAAAGACTTTAAATTAATGTTGCATATTTGATATATATTGGTTAGTATTAAATTTAAATCATCAAACTGAATATTATTTTTATTTACCATATTTATAATGTAATATGGTGTAACATATGTAAACACTTTTAATACTTTTCTTCTTCTTTATCACCAAATTTTAGGTTTCTTCATCACTAAAAATATAAGTTAAAAGACTATAAAATAATGACACATATTTTATATATTGGTAATAATTAAAGTTCAATGATCAAGCTCGGTATTATTTTTATTTACCATATTCACATTATATTATGGTATAATATATGTAAAACATTCCAATATTTCTTCTTCTTTATCACCACATTATAGGTTTCTTCGTCACTAAGAAACTAAGTTAAAAGTCTTTATATTAATGACACATATTTTTTATATTTATATAAATTAAAATTAAATGATCAAGCTCGATATTATTTTTATTCACCATATCCACATTATATTATGGTATAATATATGTAAAACATTTCAATATTTTTCTTCTTCTTTATCACCAAATTCTAGGTTTCTTCATCACTAAGAAACTAAGTTAAAAGTCTTTAAATTAATGATGCATGTTTTATATATATTAGTAATAATTAAAGTTAAATGATCAAGCTCGATATTATTTTTAATAACCATATTCACATTATATTAGGGTGTAATATATGTAAAACATTTCAAATGTTTTCTTCTTATTCGTCACCAAATTTTAGATTTCTTCATCACCAAGTAACTACGTTAAAAGTATTTAAATTTTATATGCATATTTGATATATATTGGTTAGAATTAAAATTAAATGATCATGCTCGATATTATTTTTATTCAGCATATTTATAATGTTATATGGTGTAATATATGTAAAAACTTGCAATTTTTTCTAATTATTTATCACCAAATTTTAGGTTTCTTCATCAATAAGAAACTAAGTTAAAAGTCTTTAAATTAATGATGCATGTTTTATATATTAGTAATAATTGAAGTTAAATGATCAAGCTCGATATTATTTTTATTAACCATATTCACATTATATTACGGTGAAATATATGTAAAACATTTCAAATGTTTTCTTCTTATTCGTCACCAGATTTTAGGTTTCTTCATCACTAAGTAACTAAGTTAAAAGACTTTAAATTAATGTTGCATATTTGATATATATTGGTTAGTATTAAATTTAAATCATCAAACTGAATATTATTTTTATTTACCATATTTATAATGTAATATGGTGTAACATATGTAAACACTTTTAATACTTTTCTTCTTCTTTATCACCAAATTTTAGGTTTCTTCATCACTAAAAATATAAGTTAAAAGACTATAAAATAATGACACATATTTTATATATTGGTAATAATTAAAGTTCAATGATCAAGCTCGGTATTATTTTTATTTACCATATTCACATTATATTATGGTATAATATATGTAAAACATTCCAATATTTCTTCTTCTTTATCACCACATTATAGGTTTCTTCGTCACTAAGAAACTAAGTTAAAAGTCTTTATATTAATGACACATATTTTTTATATTTATATAAATTAAAATTAAATGATCAAGCTCGATATTATTTTTATTCACCATATCCACATTATATTATGGTATAATATATGTAAAACATTTCAATATTTTTCTTCTTCTTTATCACCAAATTCTAGGTTTCTTCATCACTAAGAAACTAAGTTAAAAGTCTTTAAATTAATGATGCATGTTTTATATATATTAGTAATAATTAAAGTTAAATGATCAAGCTCGATATTATTTTTAATAACCATATTCACATTATATTAGGGTGTAATATATGTAAAACATTTCAAATGTTTTCTTCTTATTCGTCACCAAATTTTAGATTTCTTCATCACCAAGTAACTACGTTAAAAGTATTTAAATTTTATATGCATATTTGATATATATTGGTTAGAATTAAAATTAAATGATCATGCTCGATATTATTTTTATTCAGCATATTTATAATGTTATATGGTGTAATATATGTAAAAACTTGCAATTTTTTCTAATTCTTTATCACCAAATTATAGGTTTCTTCATCAATAAGAAACTAAGTTAAAAGTCTTTAAATTAATGATGCGTGTTTTATATATTAGTAATAATTGAAGTTAAATGATCAAGCTCGATATTATTTTTATTAACCATATTCACATTATATTACGGTGAAATATATGTAAAACATTTCAAATGTTTTCTTCTTATTCGTCACCAAATTTTAGGTTTCTTCATCACTAAGTAACTAAGTTAAAAGACTTTAAATTAATGTTGCATATTTGATATATATTGGTTAGTATTAAATTTAAATCATCAAGCTGAATATTATTTTTATTTACCATATTTATAATGTAATATGGTGTAATATATGTAAACACTTTTAATACTTTTCTTCTTCTTTATCACCAAATTTTAGGTTTCTTCATCACTAAAAATATAAGTTAAAAGACTATAAAATAATGACACATATTTTATATATTGGTAATAATTAAAGTTCAATGATCAAGCTCAGTATTATTTTTATTTACAATATTCACATTATATTATGGTATAATATATGTAAAACATTCCAATATTTCTTCTTCTTTATCACCACATTATAGGTTTCTTCATCACTAAGAAACTAAGTTAAAAGTCTTTATATTAATGACACATATTTTTTATATTTATATAAATTAAAATTAAATGATCAAGCTCGATATTATTTTTATTCACCATATCCACATTATATTATGGTATAATATATGTAAAACATTTCAATATTTTTCTTCTTCTTTATCACCAAATTCTAGGTTTCTTCATCACTAAGAAACTAAGTTAAAAGTCTTTAAATTAATGATGCATGTTTTATATATATTAGTAATAATTAAAGTTAAATGATCAAGCTCGATATTATTTTTAATAACCATATTCACATTATATTAGGGTGTAATATATGTAAAACATTTCAAATGTTTTCTTCTTATTCGTCACCAAATTTTAGATTTCTTCATCACCAAGTAACTACGTTAAAAGTATTTAAATTTTATATGCATATTTGATATATATTGGTTAGAATTAAAATTAAATGATCATGCTCGATATTATTTTTATTCAGCATATTTATAATGTTATATGGTGTAATATATGTAAAAACTTGCAATTTTTTCTAATTCTTTATCACCAAATTTTAGGTTTCTTCATCAATAAGAAACTAAGTTAAAAGTCATTAAATTAATGATGCATGTTTTATATATTAGTAATAATTGAAGTTAAATGATCAAGCTCGATATTATTTTTATTAACCATATTCACATTATATTACGGTGAAATATATGTAAAACATTTCGAATGTTTTCTTCTTTTTCGTCACCAAATTTTAGGTTTCTTCATCACTAAGTAACTAAGTTAAAAGACTTTAAATTAATGTTGCATATTTGATATATATTGGTTAGTATTAAATTTAAATCATCAAGCTGAATATTATTTTTATTTACCATATTTATAATGTAATATGGTGTAATATATGTAAACACTTTTAATACTTTTCTTCTTCTTTATCACCAAATTTTAGGTTTCTTCATCACTAAAAATATAAGTTAAAAAACTATAAAATAATGACACATATGTTATATATTGGTAATAATTAAAGTTCAATGATCAAGCTCGGTATTATTTTTATTTTCCATATTCACATTATATTATGGTATAATATATGTAAAACATTTCAATATTTTGCTTTTTCTTTATCACCACATTATAGGTTTCTTCATCACTAAGAAACTAAGTTAAAAGTCTTTATATTAATGACACATATTTTTTATATTTATATAAATTAAAATTAAATGATCAAGCTCGATATTATTCTTATTTACCATATTCACATTATATTATGGTATAATATATGTAAAACATTTCAATATTTTTCTTTTTCTTTATCACCAAATTCTAGGTTTCTTCATCACTAAGAAACTAAGTTAAAAGTCTTTAAATTAATGATGCATGTTTTATATATATTAGTAATAATTAAAGTTAAATGATCAAGCTCGATATTATTTTTAATAACCATATTCACATTATATTAGGGTGTAATATATGTAAAACATTTCAAATGTTTTCTTCTTATTCGTCACCAAATTTTAGATTTCTTCATCACCAAGTAACTACGTTAAAAGTATTTAAATTTTATATGCATATTTGATATATATTGGTTAGAATTAAAATTAAATGATCAAGCTCGACATTATTTTTATTCACCATATTTATAATGTTATATTGTGTAATATATATATAAACTTGCAATATTTTTCTGCTTCTTTATCACCAAATTTTAGGTTTCTTCATCACTAAGAATTTAAGTAAAAGACTATAAATTAATGACAAATATTTTATATATTTATATAAATTAAAATTAAATTTTTAAGCTCGATAATATTTTTATTTACCATATTCACATTATATTATGGTATAATATATGTAAAACATTTCAATATTTTTCTTCATCACTAAGAAACTAAGTTAAAAATCTTTAAATTAATGATGCATATGTTATATATATTAGTAATAATTAAAGTTAAATGATCAAGCTCGATATTATTTTTATTAACCATACTCACATTATATTACGGTGTAATATATGTAAAATATTTCAAATGTTTTCTTCTTATTCGTCACCAAATTTTAGGTTTCTTCATCACTAAGTAACTAAGTTAAAAGACTTTAAATTAATGTTGCATATTTGATATATATTGGTTAGTATTAAATTTAAATCATCAAGCTCAATATTATTTTTATTTACCATATTTATAATGTAATATGGTGTAATATATGTAAACACTTTTAATACTTTTCTTCTTCTTTATCACCAAATTTTAGGTTTCTTCATCACTAAAAATATAAGTTAAAAGACTATAAAATAATGACACATATTTTATATATTGGTAATAATTAAAGTTCAATGATCAAGCTCAGTATTATTTTTATTTACAATATTCACATTATATTATGGTATAATATATGTAAAACATTCCAATATTTCTTCTTCTTTATCACCACATTATAGGTTTCTTCATCACTAAGAAACTAAGTTAAAAGTCTTTATATTAATGACACATATTTTTTATATTTATATAAATTAAAATTAAATGATCAAGCTCGATATTATTTTTATTCACCATATCCACATTATATTATAGTATAATATATGTAAAACATTTCAATATTTTTCTTCTTCTTTATCACCAAATTCTAGGTTTCTTCATCACTAAGAAACTAAGTTAAAAGTCTTTAAATTAATGATGCATGTTTTATATATATTAGTAATAATTAAAGTTAAATGATCAAGCTCGATATTATTTTTAATAACCATATTCACATTATATTAGGGTGTAATATATGTAAAACATTTCAAATGTTTTCTTCTTATTCGTCACCAAATTTTAGATTTCTTCATCACCAAGTAACTACGTTAAAAGTATTTAAATTTTATATGCATATTTGATATATATTGGTTAGAATTAAAATTAAATGATCATGCTCGATATTATTTTTATTCAGCATATTTATAATGTTATATGGTGTAATATATGTAAAAACTTGCAATATTTTTCTAATTCTTTTTCACCAAATTTTTGGTTTCTTCATCAATAAGAAACTAAGTTAAAAGTCTTTAAATTAATGATGCATGTTTTATATATTAGTAATAATTGAAGTTAAATGATCAAGCTCGATATTATTTTTATTAACCATATTCACATTATATTACGGTGAAATATATGTAAAACATTTCAAATGTTTTCTTCTTATTCGTCACCAAATTTTAGGTTTCTTCATCACTAAGTAACTAAGTTAAAAGACTTTAAATTAATGTTGCATATTTGATATATATTGGTTAGTATTAAATTTAAATCATCAAGCTCAATATTATTTTTATTTACCATATTTATAATGTAATATGGTGTAATATATGTAAACACTTTTAATACTTTTCTTCTTCTTTATCACCAAATTTTAGGTTTCTTCATCACTAAAAATATAAGTTAAAAGACTATAAAATAATGACACATATTTTATATATTGGTAATAATTAAAGTTCAATGATCAAGCTCGATATTATTTTTATTTACCATATTCACATTATATTATGGTATAATATATGTAAAACATTCCAATATTTCTTCTTCTTTATCACCACATTATAGGTTTCTTCATCACTAAGAAACTAAGTTAAAAGTCTTTATATTAATGACACATATTTTTTATATTTATATAAATTAAAATTAAATGATCAAGCTCGATATTATTTTTATTCACCATATCCACATTATATTATAGTATAATATATGTAAAACATTTCAATATTTTTCTTCTTCTTTATCACCAAATTCTAGGTTTCTTCATCACTAAGAAACTAAGTTAAAAGTCTTTAAATTAATGATGCATGTTTTATATATATTAGTAATAATTAAAGTTAAATGATCAAGCTCGATATTATTTTTAATAACCATATTCACATTATATTAGGGTGTAATATATGTAAAACATTTCAAATGTTTTCTTCTTATTCGTCACCAAATTTTAGATTTCTTCATCACCAAGTAACTACGTTAAAAGTATTTAAATTTTATATGCATATTTGATATATATTGGTTAGAATTAAAATTAAATGATCATGCTCGATATTATTTTTATTCAGCATATTTATAATGTTATATGGTGTAATATATGTAAAAACTTGCAATATTTTTCTAATTCTTTTTCACCAAATTTTTGGTTTCTTCATCAATAAGAAACTAAGTTAAAAGTCTTTAAATTAATGATGCATGTTTTATATATTAGTAATAATTGAAGTTAAATGATCAAGCTCGATATTATTTTTATTAACCATATTCACATTATATTACGGTGAAATATATGTAAAACATTTCAAATGTTTTCTTCTTATTCGTCACCAAATTTTAGGTTTCTTCATCACTAAGTAACTAAGTTAAAAGACTTTAAATTAATGTTGCATATTTGATATATATTGGTTAGTATTAAATTTAAATCATCAAGCTCAATATTATTTTTATTTACCATATTTATAATGTAATATGGTGTAATATATGTAAACACTTTTAATACTTTTCTTCTTCTTTATCACCAAATTTTAGGTTTCTTCATCACTAAAAATATAAGTTAAAAGACTATAAAATAATGACACATATTTTATATATTGGTAATAATTAAAGTTCAATGATCAAGCTCGATATTATTTTTATTTACCATATTCACATTATATTATGGTATAATATATGTAAAACATTCCAATATTTCTTCTTCTTTATCACCACATTATAGGTTTCTTCATCACTAAGAAACTAAGTTAAAAGTCTTTATATTAATGACACATATTTTTTATATTTATATAAATTAAAATTAAATGATCAAGCTCGATATTATTTTTATTCACCATATCCACATTATATTATGGTATAGTATATGTAAAACATTTCAATATTTTTCTTCTTCTTTATCACCAAATTCTAGGTTTCTTCATCACTAAGAAACTAAGTTAAAAGTCTTTAAATTAATGATGCATGTTTTATATATATTAGTAATAATTAAAGTTAAATGATCAAGCTCGATATTATTTTTAATAACCATATTCACATTATATCAGGGTGTAATATATGTAAAACATTTCAAATGTTTTCTTCTTATTCGTCACCAAATTTTAGATTTCTTCATCACCAAGTAACTACGTTAAAAGTATTTAAATTTTATATGCATATTTGATATATATTGGTTAGAATTAAAATTAAATGATCATGCTCGATATTATTTTTATTCAGCATATTTATAATGTTATATGGTGTAATATATGTAAAAACTTGCAATATTTTTCTAATTCTTTATCACCAAATTTTAGGTTTCTTCATCAATAAGAAACTAAGTTAAAAGTCTTTAAATTAATGATGCATGTTTTATATATTAGTAATAATTGAAGTTAAATGATCAAGCTCGATATTATTTTTATTAACCATATTCACATTATATTACGGTGAAATATATGTAAAACATTTCAAATGTTTTCTTCTTTTTTGTCACCAAATTTTAGGTTTCTTCATCACTAAGTAACTAAGTTAAAAGACTTTAAATTAATGTTGCATATTTGATATATATCGGTTAGTATTAAATTTAAATCATCAAGCTGAATATTATTTTTATTTACCATATTTATAATGTAATATGGTGTAATATATGTAAACACTTTTAATACTTTTCTTCTTCTTTATCACCAAATTTTAGGTTTCTTCATCACTAAAAATATAAGTTAAAAGACTATAAAATAATGACACATATGTTATATATTGCTAATAATTAAAGTTAAATGATCAAGCTCGGTATTATTTTTATTTACCATATTCACATTATATTATGGTATAATATATGTAAAGCATTTCAATATTTTTCTTCTTCTTTATCACCACATTATAGGTTTCTTCATAACTAAGAAACTAAGTTAAAAGTCTTTATATTAATGACACATATTTTTATATTTATATAAATTAAAATTAAATGATCAAGCTCGATATTATTTTTATTCACCATATCCATATTATATTATGGTATAATATATGTAAAACATTTCAATATTTTTCTTCTTCTTTATCACCAAATTCTAGGTTTCTTCATCACTAAGAAACTAAGTTAAAAGTCTTTAAATTAATGATGCATGTTTTATATATATTAGTAATAATTAAAGTTAAATGATCAAGCTCGATATTATTTTTAATAACCATATTCACATTATATTAGGGTGTAATATATGTAAAACATTTCAAATGTTTTCTTCTTATTCGTCACCAAATTTTAGATTTCTTCATCACCAAGTAGCTACGTTAAAAGTATTTAAATTTTATATGCATATTTGATATATATTGGTTAGAATTAAAATTAAATGATCAAGCTCGACATTATTTTTATTCACCATATTTATAATGTTATATTGTGTAATATATGTATAAACTTGCAATATTTTTCTGCTTCTTTATCACCAAATTTTAGGTTTCTTCATCACTAAGAATTTAAGTAAAAGACTATAAATTAATGACAAATATTTTATATATTTATATAAATTAAAATTAAATTTTTAAGCTCGATAATATTTTTATTTACCATATTCACATTATATTATGGTATAATATATGTAAAACATTTCAATATTTTTCTTCTTCTTTATCACCAAATTTTAGGTTTCTTCATCACTAAGAAACTAAGTTAAAAATCTTTAAATTAATGATGCATATGTTATATATATTAGTAATAATTAAAGTTAAATGATCAAGCTCGATATTATTTTTATTAACCATACTCACATTATATTACGGTGTAATATATGTAAAATATTTCAAATGTTTTCTTCTTATTCGTCACCAAATTTTAGGTTTCTTCATCACTAAGTAACTAAGTTAAAAGACTTTAAATTAATGTTGCATATTTGATATATATTGGTTAGTATTAAATTTAAATCATCAAGCTCAATATTATTTTTATTTACCATATTTATAATGTAATATGGTGTAATATATGTAAACACTTTTAATACTTTTCTTCTTCTTTATCACCAAATTTTAGGTTTCTTCATCACTAAAAATATAAGTTAAAAGACTATAAAATAATGACACATATTTTATATATTGGTAATAATTAAAGTTCAATGATCAAGCTCGGTATTATTTTTATTTACCATATTCACATTATATTATGGTATAATATATGTAAAACATTCCAATATTTCTTCTTCTTTATCACCACATTATAGGTTTCTTCATCACTAAGAAACTAAGTTAAAAGTCTTTATATTAATGACACATATTTTTTATATTTATATAAATTAAAATTAAATGATCAAGCTCGATATTCTTTTTATTCACCATATCCACATTATATTATGGTATAATATATGTAAAACATTTCAATATTTTTCTTCTTCTTTATCACCAAATTCTAGGTTTCTTCATCACTAAGAAACTAAGTTAAAAGTCTTTAAATTAATGATGCATGTTTTATATATATTAGTAATAATTAAAGTTAAATGATCAAGCTCGATATTATTTTTAATAACCATATTCACATTATATTAGGGTGTAATATATGTAAAACATTTCAAATGTTTTATTCTTATTCGTCACCAAATTTTAGATTTCTTCATCACCAAGTAACTACGTTAAAATTATTTAAATTTTATATGCATATTTGATATATATTGGTTAGAATTAAAATTAAATGATCATGCTCGATATTATTTTTATTCAGCATATTTATAATGTTATATGGTGTAATATATGTAAAAACTTGCAATATTTTTCTAATTCTTTATCACCAAATTTTAGGTTTCTTCATCAATAAGAAACTAAGTTAAAAGTCTTTAAATTAATGATGCATGTTTTATATATTAGTAATAATTGAAGTTAAATGATCAAGCTCGATATTATTTTTATTAACCATATTCACATTATATTACGGTGAAATATATGTAAAACATTTCAAATGTTTTCTTCTTATTCGTCACCAAATTTTAGGTTTCTTCATCACTAAGTAACTAAGTTAAAAGACTTTAAATTAATGTTGCATATTTGATATATATTGGTTAGTATTAAATTTAAATCATCAAGCTCAATATTATTTTTATTTACCATATTTATAATGTAATATGGTGTAATATATGTAAACACTTTTAATACTTTTCTTCTTCTTTATCACCAAATTTTAGGTTTCTTCATCACTAAAAATATAAGTTAAAAGACTATAAAATAATGACACATATTTTATATATTGGTAATAATTAAAGTTCAATGATCAAGCTCGATATTATTTTTATTTACCATATTCACATTATATTATGGTATAATATATGTAAAACATTCCAATATTTCTTCTTCTTTATCACCACATTATAGGTTTCTTCATCACTAAGAAACTAAGTTAAAAGTCTTTATATTAATGACACATATTTTTTATATTTATATAAATTAAAATTAAATGATCAAGCTCGATATTATTTTTATTCACCATATCCACATTATATTATGGTATAGTATATGTAAAACATTTCAATATTTTTCTTCTTCTTTATCACCAAATTCTAGGTTTCTTCATCACTAAGAAACTAAGTTAAAAGTCTTTAAATTAATGATGCATGTTTTATATATATTAGTAATAATTAAAGTTAAATGATCAAGCTCGATATTATTTTTAATAACCATATTCACATTATATCAGGGTGTAATATATGTAAAACATTTCAAATGTTTTCTTCTTATTCGTCACCAAATTTTAGATTTCTTCATCACCAAGTAACTACGTTAAAAGTATTTAAATTTTATATGCATATTTGATATATATTGGTTAGAATTAAAATTAAATGATCATGCTCGATATTATTTTTATTCAGCATATTTATAATGTTATATGGTGTAATATATGTAAAAACTTGCAATATTTTTCTAATTCTTTATCACCAAATTTTAGGTTTCTTCATCAATAAGAAACTAAGTTAAAAGTCTTTAAATTAATGATGCATGTTTTATATATTAGTAATAATTGAAGTTAAATGATCAAGCTCGATATTATTTTTATTAACCATATTCACATTATATTACGGTGAAATATATGTAAAACATTTCAAATGTTTTCTTCTTTTTTGTCACCAAATTTTAGGTTTCTTCATCACTAAGTAACTAAGTTAAAAGACTTTAAATTAATGTTGCATATTTGATATATATCGGTTAGTATTAAATTTAAATCATCAAGCTGAATATTATTTTTATTTACCATATTTATAATGTAATATGGTGTAATATATGTAAACACTTTTAATACTTTTCTTCTTCTTTATCACCAAATTTTAGGTTTCTTCATCACTAAAAATATAAGTTAAAAGACTATAAAATAATGACACATATGTTATATATTGCTAATAATTAAAGTTAAATGATCAAGCTCGGTATTATTTTTATTTACCATATTCACATTATATTATGGTATAATATATGTAAAGCATTTCAATATTTTTCTTCTTCTTTATCACCACATTATAGGTTTCTTCATAACTAAGAAACTAAGTTAAAAGTCTTTATATTAATGACACATATTTTTATATTTATATAAATTAAAATTAAATGATCAAGCTCGATATTATTTTTATTCACCATATCCATATTATATTATGGTATAATATATGTAAAACATTTCAATATTTTTCTTCTTCTTTATCACCAAATTCTAGGTTTCTTCATCACTAAGAAACTAAGTTAAAAGTCTTTAAATTAATGATGCATGTTTTATATATATTAGTAATAATTAAAGTTAAATGATCAAGCTCGATATTATTTTTAATAACCATATTCACATTATATTAGGGTGTAATATATGTAAAACATTTCAAATGTTTTCTTCTTATTCGTCACCAAATTTTAGATTTCTTCATCACCAAGTAACTACGTTAAAAGTATTTAAATTTTATATGCATATTTGATATATATTGGTTAGAATTAAAATTAAATGATCAAGCTCGACATTATTTTTATTCACCATATTTATAATGTTATATTGTGTAATATATGTATAAACTTGCAATATTTTTCTGCTTCTTTATCACCAAATTTTAGGTTTCTTCATCACTAAGAATTTAAGTAAAAGACTATAAATTAATGACAAATATTTTATATATTTATATAAATTAAAATTAAATTTTTAAGCTCGATAATATTTTTATTTACCATATTCACATTATATTATGGTATAATATATGTAAAACATTTCAATATTTTTCTTCTTCTTTATCACCAAATTTTAGGTTTCTTCATCACTAAGAAACTAAGTTAAAAATCTTTAAATTAATGATGCATATGTTATATATATTAGTAATAATTAAAGTTAAATGATCAAGCTCGATATTATTTTTATTAACCATACTCACATTATATTACGGTGTAATATATGTAAAATATTTCAAATGTTTTCTTCTTATTCGTCACCAAATTTTAGGTTTCTTCATCACTAAGTAACTAAGTTAAAAGACTTTAAATTAATGTTGCATATTTGATATATATTGGTTAGTATTAAATTTAAATCATCAAGCTCAATATTATTTTTATTTACCATATTTATAATGTAATATGGTGTAATATATGTAAACACTTTTAATACTTTTCTTCTTCTTTATCACCAAATTTTAGGTTTCTTCATCACTAAAAATATAAGTTAAAAGACTATAAAATAATGACACATATTTTATATATTGGTAATAATTAAAGTTCAATGATCAAGCTCGGTATTATTTTTATTTACCATATTCACATTATATTATGGTATAATATATGTAAAACATTCCAATATTTCTTCTTCTTTATCACCACATTATAGGTTTCTTCATCACTAAGAAACTAAGTTAAAAGTCTTTATATTAATGACACATATTTTTTATATTTATATAAATTAAAATTAAATGATCAAGCTCGATATTCTTTTTATTCACCATATCCACATTATATTATGGTATAATATATGTAAAACATTTCAATATTTTTCTTCTTCTTTATCACCAAATTCTAGGTTTCTTCATCACTAAGAAACTAAGTTAAAAGTCTTTAAATTAATGATGCATGTTTTATATATATTAGTAATAATTAAAGTTAAATGATCAAGCTCGATATTATTTTTAATAACCATATTCACATTATATTAGGGTGTAATATATGTAAAACATTTCAAATGTTTTATTCTTATTCGTCACCAAATTTTAGATTTCTTCATCACCAAGTAACTACGTTAAAATTATTTAAATTTTATATGCATATTTGATATATATTGGTTAGAATTAAAATTAAATGATCATGCTCGATATTATTTTTATTCAGCATATTTATAATGTTATATGGTGTAATATATGTAAAAACTTGCAATTTTTTCTAATTCTTTATCACCAAATTTTAGGTTTCTTCATCAATAAGAAACTAAGTTAAAAGTCTTTAAATTAATGATGCATGTTTTATATATTAGTAATAATTGAAGTTAAATGATCAAGCTCGATATTATTTTTATTAACCATATTCACATTATATTACGGTGAAATATATGTAAAACATTTCAAATGTTTTCTTCTTATTCGTCACCAAATTTTAGGTTTCTTCATCACTAAGTAACTAAGTTAAAAGACTTTAAATTAATGTTGCATATTTGATATATATTGGTTAGTATTAAATTTAAATCATCAAGCTCAATATTATTTTTATTTACCATATTTATAATGTAATATGGTGTAATATATGTAAACACTTTTAATACTTTTCTTCTTCTTCATCACCAAATTTTAGGTTTCTTCATCACTAAAAATATAAGTTAAAAGACTATAAAATAATGACACATATTTTATATATTGGTAATAATTAAAGTTCAATGATCAAGCTCGATATTATTTTTATTTACCATATTCACATTATATTATGGTATAGTATATGTAAAACATTTCAATATTTTTCTTCTTCTTTATCACCAAATTCTAGGTTTCTTCATCACTAAGAAACTAAGTTAAAAGTCTTTAAATTAATGATGCATGTTTTATATATATTAGTAATAATTAAAGTTAAATGATCAAGCTCGATATTATTTTTAATAACCATATTCACATTATATTAGGGTGTAATATATGTAAAACATTTCAAATGTTTTCTTCTTATTTGTCACCAAATTTTAGATTTCTTCATCACCAAGTAACTACGTTAAAAGTATTTAAATTTTATATGCATATTTGATATATATTGGTTAGAATTAAAATTAAATGATCATGCTCGATATTATTTTTATTCAGCATATTTATAATGTTATATGGTGTAATATATGTAAAAACTTGCAATTTTTTTCTAATTCTTTATCACCAAATTTTAGGTTTCTTCATCAATAAGAAACTAAGTTAAAAGTCTTTAAATTAATGATGCATGTTTTATATATTAGTAATAATTGAAGTTAAATGATCAAGCTCGATATTATTTTTATTAACCATATTCACATTATATTACGGTGAAATATATGTAAAACATTTCAAATGTTTTCTTCTTTTTTGTCACCAAATTTTAGGTTTCTTCATCACTAAGTAACTAAGTTAAAAGACTTTAAATTAATGTTGCATATTTGATATATATCGGTTAGTATTAAATTTAAATCATCAAGCTGAATATTATTTTTATTTACCATATTTATAATGTAATATGGTGTAATATATGTAAACACTTTTAATACTTTTCTTCTTCTTTATCACCAAATTTTAGGTTTCTTCATCACTAAAAATATAAGTTAAAAGACTATAAAATAATGACACATATGTTATATATTGCTAATAATTAAAGTTAAATGATCAAGCTCGGTATTATTTTTATTTACCATATTCACATTATATTATGGTATAATATATGTAAAGCATTTCAATATTTTTCTTCTTCTTTATCACCACATTATAGGTTTCTTCATAACTAAGAAACTAAGTTAAAAGTCTTTATATTAATGACACATATTTTTATATTTATATAAATTAAAATTAAATGATCAAGCTCGATATTATTTTTATTCACCATATCCACATTATATTATGGTATAATATATGTAAAACATTTCAATATTTTTCATCTTCTTTATCACCAAATTCTAGGTTTCTTCATCACTAAGAAACTAAGTTAAAAGTCTTTAAATTAATGATGCATGTTTTATATAGATTAGTAATAATTAAATTTAAATGATCAAGCTCGATATTATTTTTAATAACCATATTCACATTATATTAGGGTGTAATATATGTAAAACATTTCAAATGTTTTCTTCTTATTCGTCACCAAATTTTAGATTTCTTCATCACCAAGTAACTACGTTAAAAGTATTTAAATTTTATATGCATATTTGATATATATTGGTTAGAATTAAAATTAAATGATCATGCTCGACATTATTTTTATTCACCATATTTATAATGTTATATTGTGTAATATATGTATAAACTTGCAATATTTTTCTGCTTCTTTATCACCACATTTTAGGTTTCTTCATCAATAAGAAACTAAGTTAAAAGTCTTTAAATTAATGATGCATGTTTTATATATTAGTAATAATTGAAGTTAAATGATCAAGCTCGATATTATTTTTATTAACCATATTCACATTATATTACGGTGAAATATATGTAAAACATTTCAAATGTTTTCTTCTTTTTTGTCACCAAATTTTAGGTTTCTTCATCACTAAGTAACTAAGTTAAAAGACTTTAAATTAATGTTGCATATTTGATATATATCGGTTAGTATTAAATTTAAATCATCAAGCTGAATATTATTTTTATTTACCATATTTATAATGTAATATGGTGTAATATATGTAAACACTTTTAATACTTTTCTTCTTCTTTATCACCAAATTTTAGGTTTCTTCATCACTAAAAATATAAGTTAAAAGACTATAAAATAATGACACATATGTTATATATTGGTAATAATTAAAGCTCAATGATCAAGCTCGGTATTATTTTTATTTTCCATATTCACATTATATTATTGTATAATATATGTAAAGCATTTCAATATTTTGCTTTTTCTTTATCACAACATTATAGGTTTCTTCATCACTAAGAAACTAAGTTAAAAGTCTTTATATTAATGACACATATTTTTTATATTTATATAAATTAAAATTAAATGATCAAGCTTGATATTATTCTTATTTACCATATTCACATTATATTATGGTATAATATATGTAAAACATTTCAATATTTTTCTGTTTCTTTATCACCAAATTCTAGGTTTCTTCATCACTAAGAAACTAAGTTAAAAGTCTTTAAATTAATGATGCATGTTTTATATATATTAGTAATAATTAAAGTTAAATGATCAAGCTCGATATTATTTTTAATAACCATATTCACATTATATTAGGGTGTAATATATGTAAAACATTTCAAATGTTTTATTCTTATTCGTCACCAAATTTTAGGTTTCTTCATCACCAAGTAACTACATTAAAAGTATTTAAATTTTATATGCATATTTGATATATATTGGTTAGAATTAAAATTAAATGATCAAGCTCGACATTATTTTTATTCACCATATTTATAATGTTATATTGTGTAATATATGTATAAACTTGCAATATTTTTCTTCTTCTTTATTACCAAATTTTAGGTTTCTTCATCACTAAGAAACTAAGTTAAAAATCTTTAAATTAATGATGCATATGTTTTATATATTAGTAATAATTGAAGTTAAATGATCAAGCTCGATGTTATTTTTATTAACCATATTCACATTATATTACGGTGAAATATATGTAAAACATTTCAAATGTTTTCTTCTTATTCGTCACAAAATTTTAGGTTTCTTCATCACTAAGTAACTAAGTTAAAAGACTTTAAATTAATGTTGCATATTTGATATATATTGGTTAGTATTAAATTTTAATCATCAAGCTCAATATTATTTTTATTTACAATATTTATAATGTAATATGGTGTAATATATGTAAACACTTTTAATACTTTTCTTCTTCTTTATCACCAAATTTTAGGTTTCTTCATCACTAAAAATATAAATTAAAAGACTATAAAATAATGACACATATGTTATATATTGGTAATAATTAAAGTTCAATGATCAAGCTCGATATTATTTTTATTTACCATATTCACATTATATTATGGTATAATATATGTAAAACATTTCAATATTTTTCTTCTTCTTTATCACCACATTATAGGTTTCTTCATCACTAAGAAACTAAGTTAAAAGTCTTTATATTAATGACACATATTTTTTATATTTATATAAATTAAAATTAAATGACCAAGCTCGATATTATTTTTAATAACCATATTCACATTATATTAGGGTTTAATATATGTAAAACATTTCAAATGTTTTCTTCTTATTGGTCACCAAATTTTAGGTTTCTTCATCACTAAGTAACTAACTTAAAAGTCTTTAAATTATATATGCACATTTGATATATATTGGTTAGAATTAAAATCAAATGATCATGCTCGATATTATTTTTATTCAGCATATTTATAATGTTATATGGTGTAATATATGTAAAAACTTGCAATATTTTTCTTCTTCTTTATCACCAAATTTTAGGTTTCTGCATCAATAAGAAACTATGTTAAAAGTCTTTAAATTAATGATGCATGTTTTTTATATTAGTAATAATTGATGTTAAATGTTCAAGCTCGATATTATTTTTATTAACCATATTCACATTATATTACGGTGAAATATATGTAAAACATTTCAAATGTTTTCTTCTTATTCCTCACCAAATTTTAGGTTTCTTCATCACTAAGTAACTAACTTAAAAGTCTTTAAATTATATATGCACATTTGATATATATTGGTTAGAATTAAAATTAAATGATCATGCTCGATATTATTTTTATTCACCATATTTATAATGTTATATTGTGTAATATATGTATAAACTTGCAACATATATCTTCTTCTTTATCACCAAATTTTAGGTTTCTTCATCACTAAGAATTTAAGTAAAAGACTATAAATTAATGACAAATATTTTATGTATTTATATAAATTAAATATAAATGATTAAGCTCGATAATATTTTTATTTACCATATTCACATTATATTATGGTATAATATATGTAAAACATTTCAATATTTTTCTTCTTCTTTATCACCAAATTTTAGGTTTCTTCATCAATAAGAAACTAAGTTAAAAGTCTTTAAATTAATGATGCATGTTTTATATATTAGTAATAATTGAAGTTAAATGATCAAGCTCGATATTATTTTTATTAACCATATTCACATTATATTACGGCGAAATATATGTAAAACATTTCAAATGTTTTCTTCTTATTCGTCACCAAATTTTAGGTTTCTTCATCACTAAGTAACTAAGTTAAAAGACTTTAAATTAACGTTGCATATTTGATATATATTGGTTAGTATTAAATTTAAATCATCAAGCTCAATATTATTTTTATTTACCATATTTATAATGTAATATGGTGTAATATATGTAAACACTTTTAATACTTTTCTTCTTCTTTATCACCAAATTTTAGGTTTCTTCATCACTAAAAATTTAAATTAAAAGACTATAAAATAATGACACATATGTTATATATTGGTAATAATTAAAGTTCAATGATCAAGCTCGGTATTATTTTTATTTACCATATTCACATTATATTATGGTATAAATATATGTAAAACATTTCAATATTTTTCTTCTTCTTTATCACCACATTATAGGTTTCTTCATCACTAAGAAACTAAGTTAAAAGTCTTTATATTAATGACACATATTTTTTATATTTATATAAATTAAAAATAAATGATCAAGCTCGATATTATTTTTATTTACCATATTCACATTATATTATGGTATAATATATGTAAAACATTTCAATATTTTTCTTCTTCTTTATCACAAATTCTAGGTTTCTTCATCACTAGGAAACTAAGTTAAAAGTCTTTAAATTAATGATGCATGTTTTATATATATTAGTAATAATTAAAGTTAAATGATCAAGTTCGATATTATTTTTAATAACCATATTCACATTATATTAGGGTGTAATATATGTAAAACATTTCATATGTTTTCTTCTTATTCATCACCAAATTTTAGGTTTCTTCATCACTAAGTAACTAAGTTAAAAGACTTTAAATTAATGTTGCATATTTGATATATATTGGTTAGAATTAAATTTAAATCATCAAGCTCAACATTATTTTTATTCACCATATTTATAATGTAATATGGTGTACTATATGTAAACACTTTTAATATTTTTCTTCTTCTTTATCACCAAATTTTAGGTTTCTTCATCACTAAAAATTTAAGTTAAAAGACTATAAATTAATGACACATATGTTATATATTGGTAATAATTAAAGTTAAATGATCAAGCTCGGTATTATTTTTATTTACCAAATTCACATTATATTATGGTATAATATATGTAAAACATTTCAATATTTTTCTTCTTCTTTATCACCACATTATAGGTTTCTTCATCACTAAGAAACTAAGTTAAAAGTCTTTAAATTAATGACACATATTTTTTATATTTATATAAATTAAAATTAAATGATCAAGCTCGATATTATTTTTATTCACCATATTCACATTATATTATGGTATAATATATGTAAAACATTTCAATATTTTTCTTCTTCTTTATCACCAAATTCTAGGTTTCTTCATCACTAAGAAACTAAGTTAAAAGTCTTTAAATTAATGATGCATGTTTTATATATATGAGTAATAATTAAAGTTAAATGATCAAGCTCGATATTATTTTTAATAACCATATTCACATTATATTAGGGTGTAATATATGTAAAACATTTCAAATGTTTTCTTCTTATTGGTCACCAAATTTTAGGTTTCTTCATCACTAAGTAACTAACTTAAAAGTCTTTAAATTATATATGCACATTTGATATATATTGGTTAGAATTAAAATCAAATGATCATGCTCGATATTATTTTTATTCGGCATATTTATAATGTTATATGGTGTAATATATGTAAAAACTTGCAATATTTTTCTTCTTCTTTATCACCAAATTTTAGGTTTCTGCATCAATAAGAAACTAAGTTAAAAGTCTTTAAATTAATGATGCATGTTTTTTATATTAGTAATAATTGAAGTTAAATGTTCAAGCTCGATATTATTTTTATTAACCATATTCACATTATATTACGGTGAAATATATGTAAAACATTTCAAATGTTTTCTTCTTATTCCTCACCAAATTTTAGGTTTCTTCATCACTAAGTAACTAACTTAAAAGTCTTTAAATTATATATGCACATTTGATATATGTTGGTTAGAATTAAAATTAAATGATCATGCTCGATATTATTTTTATTCACCATATTTATAATGTTATATTGTGTAATATATGTATAAACTTGCAATATATATCTTCTTCTTTATCACCAAATTTTAGGTTTCTTCATCACTAAGAATTTAAGTAAAAGACTATAAATTAATGAAAAATATTTTATGTATTTATATAAATTAAAATTAAATGATTAAGCTCGATAATATTTTTATTTACCATATTCACATTATATTATGGTTTAATATATGTAAAACATTTCAATATTTTTCTTCTTCTTTATCACCAAATTTTAGGTTTCTTCATCAATAAGAAACTAAGTTAAAAGTCTTTAAATTAATGATGCATGTTTTATATATTAGTAATAATTGAAGTTCGATGATCAAGCTCGGTGTTATTTTTATTTACCATATTCACATTATATTATGGTATAATATATGTAAAACATTTCAATATTTTTCTTCTTCTTTATCACCACATTATAGGTTTCTTCATCACTAAGAAACTAAGTTAAAAGTCTTTATATTAATGACACATATTTTTTATATTTATATAAATTAAAATTAAATGATCAAGCTCGATATTATTTTTATTTACCATATTCACATTATATTATGGTATAATATATGTAAAACATTTCAATATTTTTCTTCTTCTATATCACAAATTCTAGGTTTCTTCATCACTAGGAAACTAAGTTAAAAGTCTTTAAATTAATGATGCATGTTTTATATATATTAGTAATAATTAAAGTTAAATGATCAAGCTCGATATTATTTTTAATAACCATATTCACATTATATTAGGGTGTAATATATGTAAAACATTTCAAATGTTTTCTTCTTATTCGTCAACAAATTTTAGGTTTCTTCATCACTAAGTAACTAAGTTAAAAGACTTTAAATTAATGTTGCATATTTGATATATATTGGTTAGAATTAAATTTAAATCATCATGCTCAACATTAATTTTATTCACCATATTTATAATGTAATATGGTGTACTATATGTAAACACTTTTAATATTTTTCTTCTTCTTTATCACCAAATTTTAGGTTTCTTCATCACTAAAAATTTAAGTTAAAAGACTATAAATTAATGACACATATGTTATATATTGGTAATAATTAAAGTTAAATGATCAAGCTCGGTATTATTTTTATTTACGAAATTCACATTATATTATGGTATAATATATGTAAAAAATTTCAATATTTTTCTTCATCTTTATCACCACATTATAGGTTTCTTCATCACTAAGAAACTAAGTTAAAAGTCTTTAAATTAATGACACATATTTTTTATATTTATATAAATTAAAATTAAATGATCAAGCTCGATATTATTTTTATTCACCATATTCACATTATATTATGGTATAATATATGTAAAACATTTCAATATTTTACTTCTTCTTTATCACCAAATTTTAGGTTTCTTCATCACTAAGAAACTAAGTTAAAAATCTTTAAATTAATGATGCATATGTTATATATATTAGTAATAATTAAATTTAAATGATCAAGCTCGATATTATTTTTATTAACCATACTCACATTATAATACGGTGTAATATATGTAAAATATTTCAAATGTTTTCTTCTTATTCGTCACCAAATTTTAGGTTTCTTCATCACTAAGTAACTAAGGTAAAAGACTTTAAATTAATGTTGCATATTTGATATATATTGGTTAGAATAAAATTTAAATCATCAAGCTCAACATTATTTTTATTCACCATATTTATAATGTAATATGGTGTACTATATGTAAACACTTTTAATATTTTTCTTCTTCTTTATCACCAAATTTTAGGATTTTTCATCACTAAAAATTTAAGTTAAAAGACTATAAATTAATGATACATATGTTATATATTGGTAATAATTAAAGTTAAATGATCAAGCTCGATATTATTTTTATTTACCATATTCACATTATATTATGGTATAATATATGTAAAACATTTCAATATTTTCCTTCTTCTTTATCACCACATTATAGGTTTCTTCATCATTAAGAAACTAAGTTAAAAGTCTTTAAATTAATGACACATATTTTTTATATTTATATAAATTAAAATTAAATGATCAAGCTCAATATTATTTTTATTCACCATATTCACATTATATTAAGGTATAATATATGTAAAACATTTCAATATTTTTCTTCTTCTTTATCACCAAATTTTAGGTTTCTTCATCAATAAGAAACTAAGTTAAAAGTATTTAAATTAATTATGCATGTTTTATATATTAGTAATAATTTAAGTTAAATGATCAAGCTCGATATCATTTTTATTAACCATATTCACATTATATTACGGTGAAATATATGTAAAATATTTCAAATGTTTTCTTCTTATTAGTCACCAAATTTTAGGTTTTTTCATCACTAAGTAACTAACTTAAAAGACTTTAAATTAATGTTGCATATTTGATATATATTGGTTAGTAGTAAATTTAAATCATCAAGTATAATATTATTTTTATTTACCATATTTATAATGTAATATGGTGTAATATATGTAAACACTTTTAATATTTTTCTTCTTCTTTATCACCAAATTTTAGTTTTCTTCATCACTAAAAATTTAAGTTAAAAGGCTATAAATTAATGATACATATGTTATATATTGGTAATAATTAAAGTTAAATGATCAAGCTCGGTATTATTTTTATTTACCATATTCACATTATATTATGGTATGATATATGTAAAACATTTCAATATTTTTCTTCTTCTTTATCACCACATTATAGGTTTCTTCATCACTCAGAAACTAAGTTAAAAGTCTTTAAATTAATGACACATATTTTTTATATTTATTTAAATTAAAATTAAATGATCAAGCTCGATATTATTTTTATTTACCATATTCACATTATATTATGGTATTATATATGTAAAACATTTCAATATTTTTCTTCTTCTATATCACAAATTCTAGGTTTCTTCATCACTAGGAAACTAAGTTAAAAGTATTTAAATTAATGATGAAAGTTTTATATATATTAGTAATAATTAAAGTTAAATGATCAAGCTCGATATTATTTTTAATAACCATATTCACATTATATTAGGGTGTAATATATGTAAAACATTTCAAATGTTTTCTTCTTATTCGTCACCAAATTTTAGGTTTCTTCATCACTAAGTAACTAAGTTAAAAGACTTTAAATTAATGTTGCATATTTGATATATATTGGTTAGAATTAAATTTAAATCATCATGCTCAACATTAATTTTATTCACCATATTTATAATGTAATATGGTGTACTATATGTAAACACTTTTAATATTTTTCTTCTTCTTTATCACCAAATTTTAGGTTGCTTCATCACTAAAAATTTAAGTTAAAAGACTATAAATTAATGACACATATGTTATATATTGGTAATAAGTAAAGTTAAATGATCAAGCTCGGTATTATTTTTATTTACCAAATTCACATTATATTATGGTATAATATATGTAAAACATTTCAATATTTTTCTTCTTCTTTATCACCACATTATAGGTTTCTTCATCACTAAGAAACTAAGTTAAAAGTCTTTAAATTAATGACACATATTTTTGATATTTATATAAATTAAAATTAAATGATCAAGCTCGATATTATTTTTATTCACCATATTCACATTATATTATGGTATAATATATGTAAAACATTTAAATATTTTTCTTCTTCTTTATCACCAAATTTTAGGTATCTTCATCACTAAGAAACTAAGTTAAAAATCTTTAAATTAATGATGCATATGTTATATATATTAGTAATAATTAAATTTAAATGATCAAGCTCGATATTATTTTTATTAACCATACTCACATTATATTACAGTGTAATATATGTAAAATATTTCAAATGTTTTCTTCTTATTCGTCACCAAATTTTAGCTTTCTTCATCACTAAGTAACTAAGTTAAAAGACTTTAAATTAATGTTGCATATTTGATATATATTGGTTAGAATAAAATTTAAATCATCAAGCTCAACATTATTTTTATTCACCATATTTATAATGTAATATGGTGTACTATATGTAAACACTTTTAATATTTTTCTTCTTCTTTATCACCAAATTTTAGGTTTCTTCATCACTAAAAATTTAAATTAAAAGACTAAAAAATAATGACACATATGTTATATATTGGTAATAATTAATGTTCAATGATCAAGCTCGGTATTATTTTTATTTACAATATTCACATTATATTATGGTATAATATATGTAAAACATTTCAATATTTTTCTTCTTCTTTATCACCACATTATAGGTTTCTTCATCACTAAGAAACTAAGTTAAAAGTCTTTATATTAATGACACATATTTTTTATATTTATATAAATTAAAATTAAATGATCAAGCTCGATATTATTTTTATTTACCATATTCACATTATATTATGGTATAATATATGTAAAACATTTCAATATTTTTCTTCTTCTTTATCACAAATTCTAGGTTTCTTCATCACTAGGAAACTAAGTTAAAAGTCTTTAAATTAATGATGCATGTTTTATATATATTAGTAATAATTAAAGTTAAATGATCAAGCTCGATATTATTTTTAATAACCATATTCACATTATATTAGGGTGTAATATATGTAAAACATTTCAAATGTATTCTTCTTATTCATCACCAAATTTTAGGTTTCTTCATCACTAAGTAACTAAGTTAAAAGACTTTAAATTAATGTTGCATATTTGATATATATTGGTTAGAATTAAATTTAAATCATCAAGCTCAACATTATTTTTATTCACCATATTTATAATGTAATATGGTGTACTATATGTAAACACTTTTAATATTTTTCTTCTTCTTTATCACCAAATTTTAGGTTTCTTCATCACTAAAAATTTAAGTTAAAAGACTATAAATTAATGACACATATGTTATATATTGGTAATAATTAAAGTTAAATGATCAAGCTCGGTATTATTTTTATTTACCAAATTCACATTATATTATGGTATAATATATGTAAAAAATTTCAATATTTTTCTTCATCTTTATCACCACATTATAGGTTTCTTCATCACTAAGAAACTAAGTTAAAAGTCTTTAAATTAATGACACATATTTTTTATATTTATATAAATTAAAATTAAATGATCAAGCTCGATATTATTTTTATTCACCATATTCACATTATATTATGGTATAATATATGTAAAACATTTCAATATTTTACTTCTTCTTTATCACCAAATTTTAGGTTTCTTCATCACTAAGAAACTAAGTTAAAAATCTTTAAATTAATGATGCATATGTTATATATATTAGTAATAATTAAATTTAAATGATCAAGCTCGATATTATTTTTATTAACCATACTCACATTATATTACGGTGTAATATATGTAAAATATTTCAAATGTTTTCTTCTTATTCGTCACCAAATTTTAGGTTTCTTCATCACTAAGTAACTAAGTTAAAAGACTTTAAATTAATGTTGCATATTTGATATATATTGGTTAGAATAAAATTTAAATCATCAAGCTCAACATTATTTTTATTCACCATATTTATAATGTAATATGGTGTACTATATGTAAACACTTTTAATATTTTTCTTCTTCTTTATCACCAAATTTTAGGATTTTTCATCACTAAAAATTTAAGTTAAAAGACTATAAATTAATGATACATATGTTATATATTGGTAATAATTAAAGTTAAATGATCAAGCTCGATATTATTTTTATTTACCATATTCACATTATATTATGGTATAATATATGTAAAACATTTCAATATTTTCCTTCTTCTTTATCACCACATTATAGGTTTCTTCATCATTAAGAAACTAAGTTA
Organism: Vicia faba; assembly: GCA_948472305.1. NCBI lineage: Eukaryota > Viridiplantae > Streptophyta > Magnoliopsida > Fabales > Fabaceae > Vicia > Vicia faba. The sequence continues at coordinate 54,043 of CATIWC010001424.1, forward strand.
AAAGTCTTTAAATTAATGACACATATTTTTTATATTTATATAAATTAAAATTAAATGATCAAGCTAAATATTATTTTTATTCACCATATTCACATTATATTAAGGTATAATATATGTAAAACATTTCAATATTTTTCTTCTTCTTTATCACCAAATTTTAGGTTTCTTCATCAATAAGAAACTAAGTTAAAAGTATTTAAATTAATTATGCATGTTTTATATATTAGTAATAATTTAAGTTAAATGATCAAGCTCGATATCATTTTTATTAACCATATTCACATTAAATTACGGTGAAATATATGTAAAATATTTCAAATGTTTTCTTCTTATTAGTCACCAAATTTTAGGTTTTTTCATCACTAAGTAACTAACTTAAAAGACTTTAAATTAATGTTGCATATTTGATATATATTGGTTAGTAGTAAATTTAAATCATCAAGTTCAATATTATTTTTATTTACCATATTTATAATGAAATATGGTGTAATATATGTAAACACTTTTAATATTTTTCTTCTTCTTTATCACCAAATTTTAGTTTTCTTCATCACTAAAAATTTAAGTTAAAAGGCTATAAATTAATGATACATATGTTATATATTGGTAATAATTAAAGTTAAATGATCAAGCTCGGTATTATTTTTATTTACCATATTCACATTATATTATGGTATGTTATATGTAAAACATTTCAATATTTTTCTTCTTCTTTATCACCACATTATAGGTTTCTTCATCACTCAGAAACTAAGTTAAAAGTCTTTAAATTAATGACACATATTTTTTATATTTATTTAAATTAAAATTAAATGATCAAGCTCGATATTATTTTTATTTACCATATTCACATTATATTATGGTATTATATATATAAAACATTTCAATATTTTTCTTCTTCTATATCACAAATTCTAGGTTTCTTCATCACTAGGAAACTAAGTTAAAAGTATTTAAATTAATGATGCATGTTTTATATATATTAGTAATAATTAAAGTTAAATGATCAAGCTCGATATTATTTTTAATAACCATATTCACATTATATTAGGGTGTAATATATGTAAAACATTTCAAATGTTTTCTTCTTATTCGTCACCAAATTTTAGGTTTCTTCATCACTAAGAAACTAAGTTAAAAGACTTTAAATTAATGTTGCATATTTGATATATATTGGTTAGAATTAAATTTAAATCATCATGCTCAACATTAATTTTATTCACCATATTTATAATGTAATATGGTGTACTATATGTAAACACTTTTAATATTTTTCTTCTTCTTTATCACCAAATTTCAGGTTTCTTCATCACTAAAAATTTAAGTTAAAAGACTATAAATTAATGACACATATATTATATATTGGTAATAATTAAAGTTAAATGATCAAGCTCGGTATTATTTTTATTTACCAAATTCACATTATATTATGGTATAATATATGTAAAACATTTCAATATTTTTCTTCTTCTTTATCACCACATTATAGGTTTCTTCATCACTAAGAAACTAAGTTAAAAGTCTTTAAATTAATGACACATATTTTTGATATTTATATAAATTAAAATTAAATGATCAAGCTCGATATTATTTTTATTCACCATATTCACATTATATTATGGTATAATATATGTAAAACATTTCAATATTTTTCTTCTTCTTTATCACCAAATTTTAGGTATCTTCATCACTAAGAAACTAAGTTAAAAATCTTTAAATTAATGATGCATATGTTATATATATTAGTAATAATTAAATTTAAATGATCAAGCTCGATATTATTTTTATTAACCATACTCACATTATATTACGGTGTAATATATGTAAAATATTTCAAATGTTTTCTTCTTATTCGTCACCAAATTTTAGGTTTCTTCATCACTAAGTAACTAAGTTAAAAGACTTTAAATTAATGTTGCGTATTTGATATATATTGGTTAGAATAAAATTTAAATCATCAAGCTCAACATTATTTTTATTCACCATATTTATAATGTAATATGGTGTACTATATGTAAACACTTTTAATATTTTTCTTCTTCTTTATCACCAAATTTTAGGTTTCTTCATCACTAAAAATTTAAATTAAAAGACTATAAATTAATGACACATATGTTATATATTGGTAATAATTAAAGTTAAATGATCAAGCTCGGTATTATTTTTATTTACCAAATTCACATTAGATTATGGTATAATATATGTAAAACATTTCAATATTTTTCTTCATCTTTATCACCACATTATAGGTTTCTTCATCACTAAGAAACTAAGTTAAAAGTCTTTAAATTAATGAAACATATTTTTTATATTTATATAAATTAAAATTAAATGATCAAGCTCGATATTATTTTTATTCACCATATTCACATTATATTATGGTATAATATATGTAAAACATTTCAATATTTTACTTCTTCTTTATCACCAAATTTTAGGTTTCTTCATCACTAAGAAACTAAGTTAAAAATCTTTAAATTAATGATGCATATGTTATATATATTAGTAATAATTAAATTTAAATGATCAAGCTCGATATTATTTTTATTAACCATACTCACATTATATTACGGTGTAATATATGTAAAATATTTCAAATGTTTTCTTCTTATTCGTCACCAAATTTTAGGTTTCTTCATCACTAAGTAACTAAGTTAAAAGACTTTAAATTAATGTTGCATATTTGATATATATTGGTTAGAATAAAATTTAAATCATCAAGCTCAACATTATTTTTATTCACCATATTTATAATGTAATATGGTGTACTATATGTAAACACTTTTAATATTTTTCTTCTTCTTTATCACCAAATTTTAGGATTTTTCATCACTAAAAATTTAAGTTAAAAGACTATAAATTAATGATACATATGTTATATATTGGTAATAATTAAAGTTAAATGATCAAGCTCGATATTATTGTTATTTACCATATTCACATTATATTATGGTATAATATATGTAAAACATTTCAATATTTTCCTTCTTCTTTATCACCACATTATAGGTTTCTTCATCATTAAGAAACTAAGTTAAAAGTCTTTAAATTAATGACACATATTTTTTATATTTATATAAAATTAAAATTAAATGATCAAGCTCAATATTATTTTTATTCACCATATTCACATTATATTAAGGTATAATATATGTAAAACATTTCAATATTTTTCTTCTTCTTTATCACCAAATTTTAGGTTTCTTCATCAATAAGAAACTAAGTTAAAAGTATTTAAATTAATTATGCATGTTTTATATATTAGTAATAATTTAAGTTAAATGATCAAGCTCGATATCATTTTTATTAACCATATTCACATTATATTACGGTGAAATATATGTAAAATATTTCAAATGTTTTCTTCTTATTAGTCACCAAATTTTAGGTTTTTTCATCACTAAGTAACTAACTTAAAAGACTTTAACTTAATGTTGCATATTTGATATATATTGGTTAGTAGTAAATTTAAATCATCAAGTTCAATATTATTTTTATTTACCATATTTATAATGTAATATGGTGTAATATATGTAAACACTTTTAATATTTTTCTTCTTCTTTATCACCAAATTTTAGTTTTCTTCATCACTAAAAATTTAAGTTAAAAGGCTATAAATTAATGATACATATGTTATATATTGGTAATAATTAAAGTTAAATGATCAAGCTCGGTATTATTTTTATTTACCATATTCACATTATATTATGGTATGATATATGTAAAACATTTCAATATTTTTCTTCTTCTTTATCACCACATTATAGGTTTCTTCATCACTCAGAAACTAAGTTAAAAGTCTTTAAATTAATGACACATATTTTTTATATTTATTTAAATTAAAATTAAATGATCAAGCTCGGTATTATTTTTATTTACCATATTCACATTATATTATGGTATAATATATGTAAAACATTTCAATATTTTTCTTCTTCTTTATCACCACATTATAGGTTTCTTCATCACTAAGAAACTAAGTTAAAAGTCTTTATATTAATGACACATATTTTTTATATTTATATAAATTAAAATTAAATGATCAAGCTCGATATTATTTTTATTCACCATATTCACATTATATTATGGTATAATATATGTAAAACATTTCAATATTTTTCTTCTTCTTCATCACCAAATTCTAAGTTTCTTCATCACTAAGAAACTAAGTTAAAAGTCTTTAAATTAATGATGCATGTTTTATATATATTAGTAATAATTAAAGTTAAATGATCAAGCTAGATATTATTTTTAATAACCATATTCACATTATATTAGGGTGTAATATATGTAAAACATTTCAAATGTTTTCTTCTTATTCGTCACCAAATTTTAGGTTTCTTCATCACTAAGTAACTAAGTTAAAAGACTTTAAATTAATGTTGCATATTTGATATATATTGGTTAGAATTTAATTTAAATCATCAAGCTCAACATTATTTTTATTCACCATATTTATAATGTAATATGGTGTACTATATGTAAACACTTTTAATATTTTTCTTCTTCTTTGTCACCAAATTTTAGGTTTCTTCATCACTAAAAATTTAAGTTAAAAGACTATAAATTAATGACACATATGTTATATATTGGAAATAATTAAAGTTAAATGATCAAGCTCGGTATTATTTTTATTTACCATATTCACATTATATTATGGAATAATATATGTAAAACATTTCAATATTTTTCTTCTTCTTTATCACCAAATTCTAGGTTTCTTCATCACTAAGAAACTAAGTTAAAAGTCTTTAAATTAATGATGCATGTTTTATATATATTAGTAATAATTAAAGTTAAATGATCAAGCTCGATATTATTTTTAATAACCATATTCACATTATATTAGGGTGTAATATATGTAAAACATTTCCAATGTTTTCTTCTTATTCGTCACCAAATTTTAGGTTTCTTCATCACTAAGTAACTAACTTAAAAGTCTTTAAATTATATATGCACATTTGATATATATTGGTTAGAATTAAAATTAAATGATCATGCTCGATATTATTTTTATTCAGCATATTTATAATGTTATATGGTGTAATATATGTAAAAACTTGCAATATTTTTCTTCTTCTTTATCACCAAATTTTAGGTTTCTTCATCAATAAGAAACTAAGTTAAAAGTCTTTAAATTAATGATGCATGTTTTTTATATTAGTAATAATTGAAGTTAAATGATCAAGCTCGATATTGTTTTTATTAACCATATTCACATTATATTACGGTGAAATATATGTAAAACATTTCAAATGTTTTCTTCTTATTCCTAACCAAATTTTAGGTTTCTTCATCACTAAGTAACTAACTTAAAAGTCTCTAAATTATATATGCACATTTGATATATATTGGTTAGAATTAAAATTAAATGATCATGCTCGATATTATTTTTATTCAGCATATTTATAATGTTATATGGTGTAATATATGTAAAAACTTGCAATATTTTTCTTCTTCTTTATCACCAAATTTTAGGTTTCTTCATCAATAAGAAACTAAGTTAAAAGTATTTAAATTAATGATGCATGTTTTTTATATTAGTAATAATTGAAGTTAAATGATCAAGCTCGATATTATTTTTATTAACCATATTCACACTATATTACGGTGAAATATATGTAAAACATTTCAAATGTTTTCTTCTTATTCCTCACCAAATTTTAGGTTTCTTCATCACTAAGTAACTAACTTAAAAGTCTCTAAATTATATATGCACATTTGATATATTGGTTAGAATTAAAATTAAATGATCATGCTCGATATTATTTTTATTCAGCATATTTATAATGTTATATGGTGTAATATATGTAAAAACTTGCAATATTTTTCTTCTTCTTTATCACCAAATTTTAGGTTTCTTCATCAATAAGAAACTAAGTTAAAAGTCTTTAAATTAATGATGCATGTTTTTTATATTAGTAATAATTGAAGTTAAATGATCAAGCTCGATATTATTTTTATTAACCATATTCACATTATATTACGGTGAAATATATGTAAAACATTTCAAATGTTTTCTTCTTATTCGTCACCAAATTTTAGGTTTTTTCATTACTAAATAACTAAGTTAAAAGACTTTAAATTAATGTTGCATATTTGATATATATTGGTTAGAATTAAATTTAAATCATCAAGCTCAACATTATTTTTATTCACCATATTTATAATGTAATATGGTGTACTATATGTAAACACTTTTAATATTTTTCTTCTTCTTTGTCACCAAATTTTAGGTTTCTTCATCATTAAAAATTTAAGTTAAAAGACTATAAAATAATGACACATATGTTATATATTGGTAATAACTAAAGTTCAATGATCAAGCTCGGTAGTATTTTTATTTACCATATTCACATTATATTATGTTATAATATATGTAAAACATTTCAATATTTTTCTTCTTCTTTATCACCACATTATAGGTTTCTTCATCACTAAGAAACTAAGTTAAAAGTCTTTAAATTAATGACACATATTGTTTATATTTATATAAATTAAAATTAAATGATCAAGCTCGATATTATTTTTATTCACCATATTCACATTATATTATGGTATAACATATGTAAAACATTTCAATATTTTTCTTCTTCTTTAACACCAAATTCTAGGTTTCTTCATCACTAAGAAACTAAGTTAAAAGTCTTTAAATTAATGATGCATGTTTTATATATATTAGTAATAATTAAAGTTAAATGATCAAGCTCGATATTATTTTTAATAACCATATTCACATTATATTAGGGTGTAATATGTGTAAAACATTTCAAATGTTTTCTTCTTATCCGTCACCAAATTTTAGGTTTCTTCATCACTAAGTAACTAAGTTAAAAGACTTTAAATTATATATGCACATTTGATATATATTGGTTAGAATTAAAATTAAACGATCATGCTCGATATTATTTTTATTCACCATATTTATAATGTTATATGGTATAACATATGTAAAACATTTCAATATTTTTCTTCTTCTTTAACACCAAATTCTAGGTTTCTTCATCACTAAGAAACTAAGTTAAAAGTCTTTAAATTAATGATGCATGTTTTATATATATTAGTAATAATTAAAGTTAAATGATCAAGCTCGATATTATTTTTAATAACCATATTCACATTATATTAGGGTGTAATATGTGTAAAACATTTCAAATGTTTTCTTCTTATCCGTCACCAAATTTTAGGTTTCTTCATCACTAAGTAACTAAGTTAAAAGACTTTAAATTATATATGCACATTTGATATATATTGGTTAGAATTAAAATTAAACGATCATGCTCGATATTATTTTTATTCACCATATTTATAATGTTATATGGTGTAATATATGTAAAAACTTGCAATATTTTTCTTCTTCTTTATCACCAAATTTTAGGTTTCTTCATCAATAAGAAACTAAGTTAAAAGTCTTTAAATTAATGATGCATGTTTTATATATTAGTAATAATTGAAGGTAAATGATAAAACTCGATATTATTTTTATTAACCATATTCACATTATATTACGGTGAAATATATGTAAAACATTTCAAATGTTTTCTTCTTATTCGTCACCAAATTTTAGGTTTTTTCATTACTAAGTAACTAAGTTAAAAGACTTTAAATTAATGTTGCATATTTGATATATATTGGTTAGTATTAAATTTAAATCATCAAGCTCAATATTATTTTTATTTCCCATATTTATAATGTAATATGGTGTAATATATGTAAACACTTTTAATACTTTTCTTCTTCTTTATCACCAAATTTTAGGTTTCTTCATCACTAAAAATTTAAGTTAAAAGACTATAAAATAATGACACATATGTTATATATTGGTAATAATTAAAGTTCAATGATCAAGCTCGGTATTATTTTTATTTACCATATTCACATTATATTATGGTATAATATATGTAAAACATTTCAATATTTTTCTTCTTCTTTATCACCACATTATAGGTTTCTTCATCACTAAGAAACTAAGTTAAAAGTCTTTATATTAATGACACATATTTTTTATATTTATATAAATTAAAATTAAATGATCAAGCTCGATATTATTTTTATTTACCATATTCACATTATATTATGGTATAATATATGTAAAACATTTCAATATTTTTCTTCTTCTTTATCACCAAATTCTAGGTTTCTTCATCACTAAGAAACTAAGTTAAAAGTCTTTAAATTAATGACGCATGTTTTATATATATTAGTAATAATTAAAGTTAAATGATCAAGCTCGATATTATTTTTATTAAACATACTCACATTATATTACAGTGTAATATATGTAAAATATTTCAAATGTTTTTTTCGTATTCGTCACCAAATTTTAGGTTTCTTCATCACTAAGTAACTAAGTTAAAAGACTTTAAATTAATGTTGCATATTTGATATATATAGGTTAGAATTAAATTTAAATCATCAAGCTCAACATTATTTTTATTCACCATATTTATAATGTAATATGGTGTACTATATGTAAACACTTTTAATATTTTTCTTCTTCTTTATCACCAAATTTTAGGTTTCTTCATCACTAAAAATTTAAGTTAAAAGACTATAAATTAATGACATATATGTTATATATTGGTAATAATTAAAGTTAAATGATCAAGCTCGGTATTATTTTTATTTACCATATTCACATTATATTATGTTATAATATATGTAAAACATTTCAATATTTTTCTTCTTCTTTATCACCACATTATAGGTTTCTTCATCACTAAGAAACTAAGTTAAAAGTCTTAAAATTAATGACACATATTGTTTATATTTATATAAATTAAAATTAAATGATCAAGCTCGATATTATTTTTATTCACCATATTCACATTATATTATGGTATAACATATGTAAAACATTTCAATATTTTTCTTCTTCTTTAACACCAAATTCTAGGTTTCTTCATCACTAAGAAACTAAGTTAAAAGTCTTTAAATTAATGATGCATGTTTTATATATATTAGTAATAATTAAAGTTAAATGATCAAGCTCGATATTATTTTTAATAACCATATTGACATTATATTAGGGTGTAATATGTGTAAAACATTTCAAATGTTTTCTTCTTATCCGTCACCAAATTTTAGGTTTCTTCATCACTAAGTAACTAAGTTAAAAGACTTTAAATTATATATGCACATTTGATATATATTGGTTAGAATTAAAATTAAACGATCATGCTCGATATTATTTTTATTCACCATATTTATAATGTTATATGGTGTAATATATGTAAAAACTTGCAATATTTTTCTTCTTCTTTATCACCAAATTTTAGGTTTCTTCATCAATAAGAAACTAAGTTAAAAGTCTTTAAATTAATGACACATATGTTATATATTGGTAATAATTAAAGTTAAATGATCAAGCTCGGTATTATTTTTATTTACCATATTCACATTATATTATGGTATAATATATGTAAAACATTTCAATATTTTTCTTCTTCTTTATCACCACATTATAGGTTTCTTCATCACTAAGAAACTAAGTTAAAAGTCTTTATATTAATGACACATATTTTTTATATTTATATAAATTAAAATTAAATGATCAAGCTCGATATTATTTTTATTCACCATATTCACATTATATTATGGTATAATATATGTAAAACATTTCAATATTTTTCTTCTTCTTCATCACCAAATTCTAAGTTTCTTCATCACTAAGAAACTAAGTTAAAAGTCTTTAAATTAATGATGCATGTTTTATATATATTAGTAATAATTAAAGTTAAATGATCAAGCTAGATATTATTTTTAATAACCATATTCAAATTATATTAGGGTGTAATATATGTAAAACATTTCAAATGTTTTCTTCTTATTCGTCACCAAATTTTAGGTTTCTTCATCACTAAGTAACTAAGTTAAAAGACTTTAAATTAATGTTGCATATTTGATATATATTGGTTAGAATTAAATTTAAATCATCAAGCTCAACATTATTTTTATTCACCATATTTATAATGTAATATGGTGTACTATATGTAAACACTTTTAATACTTTTCTTCTTCTTTATCACCAAATTTTAGGTTTCTTCATCACTAAAAATTTAAGTTAAAAGACTATAAAATAATGACACATATGTTATATATTGCTAATAATTAAAGTTCAATGATCAAGCTCGGTATTATTTTTATTTACCATATTCACATTATATTATGGTATAATATATGTAAAACATTTCAATATTTTTCTTCTTCTTTATCACCACATTATAGGTTTCTTCATCACTAAGAAACTAAGTTAAAAGACTTTATATTAATGACACATATTTTTTATATTTATATAAATTAAAATTAAATGATCAAGCTCGATATTATTTTTATTTACCATATTCACATTATATTATGGTATAATATATGTAAAACATTTCAATATTTTTCTTCTTCTTTATCACCAAATTCTAGGTTTCTTCATCACTAAGAAACTAAGTTAAAAGTCTTTAAATTAATGACGCATGTTTTATATATATTAGTAATAATTAAAGTTAAATGATCAAGCTCGATATTATTTTTATTAACCATACTCACATTATATTACAGTGTAATATATGTAAAATATTTCAAATGTTTTTTTCTTATTCGTCACCAAATTTTAGGTTTCTTCATCACTAAGTAACTAAGTTAAAAGACTTTAAATTAATGTTGCATATTTGATATATATAGGTTAGAATTAAATTTAAATCATCAAGCTCAACATTATTTTTATTCACCATATTTATAATGTAATATGGTGTACTATATGTAAACACTTTTAATATTTTTCTTCTTCTTTATCACCAAATTTTAGGTTTCTTCATCACTAAAAATTTAAGTTAAAAGACTATAAATTAATGACATATATGTTATATATTGGTAATAATTAAAGTTAAATGATCAAGCTCGGTATTATTTTTATTTACCATATTCACGTTATATTATGGTATAATATATGTAAAACATTTCAATATTTTTCTTCTTCTTTATCACCAAATTCTAGGTTTCTTCATCACTAAGAAACTAAGTTAAAAGTCTTTAAATTAATGATGCATGTTTTATATATATTAGTAATAATTAAAGTTAAATGATCAAGCTCGATATTATTTTTAATAACCATATTCACATTATATTAGGGTGTAATATATGTAAAACATTTCAAATGTTTTCTTCTTATTCGTCACAAAATTTTAGGTTTCTTCATCACTAAGTAACTAACTTAAAAGTCTTTAAATTATATATGCACATTTGATATATATTGGTTAGAATTAAAATTAAATGATCATGCTCGATATTATTTTTATTCAGCATATTTATAATGTTATATGGTGTAATATATGTAAAAACTTGCAATATTTTTCTTCTTCTTTATCACCAAATTTTAGGTTTCTTCATCAATAAGAAACTAAGTTAAAAGTCTTTAAATTAATGATGCATGTTTTTTATATTAGTAATAATTGAAGTTAAATGATCAAGCTCGATATTATTTTTATTAACCATATTCACATTATATTACGGTGAAATATATGTAAAACATTTCAAATGTTTTCTTCTTATTCCTCACCAAATTTTAGGTTTCTTCATCACTAAGTAACTAACTTAAAAGTCTCTAAATTATATATGCACATTTGATATATATTGGTTAGAATTAAAATTAAATGATCATGCTCGATATTATTTTTATTCAGCATATTTATAATGTTATATGGTGTAATATATGTAAAAACTTGCAATATTTTTCTTCTTCTTTATCACCAAATTTTAGGTTTCTTCATCAATAAGAAACTAAGTTAAAAGTCTTTAAATTAATGATGCATGTTTTATATATTAGTAATAATTGAAGGTAAATGATCAAGCTCGATAATATTTTTATTAACCATATTCACATTATATTACGGTGAAATATATGTAAAACATTTCAAATGTTTTCTTCTTATTCGTCACCAAATTTTAGGTTTTTTCATTACTAAATAACTAAGTTAAAAGACTTTAAATTAATGTTGCATATTTGATATATATTGGTTAGAATTAAATTTAAGTCATCAAGCTCAACATTATTTTTATTCACCATATTTATAATGTAATATGGTGTACTATATGTAAACACTTTTAATATTTTTCTTCTTCTTTGTCACCAAATTTTAGGTTTCTTCATCATTAAAAATTTAAGTTAAAAGACTATAAAATAATGACACATATGTTATATATTGGTAATAACTAAAGTTCAATGATCAAGCTCGGTAGTATTTTTATTTACCATATTCACATTATATTATGTTATAATATATGTAAAACATTTCAATATTTTTCTTCTTCTTTATCACCACATTATAGGTTTCTTCATCACTAAGAAACTAAGTTAAAAGTCTTTAAATTAATGAAACATATTGTTTATATTTATATAAAATAAAATTAAATGATCAAGCTCGATATTATTTTTATTCACCATATTCACATTATATTATGGTATAACATATGTAAAACATTTCAATATTTTTCTTCTTCTTTAACACCAAATTCTAGGTTTCTTCATCACTAAGAAACTAAGTTAAAAGTCTTTAAATTAATGATGTATGTTTTATATATATTAGTAATAATTAAAGTTAAATGATCAACCTCGATATTATTTTTAATAACCATATTCACATTATATTAGGGTGTAATATGTGTAAAACATTTCAAATGTTTTCTTCTTATCCGTCACCAAATTTTAGGTTTCTTCATCACTAAGTAACTAAGTTAAAAGACTTTAAATTATATATGCACATTTGATATATATTGGTTAGAATTAAAATTAAACGATCATGCTCGATATTATTTTTATTCACCATATTTATAATGTTATATGGTGTAATATATGTAAAAACTTGCAATATTTTTCTTCTTCTTTATCACCAAATTTTAGGTTTCTTCATCAATAAGAAACTAAGTTAAAAGTCTTTAAATTAATGATGCATGTTTTATATATTAGTAATAATTGAAGTTAAATGATCAAGCTCGATATTATTTTTATTAACCATATTCACATTATATTACAATGAAATATATGTAAAACATTTCAAATGTTTTCTTCTTATTCCTCACCAAATTTTAGGTTTCTTCATCACTAAGTAACTATCTTAAAAGTCTTTAAATTATACATGCACATTTGATATATATTGGTTAGAATTAAAATTAAATGATCATGCTCGATATTATTTTTATTCAGCATATTTATAATGTTATCTGGTGTAATATATGTAAAATTTGCAATATTTTTCTCTTCTTTATCACCAAATTTTAGGTTTCTTCATCAATAAGAAACTAAGTTAAAAGTCTTTAAATTAATGATGCATGTTTTATATATTAGTAATAATTGAAGGTAAATGATCAAGCTCGATAATATTTTTATTAACCATATTCACATTATATTACGGTGAAATATATGTAAAACATTTCAAATGTTTTCTTCTTATTCGTCACCAAATTTTAGGTTTTTTCATTACTAAGTAACTAAGTTATAAGACTTTAAATTAATGTTGCATATTTGATATATATTGGTTAGTATTAAATTTAAATCATCAAGCTCAATATTATTTTTATTTACCATATTTATAATGTAATATGGTGTAATATATTTAAACACTTTTAATATTTTTCTTCTTCTTTATCACAAAATTTTAGGTTTCTTCATCACTAAAAATTTAAGTTAAAAGACTATAAAATAATGACACATATGTTATATATTGGTAATAATTAAAGTTCAATGATCAAGCTCGGTATTATTTTTATTTACCATATTCACATTATATTATGGTATAATATATGAAAAACATTTCAATATTTTTCTTCTTCTTTATCACCACATTATAGGTTTTTTCATCACTAAGAAACTAAGTTAAAAGTCTTTATATTAATGACACATATTTTTTATATTTATATAAATTAAAATTAAATGATGAAGCTCGATATTATTTTTATTTACCATATTCACATTATATTATGGTATAATATATGTAAAACATTTCAATATTTTTCTTCTTCTTCATCACCAAATTCTAGGTTTCTTCATCACTAAGAAACTAAGTTAAAAGTCTTTAAATTAATGATGCATGTTTTATATATATTAGTAATAATTAAAGTTAAATGATCAAGCTAGATATTATTTTTAATAACCATATTCACATTATATTAGGGTGTAATATATGTAAAACATTTCAAATGTTTTCTTCTTATTCGTCACCAAATTTTAGGTTTCTTCATCACTAAGTAACTAAGTTAAAAGAATTTAAATTAATGTTGCATATTTGATATATATTGGTTAGAATTAAATTTAAATCATCAAGCTCAACATTATTTTTATTCACCATATTTATAATGTAATATGGTGTACTATATGTAAACACTTTTAAATGTAATATGGTGTACTATATCGACAGTGTTACCTTACACTAATCGCATACAAAAGGGATGACTGACTCAAGACTCTGGTCGCAACGACCGACTATGCTCTGATATCACTATTGTAACACCCTCTAAAACCCCGAATAAAATTTCGCAAATAATTAAAATTATAATTTCAGAGTACATGTATTAACGAGGATGTCACAATTCTCTTTTAATAAAAACAAGTGCCTGTCATGCATAACATAGAAGCAACTCATACATGTTTACACAGCGGAATAATTTAATTAACAAAACCAATGTTATAATATTTTTAAAATCATCAAGGATTAACACCTGGAAAATATCAACATCATATTATAACAAACATAAGGAAATAAACGAGTCTGACTAAAACAGCTCGACAAACAAACGTTCCCGGAGTTACAACTACCAGAGCATGACCCGGACAATACTTAAACGGAAATAAACTAGAAACAACAAGCCTTCGTCAAGCACCTGAACGGAGCTCCTCAATCTGAAATATTCAACAGTAAGGGTGAGCATCTCAACTATACATTTGATTATACGTTCATAACAATAAATTCAGAAAATCATAAGCATCACCCAAACAGTTAGCATGTTTCATAGTTTACGAAAACCTTTACAATTCATATATTCATAATATATCACTTTTCATACTTATAATTAACATCCAACATCATTAACAATTTAGCAGCAATACATGCATACAATCAATTAAATACAACATTGGAAGGTCATCCATTCATGTTATATTCAATATAATGCAACACACCCATGCATGTGGTACCATTTTACCGCCCCATTAAATCTCGGGTCACGGATAACTCACTGTTCCATTATATTGCGGACACGGCTACCACCTCAACGTTCCATTAAATCGCGGACACGTATATTGGCCACCATGTTAATTCCACACAATGGGAATTAACAAATGCAACATGATATGTAAAGTATGTAACACTCAGCATACTATTAACATCAATCGACATATCATGCAACATCAACAATATCAAATATAACATGATATGAATAGCATGTAATCACTCAGCATACTATTAAACATCAATCATATCAAGTTATATCATAATTCATGCTTGATAACATCATCTAAAAGCATGACAATAAAATCCACATAGTGTTGGTATCATAACATACAATCGTTATTCGATACAAGCATCAATCAACACTAGGAAAATCAATAAACAACATATTCAAAACATGTCAAACACTGCACATCAAAACAGGATCAATCCGTACATAACAGCACGGACAGAAAACATAGTTTAAAAACCAACACAGGAGGTTTAACACGGGTGCCCGTGTAAATCAACACTGCCCGTGTGGAAATGTGTCCAGAAAACGCATTATTTTGCCAATACAGGGGATCAACACGGGTGCCCGTGTGAATCAACACGGCCCGTGTTGAAATGTGTCTGGAAAACACATTTTTTTTGGCAACACAGTGAATCAACACGGGTGCCCGTGTTAAACAACACGGCCCGTGTTGATGAGCGCGGGTCAGATTTTTCCTGTACCTGCAGCAGCTCAGAACAGCAGCCAAACGCGAAAAATACCAGCCAAAACGCGCATTTTGGTAGCTAACGACATCGATTTTGTATAACTCAAAACAACACATCAATTTCATCATTACCAACAATTATCATAGTAACCTTAAAAGTGATTATTCGTCCTTTTTGGGGAAATCTGATAACATTGAGGTTATCCCTAGAACACCTAAGGTAAATTCACGATCATACAGATATACTCCAAATCCACCATTAGTAACCTAAAATCCCTAATTGATTCATAAAATTGGGAACCTAAACCTTTTCTAACAAGGTTCGACCCTAAGGTTATTGATCCCCTAAGAACATCTAACAATTGGGGTTTCTCCCTACGATTATCCCAAATCAACCGTACCTAAACCCATAAGCAAATATAAATTGAGTAGTAGCCCCCCTTACCTTATCAATTTGCAGCTTGAGTTCTTCGAGCGATGTTCTTCGTTCTTCGTACCTTCAGAGCTCAGCTTCCCAAATCTCCCAAATTCTGTGTTATCGTGAATAATGAGAAAAATAACTTGAGTCCCAAATGTATCCTTATTCCTTTTGCACCCCCACTCTTTACTAACAACATCCAAGCCCAATAACTTAAAACCCAATATTTTCTTATTTCTTTTATTTTCTTCAAATATTCCAAAATAAATAATTCATTTTATTTTATTAATTCTAATAAAATAAATTCCCAATTAAATAAATCAAATAATTAAAAACTGGGGTGTTACATTATTCGTCACCAAATTTTAGGTTTCTTCATCACTAAGTAACAAAGTTAAAAGACTTTAAATTAATGTTGCATATTTGATATATATTGGTTAGAATTAAATTTAAATCATCAAGCTCAACATTATTTTTATTCACCATATTTATAATGTAATATGGTGTACTATATGTAAACACTTTTAATATTTTTCTTCTTCTTTATCACCAAATTTTAGGTTTCTTCATCACTAAAAATTAAAGTTAAAAGACTATAAATTAATGACATATATGTTATATATTGTTAATAATTAAAGTTAAATGATCAAGCTCGGTATTATTTTTATTTACCATATTCACATTATATTATGGTATAATATATGTAAAACATTTCAATATTTTTCTTCTTCTTTATAACCACATTATAGGTTTCTTCATCACTAAGAAACTAAGTTAAAAGTATTTAAATTAATGACACATATTTTTTATTTTTATATAAACTAAAATTAATGATCAAGCTCGATATTATTTTTATTCACCATATTCACATTATATTATGGTATAACATATGTAAAACATTTCAACATTTTTCTTCTTCTTTATCACCAAATTCTAGATTTCTTCATCACTAAGAAACTAAGTTAAAAGTCTTTAAATTAATGATGCATGTTTTACATATATTAGTAATAATTAAAGTTAAATGATCAAGCTCGATATTATTTTTAATAACCATATTCACATTATATTACGGTGAAATATATGTAAAACATTTCAAATGTTTTCTTCTTATTCCTCACCAAATTTTACGTTTCTTCATCACTAAGTAACTAACTTAAAAGTCTTTAAATTATATATGCACATTTGATATATGTTGGTTAGAATTAAAATTAAATGATCATGCTCGATATTATTTTTATTCAGCATATTTATAATGTTATATGGTGTAATATATGTAAAATCTTGCAATATTTTTCTTCTTCTTTATCACCAAATTTTAGGTTTCTTCATCAATAAGAAACTAATTTAAAAGTCTTTAAATTAATGATGCATGTTTTATATATTAGTAATAATTGAAGGTAAATGATCAAGCTCGATATTATTTTTATTAACCATATTCACATTATATTACGGTGAAATATATGTAAAACATTTCAAATGTTTTCTTATTATTCGTAACCAAATTTTAGGTTTTTTCATTACTAAGTAACTAAGTTAAAAGACTTTAAATTAATGTTGCATATTTGATATATATTGGGTAGTACTAAATTTAAATCATCAAGCACAATATTATTTTTATTTACCATATTTATAATGTAATATGGTGTACTATATGTAAACACTTTTAATATTTTTCTTCTTCTTTGTCACCAAATTTTAGGTTTCTTCATCATTAAAAATTTAAGTTAAAAGACTATAAAATAATGACACATATGTTATATATTGGTAATAACTAAAGTTCAATGATCAAGCTCGGTAGTATTTTTATTTACCATATTCACATTATATTATGTTATAATATATGTAAAACATTTCAATATTTTTCTTCTTCTTTATCACCACATTATAGGTTTCTTCATCACTAAGAAACTAAAATAAAAGTATTTATATTAATGACACATATTTTTTATATTTATATAAATTAAAATTAAATGATCAAGCTCGATATTATTTTTATTCACCATATTCACATTATATTATGGTATAATATATGTAAAACATTTCAATATTTTTCTTCTTCTTTAACACCAAATTCTAGGTTTCTTCATCACTAAGAAACTAAGTTAAAAGTCTTTAAATTAATGATGCATGTTTTATATATATTAGTAATAATTAAAGTTAAATGATCAACCTCGATATTATTTTTAATAACCATATTCACATTATATTAGGGTGTAATATGTGTAAAATATTTCAAATGTTTTCTTCATATTCGTCACCAAATTTTAGGTTTCTTCATTACTAAGTAACAAAGTTAAAAGACTTTAAATTAATGTTGCATATTTGATATATATTGGTTAGAATTAAATTTAAACGATCATGCTCGATATTATTTTTATTCACCATATTTATAATGTAATATGGTGTACTATATGTAAACACTTTTAATATTTTTCTTCTTCTTTATCACCAAATTTTAGGTTTCTTCATCAATAAGAAACTAAGTTAAAAGTCTTTAAATTAATGATGCATGTTTTATATATTAGTAATAATTGAAGTTAAATGATCAAGCTCGATATTATTTTTATTAACCATATTCACATTATATTACAATGAAATATATGTAAAACATTTCAAATGTTTTCTTCTTATTCCTCACCAAATTTTAGGTTTCTTCATCACTAAGTAACTATCTTAAAAGTCTTTAAATTATACATGCACATTTGATATATATTGGTTAGAATTAAAATTAAATGATCATGCTCGATATTATTTTTATTCAGCATATTTATAATGTTATCTGGTGTAATATATGTAAAATTTGCAATATTTTTCTCTTCTTTATCACCAAATTTTAGGTTTCTTCATCAATAAGAAACTAAGTTAAAAGTCTTTAAATTAATGATGCATGTTTTATATATTAGTAATAATTGAAGGTAAATGATCAAGCTCGATAATATTTTTATTAACCATATTCACATTATATTACGGTGAAATATATGTAAAACATTTCAAATGTTTTCTTCTTATTCGTCACCAAATTTTAGGTTTTTTCATTACTAAGTAACTAAGTTATAAGACTTTAAATTAATGTTGCATATTTGATATATATTGGTTAGTATTAAATTTAAATCATCAAGCTCAATATTATTTTTATTTACCATATTTATAATGTAATATGGTGTAATATATTTAAACACTTTTAATATTTTTCTTCTTCTTTATCACAAAATTTTAGGTTTCTTCATCACTAAAAATTTAAGTTAAAAGACTATAAAATAATGACACATATGTTATATATTGGTAATAATTAAAGTTCAATGATCAAGCTCGGTATTATTTTTATTTACCATATTCACATTATATTATGGTATAATATATGAAAAACATTTCAATATTTTTCTTCTTCTTTATCACCACATTATAGGTTTTTTCATCACTAAGAAACTAAGTTAAAAGTCTTTATATTAATGACACATATTTTTTATATTTATATAAATTAAAATTAAATGATGAAGCTCGATATTATTTTTATTTACCATATTCACATTATATTATGGTATAATATATGTAAAACATTTCAATATTTTTCTTCTTCTTCATCACCAAATTCTAGGTTTCTTCATCACTAAGAAACTAAGTTAAAAGTCTTTAAATTAATGATGCATGTTTTATATATATTAGTAATAATTAAAGTTAAATGATCAAGCTAGATATTATTTTTAATAACCATATTCACATTATATTAGGGTGTAATATATGTAAAACATTTCAAATGTTTTCTTCTTATTCGTCACCAAATTTTAGGTTTCTTCATCACTAAGTAACTAAGTTAAAAGAATTTAAATTAATGTTGCATATTTGATATATATTGGTTAGAATTAAATTTAAATCATCAAGCTCAACATTATTTTTATTCACCATATTTATAATGTAATATGGTGTACTATATGTAAACACTTTTAAATGTAATATGGTGTACTATATCGACAGTGTTACCTTACACTAATCGCATACAAAAGGGATGACTGACTCAAGACTCTGGTCGCAACGACCGACTATGCTCTGATACCACTATTGTAACACCCTCTAAAACCCCGAATAAAATTTCGCAAATAATTAAAATTATAATTTCAGAGTACATGTATTAACGAGGATGTCACAATTCTCTTTTAATAAAAACAAGTGCCTGCCATGCATAACATAGAAGCAACTCATACATGTTTACACAGCGGAATAATTTAATTAACAAAACCAATGTTATAATATTTTTAAAATCATCAGGGATTAACACCTGGAAAATATCAACATCATATTATAACAAACATAAGGAAATAAACGAGTCTGACTAAAACAACTCGACAAACAAACGTTCCCGGAGTTACAACTACCAGAGCATGACCCGGACAATACTTAAACGGAAATAAACTAGAAACAACAAGCCTTCGTCAAGCACCTGAACGGAGCTCCTCAATCTGAAATATTCAACAGTAAGGGTGAGCATCTCAACTATACATTTGATTATACGTTCATAACAATAAATTCAGAAAATCATAAGCATCACCCAAACAGTTAGCATGTTTCATAGTTTACGAAAACCTTTACAATTCATATATTCATAATATATCACTTTTCATACTTATAATTAACATCCAACATCATTAACAATTTAGCAGCAATACATGCATACAATCAATTAAATACAACATTGGAAGGTCATCCATTCATGTTATATTCAATATAATGCAACACACCCATGCATGTGGTACCATTTTACCGCCCCATTAAATCTCGGGTCACGAATAACTCACTGTTCCATTATATCGCGGACACGGCTACCACCTCAACGTTCCATTAAATCGCGGACACGTATATTGGCCACCATGTTAATTCCACACAATGGGAATTAACAAATGCAACATGATATGTAAAGTATGTAACACTCAGCATACTATTAACATCAATCGACATATCATGCAACATCAACAATATCAAATATAACATGATATGAATAGCATGTAATCACTCAGCATACTATTAAACATCAATCATATCAAGTTATATCATAATTCATGCTTGATAACATCATCTAAAAGCATGACAATAAAATCCACATAGTGTTGGTATCATAACATACAATCGTTATTCGATACAAGCATCAATCAACACTAGGAAAATCAATAAACAACATATTCAAAACATGTCAAACACTGCACATCAAAACAGGATCAATCCGTACATAACAGCACGCACAGAAAACATAGTTTAAAAACCAACACAGGAGGTTTAACACGGGTGCCCGTGTAAATCAACACTGCCCGTGTGGAAATGTGTCCAGAAAACGCATTATTTTGCCAATACAGGGGATCAACACGGGTGCCCGTGTGAATCAACACGGCCCGTGTTGAAATGTGTCTGGAAAACACATTTTTTTTGGCAACACAGTGAATCAACACGGGTGCCCGTGTTAAACAACACGGCCCGTGTTGATGAGCGCGGGTCAGATTTTTCCTGTACCTGCAGCAGCTCAGAACAGCAGCCAAACGCGAAAAATACCAGCCAAAACGCGCATTTTGGTACCTAACGACATCGATTTTGTATAACTCAAAACAACACATCAATTTCATCATTACCAACAATTATCATAGTAACCTTAAAAGTGATTATTCGTCCTTTTTGGGGAAATCTGATAACATTGAGGTTATCCCTAGAACACCTAAGGTAAATTCACGATCATACAGATATACTCCAAATCCACCATTAGTAACCTAAAATCCCTAATTGATTCATAAAATTGGGAACCTAAACCTTTTCTAACAAGGTTCGACCCTAAGGTTATTGATCCCCTAAGAACATCTAACAATTGGGGTTTCTCCCTACGATTATCCCAAATCAACCGTACCTAAACCCATAAGCAAATATAAATTGAGTAGTAGCCCCCCTTACCTTATCAATTTGCAGCTTGAGTTCTTCGAGCGATGTTCTTCGTTCTTCGTACCTTCAGAGCTCAGCTTCCCAAATCTCCCAAATTCTGTGTTATCGTGAATAATGAGAAAAATAACTTGAGTCCCAAATGTATCCTTATTCCTTTTGCACCCCCACTCTTTACTAACAACATCCAAGCCCAATAACTTAAAACCCAATATTTTCTTATTTCTTTTATTTTCTTCAAATATTCCAAAATAAATAATTCATTTTATTTTATTAATTCTAATAAAATAAATTCCCAATTAAATAAATCAAATAATTAAAAACTGGGGTGTTACATTATTCGTCACCAAATTTTAGGTTTCTTCATCACTAAGTAACAAAGTTAAAAGACTTTAAATTAATGTTGCATATTTGATATATATTGGTTAGAATTAAATTTAAATCATAAAGCTCAACATTATTTTTATTCACCATATTTATAATGTAATATGGTGTACTATATGTAAACACTTTTAATATTTTTCTTCTTCTTTATCACCAAATTTTAGGTTTCTTCATCACTAAAAATTAAAGTTAAAAGACTATAAATTAATGACATATATGTTATATATTGTTAATAATTAAAGTTAAATGATCAAGCTCGGTATTATTTTTATTTACCATATTCACATTATATTATGGTATAATATATGTAAAACATTTCAATATTTTTCTTCTTCTTTATAACCACATTATAGGTTTCTTCATCACTAAGAAACTAAGTTAAAAGTCTTTAAATTAATGACACATATTTTTTATTTTTATATAAACTAAAATTAAATGATCAAGCTCGATATTATTTTTATTCACCATATTCACATTATATTATGGTATAACATATGTAAAACATTTCAACATTTTTCTTCTTCTTTATCACCAAATTCTAGATTTCTTCATCACTAAGAAACTAAGTTAAAAGTCTTTAAATTAATGATGCATGTTTTACATATATTAGTAATAATTAAAGTTAAATGATCAAGCTCGATATTATTTTTAATAACCATATTCACATTATATTACGGTGAAATATATGTAAAACATTTCAAATGTTTTCTTCTTATTCCTCACCAAATTTTACGTTTCTTCATCACTAAGTAACTAACTTAAAAGTCTTTAAATTATATATGCACATTTGATATATGTTGGTTAGAATTAAAATTAAATGATCATGCTCGATATTATTTTTATTCAGCATATTTATAATGTTATATGGTGTAATATATGTAAAATCTTGCAATATTTTTCTTCTTCTTTATCACCAAATTTTAGGTTTCTTCATCAATAAGAAACTAATTTAAAAGTCTTTAAATTAATGATGCATGTTTTATATATTAGTAATAATTGAAGGTAAATGATCAAGCTCGATATTATTTTTATTAACCATATTCACATTATATTACGGTGAAATATATGTAAAACATTTCAAATGTTTTCTTATTATTCGTAACCAAATTTTAGGTTTTTTCATTACTAAGTAACTAAGTTAAAAGACTTTAAATTAATGTTGCATATTTGATATATATTGGGTAGTACTAAATTTAAATCATCAAGCACAATATTATTTTTATTTACCATATTTATAATGTAATATGGTGTAATATATGTAAACACTTTTAATATTTTTCTTCTTCTTTATCACCAATTTTTAGGTTTCTTCATCACTTAAAATTTAAGTTAAAAGACTATAAAATATCGACACATATGTTATATATTGGTAATAATTAAAGTTCAATGATCAAGCTCGGTATTATTTTTATTTACCATATTCACATTATATTATGGTATAATATATGTAAAACATTTCAATATTTTTCTTCTTCTTTATCACCACATTATAGGTTTCTTCATCACTAAGAAACTAAAATAAAAGTATTTATATTAATGACACATATTTTTTATATTTATATAAATTAAAATTAAATGATCAAGCTCGATATTATTTTTATTTACCATATTCACATTATATTATGGTATAATATATGTAAAACATTTCAATATTTTTCTTCTTCTTTATCACCAAATTCTAGGTTTCTTCATCACTAAGAAACTAAATTAAAAGTCTTTAAATTAATGATGCATGTTTTATATATATTAGTAATAATTAAAGTTAAATGATCAAGCTCGATATTATTTTTATTAACCATACTCACATTATATTACGGTGTAATATATGTAAAATATTTCAAATGTTTTCTTCTTATTCGTCACCAAATTTTAGGTTTCTTCATTACTAAGTAACAAAGTTAAAAGACTTTAAATTAATGTTGCATATTTGATATATATTGGTTAGAATTAAATTTAAATCATCAAGCTCAACATTATTTTTATTCACCATATTTATAATGTAATATGGTGTACTATATGTAAACACTTTTAATATTTTTCTTCTTCTTTATCACCAAATTTTAGGTTTCTTCATCACTAAAAATTAAAGTTAAAAGACTATAAATTAATGACATATATGTTATATATTGTTAATAATTAAAGTTAAATGATCAAGCTCGGTATTATTTTTATTTACCATATTCACATTATATTATGGTATAATATATGTAAAACATTTCAATATTTTTCTTCTTCTTTATCACCACATTATAGGTTTCTTCATCACTAAGAAACTAAGTTAAAAGTCTTTAAATTAATGACACATATTTTTTATTTTTATATAAATTAAAATTAAATGATCAAGCTCGATATTATTTTTATCACCATATTCACATTATATTATGGTATAACATATGTAAAACATTTCAATATTTTTTCTTCTTCTTTATCACCAAATTCTAGGTTTCTTCATCACTAAGAAACTAAGTTAAAGTCTTTAAATTAATGATGCATGTTTTATATATATTAGTAATAATTAAAGTTAAATGATCAAGCTCGATATTATTTTTAATAACCATATTCACATTATATTACGGTGAAATATATGTAAAACATTTCAAATGTTTTCTTCTTATTCCTCACCAAATTTTAGGTTTCTTCATCACTAAGTAACTAACTTAAAAGTCTTTAAATTATATATGCACATTTGATATATATTGGTTAGAATTAAAATTAAATGATCATGCTCGATATTATTTTTATTCAGCATATTTATAATGTTATATGGTGTAATATATGTAAAACTTGCAATATTTTTCTTCTTCTTTAAAACCAAATTTTAGGTTTCTTCATCAATAAGAAACTAAGTTAAAGTCTTTAAATTAATGATGCATGTTTTATATATTAGTAATAATTGAAGGTAAATGATCATGCTCGATATTATTTTTATTAACCATATTCACATTATATTACGGTGAAATATATGTAAAACATTTCAAATGTTTTCTTCTTATTCGTCACCAAATTTTAGGTTTTTTAATTACTAAGTAACTAAGTTAAAAGACTTTAAATTAATGTTGCATATTTGATATATATTGGTTAGTATTAAATTTAAATCATCAAGCTCAATATTATTTTTATTTACCATATTTATAATGTAATATGGTGTAATATATGTAAACACTTTTAATATTTTTCTTCTTCTTTATCACCAAATTTTAGGTTTGTTCATCACTTAAAATTTAAGTTAAAAGACTATAAAATAATGACACATATGTTATATATTGGTAATAATTAAAGTTCAATGATCAAGCTCGGTATTATTTTTATTAACCATATTCACATTATATTACGGTGAAATATATGTAAAACATTTCAAATGTTTTCTTATTATTCGTCACCAAATTTTAGGTTTTTTCATTACTAAGTAACTAAGTTAAAAGACTTTAAATTAATGTTACATATTTGATATATATTGGTTAGTATTAAATTTAAATCATCAAGCTCAATATTATTTTTATTTACCATATTTATAATGTAATATGGTGTAATATATGTAAACACTTTTAATATTTTTCTTCTTCTTTATCACCAAATTTTAGGTTTCTTCATCACTTAAAATTTAAGTTAAAAGACTATAAAATATCGACACATTTGTTATATATTGGTAATAATTCAAGTTCAATGATCAAGCTCGGTATTATTTTTATTTACCATATTCACATTATATTATGGTATAATATATGTAAAACATTTCAATATTTTTCTTCTTCTTTATCACCACATTATAGGTTTCTTCATCACTAAGAAACTAAGATAAAAGTCTTTATATTAATGACACATATTTTTTACATTTATATAAATTAAAATTAAATGATCAAGCTCGATATTATTTTTATTTACCATATTCACATTATATTATGGTATAATATATGTAAAACATTTCAATATTTTTCTTCTTCTTTATCACAAAATTCTAGGTTTCTTCATCACTAAGAAACTAAGTTAAAAGTCTTTAATTAATGATGCATGTTTTATATATATTAGTAATAATTAAAGTTAAATGATCAAGCTCGATATTATTTTTATTAACCATACTCAAATTATATTACGGTGTAATATATGTAAAATATTTCAAATGTTTTCTTCTTATTCGTCACCAAATTTTAGGTTTCTTCATTACTAATAACAAAGTTAAAAGACTTTAAATTAATGTTGCATATTTGATATATATTGGTTAGAATTAAATTTAAATCATCAAGCTCAGCATTATTTTTATTCACCATATTTATAATGTAATATGTGTACTATATGTAAACACTTTTAATATTTTTCTTCTTCTTTATCACCAAATTTTAGGTTTCTTCATCACTAAAAATTAAAGTTAAAAGACTATAAATTAATGACATATATGTTATATATTGTTAATAATTAAAGTTAAATGATCAAGCTCGGTATTATTTTTATTTACCATATTCACATTATATTATGGTATATATATGTAAAACATTTCAATATTTTCTTCTTCTTTATCACCACATTATAGGTTTCTTCATCACTAAGAAACTAAGTTAAAAGTCTTTAAATTAATGACACATATTTTTTATTTTTATATAAATTAAAATTAAATGATCAAGCTCGATATTATTTTTATTCACCATATTCACATTATATTATGCTATAACATATGTAAAACATTTCAATATTTTTCTTCTTCTTTATCACCAAATTCTAGGTTTCTTCATCACTAAGAAACTAAGTTAAAAGTCTTTAAATTAATGATGCATGTTTTATAGTATATTAGTAATAATCAAAGTTAAATGATCAAGCTCGATATTATTTTTAATAACCATATTCACATTATATTACGGTGAAATATATGTAAAACATTTCAAATGTTTTCTCTTATTCCTCACCAAATTTTAGGTTTCTTCATCACTAAGTAACTAACTTAAAAGTATTTAAATATATATGCACATTTGATATATATTGGTTAGAATTAAAATTAAATGATCATGCTCGATATTATTTTTATTCAGCATATTTATAATGTTATATGGTGTAATATATGTAAAAACTTGCAATATTTTTCTTCTTCTTTATCACCAATTTTAGGTTTCTTCATCAATAAGAAACTAAGTTAAAAGTCTTTAAATTAATGATGCATGTTTATATATTAGTAATAATTGAAGGTAAATGATCAAGCTCGATATTATTTTTATTACCATATTCACATTATATTACGGTGAAATATATGTAAAACATTTCAAATGTTTTCTTCTTATTCGTCACCAAATTTTAGGTTTTTTCATTACTAAGTAACTAAGTTAAAAGACTTTAAACTAATGTTGCATATTTGATATATATTGGTTAGTATTAAATTTAAATCATCAAGCTCAATATTATTTTTATTTACCATATTTATAATGTAATATGGTGTAATATATGTAAACACTTTTAATAATTTTCTTCTTCTTTATCACCAAATTTTAGGTTTCTTCATCACTTAAAATTTAAGTTAAAAGACTATAAAATAATGACACATATGTTATATATTGGTAATAATTAAAGTTCAATGATCAAGCTCGGTATTATTTTATTTACCATATTCACATTATATTATGGTATAATATATGTAAAACATTTCAATATTTTTCTTCTTCTTTATCACCAAATTATAGGTTTCTTCATCACTAAGAAACTAAGATAAAAGTCTTTATATTAATGACACATATTTTTTACATTTATATAAATTAAAATTAAATGATCAAGCTCGATATTATTTTTATTTACCATATTCACATTATATTATGGTATAATATATGTAAAACATTTCAATATTTTTCTTCTTCTTTATCACCAAATTCTAGGTTTCTTCATCACTAAGAAACTAAGTTAAAAGTCTTTAAATTAATGATGCATGTTTTATATATATTAGAAATAATTAAAGTTAAATGATCAAGCTCGATATTATTTTTATTAACCATATTCACATTATATTACGGTGTAATATATGGAAAATATTTCAAATGTTTTCTTCTATTCGTCACCAAATTTTAGGTTTCTTCATCACTAAGTAACAAGTTAAAAGACTTTAAATTAATGTTGCATATTTGATATATATTGGTTAGAATTAAATTTAAATCATCAGCTCAACATTATTTTTATTCACCATATTTATAATGTAATATGGTGTACTATATGTAAACACTTTTAATATTTTTCTTCTTCTTTATCACCAAATTTTAGGTTTCTTCATCACTAAAAATTAAAGTTAAAAGACTATAAATTAATGACATATATGTTATATATTGTTAATAATTAAAGTTAAATGATCAAGCTCGGTATTATTTTTATTTACCATATTCACATTATATTATGGTATAATATATGTAAAACATTTCAATATTTTTCTTCTTCTTTATCACCACATTATAAGTTTCTTCATCACTAAGAAACTAAGTTAAAAGTCTTTAAATTAATGACACATATTTTTTATTTTTATATAAACTAAAATTAAATGATCAAGCTCGATATTATTTTTATTCACCATATTCACATTATATTATGGTATAACATATGTAAAACATTTCAATATTTTTCTTCTTCTTTATCACCAAATTCTAGGTTTCTTCATCACTAAGAAACTAAGTTAAAAGTCTTTAAATTAATGATGCATGTTTTTATATATATTAGTAATAATTAAAGTTAAATGATCAAGCTCGATATTATTTTTAATAACCATATTCACATTATATTACGGTGAAATATATGTAAAACATTTCAAATGTTTTCTTCTTATTCCTCACCAAATTTTAGGTTTCTTCATCACTAAGTAACTAACTTAAAAGTCTTTAAATTATATATGCACATTTGATATATATTGGTTAGAATTAAAATTAAATGATCATGCTCGATCTTATTTTTCTTCAACATATTTATAATGTTATATGATGTAATATATGTAAAAACTTGCAATATTTTTCTTCTTCTTTATCACCAAATTTTAGGTTTCTTCATCAATAAGAAACTAAGTTAAAAGTCTTTAAATTAATGATGCATGTTTTATATATTACTAATAATTGAAGTTAAATGATCAAGCTCGATATTATTTTTATTAACCATATTCACATTATATTACGGTGAAATATATGTAAAACATTTCAAATGTTTTCTTCTTATTCCTCACCAAATTTTAGGTTTCTTCATCACTAAGTAACTAACTTAAATGTCTTTAAATTATATATGCACATTTGATATATATTGGTTAGAATTAAAATTAAATGATCATGCTCGATATTATTTTTATTCAGCATATTTATTATGTTATATGGTGTAATATATGTAAAAAACTTGCAATATTTTTTTTCTTCTTTATCACCAAATATTAGGTTTCTTCGTCACTTAAAATTTAAGTTAAAAGACTATAAAATATCGACACATATGTTATATATTGGTAATAATTAAAGTTCAATGATCAAGCTCGGTATTATTTTATTTACCATATTCACATTATATTATGGTATAATATATGTAAAACATTTCAATATTTTTCTTCTTCTTTATCACCAAATTCTAGGTTTCTTCATCACTAAGAAACTAAGTTAAAAGTCTTTAAATTAATGATGCATGTTTTATATATATTAGAAATAATTAAAGTTAAATGATCAAGCTCGATATTATTTTTATTAACCATATTCACATTATATTACGGTGTAATATATGTAAAATATTTCAAATGTTTTCTTCTTATTCATCACCAAATTTTAGGTTTCTTCATCACTAAGTAACAAAGTTAAAAGACTTTAAATTAATGTTGCATATTTGATATATATTGGTTAGAATTAAATTTAAATCATCAAGCTCAACATTATTTTTATTCACCATATTTATAATGTAATATGGTGTACTATATGTAAACACTTTTAATATTTTTCTTCTTCTTTATCACCAAATTTTAGGTTTCTTCATCACTTAAAATTTAAGTTAAAAGACTATAAATTAATGACATATATGTTATATATTGTTAATAATTAAAGTTAAATGATCAAGCTCGGTATTATTTTTATTTACCATATTCACATTATATTATGGTATAATATATGTAAAACATTTCAATATTTTTCTTCTTCTTTATCACCACATTATAAGTTTCTTCATCACTAAGAAACTAAGTTAAAAGTCTTTAAATTAATGACACATATTTTTTATTTTTATATAAACTGAAATTAAATGATCAAGCTCGATATTATTTTTATTCACCATATTCACATTATATTATGGTATAACATATGTAAAACATTTCAATATTTTTCTTCTTCTTTATCACCAAATTCTAGGTTTCTTCATCACTAAGAAACTAAGTTAAAAGTCTTTAAATTAATGATGCATGTTTTATATATATTAGTAATAATTAAAGTTAAATGATCAAGCTCGATATTATTTTTAATAACCATATTAACATTATATTACGGTGAAATATATGTAAAAACATTTCAAATGTTTTCTTCTTATTCCTCACCAAATTTAGGTTTCTTCATCACTAAGTAACTAACTTAAAAGTCTTTAAATATATATGCACATTTGATATATATTGGTTAGAATTAAAATTAAATGATCATGCTCGATCTTATTTTTCTTCAACATATTTATAATGTTATATGGTGTAATATATGTAAAAAACTTGCAATATTTTTCTTCTTCTTTATCACCAAATTTTAGGTTTCTTCATCAATAAGAAACTAAGTTAAAAGTCTTTAAATTAATGATGCATGTTTTATATATTACTAATAATTGAAGTTAAATGATCAAGCTCGATATTATTTTTATTAACCATATTCACATTATATTACGGTGAAATATATGTAAAACATTTCAAATGTTTTCTTCTTATTCCTCACCAAATTTTAGGTTTCTTCATCACTAAGTAACTAACTTAAATGTCTTTAAATTATATATGCACATTTGATATATATTGGTTAGAATTAAAATTAAATGATCATGCTCGATATTATTTTTATTCAGCATATTTATAATGTTATATGGTGTAATATATGTAAAAACTTGCAATATTTTTTTTCTTCTTTATCACCAAATATTAGGTTTCTTCGTCACTTAAAATTTAAGTTAAAAGACTATAAAATATCGACACATATGTTATATATTGGTAATAATTAAAGTTCAATGATCAAGCTCGGTATTATTTTTATTTACCATATTCACATTATATTATGGTATAATATATGTAAAACATTTCAATATTTTTCTTCTTCTTTACCACCAAATTATAGGTTTCTTCATCACTAAGAAACTAAGTTATAAGTCTTTAAATTAATGATGCATGTTTTATATATATTAGTAATAATTAAAGTTAAATGATCAAGCTCGATATTATTTTTATTAACCATACTCACATTATATTACGGTGTAATATATGTTAAATATTTGAAATGTTTTCTTCTTATTCGTCACCAAATTTTAGGTTTCTTCATTACTAAGTAACAAAGTTAAAAGACTTTAAATTAATGTTGCATATTTGATATATATTGGTTAGAATTAAATTTAAATCATCAAGCTCAACATTATTTTTATTCACCATATTATAATGTAATATGGTGTACTATATGTAAACACTTTTAATATTTTTCTTCTTCTTTATCACCAAATTTTAGGTTTCTTCATCACTTAAAATTTAAGTTAAAAGACTATAAAATAATGACACATATGTTATATATTGGTAATAATTAAAGTTCAATGATCAAGCTCGGTATTATTTTTATTTACCATATTCACATTATATTATGGTATAATATATGTAAAACATTTCAATATTTTTCTTCTTCTTTATCACCGCATTATAGGTTTCTTCATCACTAAGAAACTAAGATAAAAGTCTTTATATTAATGACACATATTTTTTATATTTATATAAATTAAAATTAAATGATCAAGCTCGATATTATTTTTATTTACCATATTCACATTATATTATGGTATAATATATGTAAAACATTTCAATATTTTTCTTCTTCTTTATCACCAAATTCTAGGTTTCTTCATCACTAAGAAACTAAGTTAAAAGTCTTTAAATTAATGATGCATGTTTTATATATATTAGTAATAATTAAAGTTAAATGATCAAGCTCGATATTATTTTTATTAACCATATTCACATTATATTACGGTGTAATATATGTAAAATATTTCAAATGTTTTCTTCTTATTCGTCACCAAATTTTAGGTTTCTTCATCACTAAGTAACAAAGTTAAAAGACTTTAAATTAATGTTGCATATTTGATATATATTGGTTAGAATTAAATTTAAATCATCAAGCTCAACATTATTTTTATTCACCATATTTATAATGTAATATGGTGTACAATATGTAAACACTTTTAATATTTTTCTTCTTCTTTATCACCAAATTTTAGGTTTCTTCATCACTAAAAATTAAAGTTAAAAGACTATAAATTAATGACATATATGTTATATATTGTTAATAATTAAAGTTAAATGATCAAGCTCGGTATTATTTTTATTTACCATATTCACATTATATTATGGTATAATATATGTAAAACATTTCAATATTTTTCTTCTTCTTTATCACCACATTATAAGTTTCTTCATCACTAAGAAACTAAGTTAAAAGTCTTTAAATTAATGACACATATTTTTTATTTTTATATAAACTAAAATTAAATGATCAAGCTCGATATTATTTTTATTCATCATATTCACATTATATTATGGTATAACATATGTAAAACATTTCAATATTTTTCTTCTTCTTTATCACCAAATTCTAGGTTTTCTTCATCACTAAGAAACTAAGTTAAAAGTCTTTAAATTAATGATGCATGTTTTATATATATTAGTAATAATTAAAGTTAAATGATCAAGCTCGATATTATTTTTAATAACCATATTCACATTATATTACGGTGAAATATATGTAAAACATTTCAAATGTTTTCTTCTTATTCCTCACCAAATTTTAGGTTTCTTCATCACTAAGTAACTAACTTAAAAGTCTTTAAATTATATATGCACATTTGATATATATTGGTTAGAATTAAAATTAAATGATCATGCTCGATCTTATTTTTCTTCAACATATTTATAATGTTATATGGTGTAATATATGTAAAAACTTGCAATATTTTTCTTCTTCTTTATCACCAAATTTTAGGTTTCTTCATCAATAAGAAACTAAGTTAAAAGTCTTTAAATTAATGATGCATGTTTTATATATTACTAATAATTGAAGTTAAATGATCAAGCTCGATATTATTTTTATTAACCATATTCACATTATATTACGGTGAAATATATGTAAAACATTTCAAATGTTTTCTTCTTATTCCTCACCAAATTTTAGGTTTCTTCATCACTAAGTAACTAACTTAAATGTCTTTAAATTATATATGCACATTTGATATATATTGGTTAGAATTAAAATTAAATGATCATGCTCGATATTATTTTTATTCAGCATATTTATAATGTTATATGGTGTAATATATGTAAAAACTTGCAATATTTTTTTTCTTCTTTATCACCAAATATTAGGTTTCTTCGTCACTTAAAATTTAAGTTAAAAGACTATAAAATATCGACACATATGTTATATATTGGTAATAATTAAAGTTCAATGATCAAGCTCGGTATTATTTTTATTTACCATATTCACATTATATTATGGTATAATATATGTAAAACATTTCAATATTTTTCTTCTTCTTTACCACCAAATTCTAGGTTTCTTCATCACTAAGAAACTAAGTTATAAGTCTTTAAATTAATGATGCATGTTTTTATATATATTAGTAATAATTAAAGTTAAATGATCAAGCTCGATATTATTTTTATTAAACATACTCACATTATATTACGGTGTAATATATGTAAAATATTTGAAATGTTTTCTTCTTATTCGTCACCAAATTTTAGGTTTCTTCATTACTAAGTAACAAAGTTAAAAGACTTTAAATTAATGTTGCATATTTGATATATATTGGTTAGAATTAAATTTAAATCATCAAGCTCAACATTATTTTTATTCACCATATTTATAATGTAATATGGTGTACTATATGTAAACACTTTTAATATTTTTCTTCTTCTTTATCACCAAATTTTAGGTTTCTTCATCACTTAAAATTTAAGTTAAAAGACTATAAAATAATGACACATATGTTATATATTGGTAATAATTAAAGTTCAATGATCAAGCTCGGTATTATTTTTTATTTACCATATTCACATTATATTATGGTATAATATATGTAAAACATTTCAATATTTTTCTTCTTCTTTATCACCGCATTATAGGTTTCTTCATCACTAAGAAACTAAGATAAAAGTCTTTATATTAATGACACATATTTTTTATATTTATATAAATTAAAATTAAATGATCAAGCTCGATATTATTTTTATTTACCATATTCACATTATATTATGGTATAATATATGTAAAACATTTCAATATTTTTTCTTCTTCTTTATCACCAAATTCTAGGTTTCTTCATCACTAAG
Source organism: Vicia faba (assembly GCA_948472305.1). Taxonomy (NCBI): domain Eukaryota; kingdom Viridiplantae; phylum Streptophyta; class Magnoliopsida; order Fabales; family Fabaceae; genus Vicia; species Vicia faba. Next base: position 89,186 of record CATIWC010001424.1, read on the forward strand.
AAACTAAGTTAAAAGTCTTTAAATTAATGATGCATGTTTTATATATATTAGTAATAATTAAAGTTAAATGATCAAGCTCGATATTATTTTTATTAACCATATTCACATTATATTACGGTGTAATATATGTAAAATATTTCAAATGTTTTCTTCTTATTCGTCACCAAATTTTAGGTTTCTTCATCACTAAGTAACAAAGTTAAAAGACTTTAAATTAATGTTGCATATTTGATATATATTGGTTAGAATTAAATTTAAATCATCAAGCTCAACATTATTTTTATTCACCATATTTATAATGTAATATGGTGTACTATATGTAAACACTTTTAATATTTTTCTTCTTCTTTATCACCAAATTTTAGGTTTCTTCATCACTAAAAATTAAAGTTAAAAGACTATAAATTAATGACATATATGTTATATATTGTTAATAATTAAAGTTAAATGATCAAGCTCGGTATTATTTTTATTTACCATATTCACATTATATTATGGTATAATATATGTAAAACATTTCAATATTTTTCTTCTTCTTTATCACCACATTATAAGTTTCTTCATCACTAAGAAACTAAGTTAAAAGTCTTTAAATTAATGACACATATTTTTTATTTTTATATAAAATAAAATTAAATGATCAAGCTCGATATTATTTTTATTCATCATATTCACATTATATTATGGTATAACATATGTAAAACATTTCAATATTTTTCTTCTTCTTTATCACCAAATTCTAGGTTTCTTCATCACTAAGAAACTAAGTTAAAAGTCTTTAAATTAATGATGCATGTTTTATATATATTAGTAATAATTAAAGTTAAATGATCAAGCTCGATATTATTTTTAATAACCATATTCACATTATATTACGGTGAAATATATGTAAAAACATTTCAAATGTTTTCTTCTTATTCCTCACCAAATTTTAGGTTTCTTCATCACTAAGTAACTAACTTAAAAGTCTTTAAATTATATATGCACATTTGATATATATTGGTTAGAATTAAAATTAAATGATCATGCTCGATATTATTTTTATTCAGCATATTTATAATGTTATATGGTGTAATATATGTAAAAACTTGCAATATTTTTCTTCTTCTTTAAAACCAAATTTTAGGTTTCTTCATCAATAAGAAACTAAGTTAAAAGTCTTTAAATTAATGATGCATGTTTTATATATTAGTAATAATTGAAGGTAAATGATCATGCTCGATATTATTTTTATTAACCATATTCACATTATATTACGGTGAAATATATGTAAAACATTTCAAATGTTTTCTTCTTATTCGTCACCAAATTTTAGGTTTTTTAATTACTAAGTAACTAAGTTAAAAGACTTTAAATTAATGTTGCATATTTGATATATATTGGTTAGTATTAAATTTAAATCATCAAGCTCAATATTATTTTTATTTACCATATTTATAATGTAATATGGTGTAATATATGTAAACACTTTTAATATTTTTCTTCTTCTTTATCACCAAATTTTAGGTTTGTTCATCACTTAAAATTTAAGTTAAAAGACTATAAAATAATGACACATATGTTATATATTGGTAATAATTAAAGTTCAATGATCAAGCTCGGTATTATTTTTATTAACCATATTCACATTATATTACGGTGAAATATATGTAAAACATTTCAAATGTTTTCTTATTATTCGTCACCAAATTTTTAGGTTTTTTCATTACTAAGTAACTAAGTTAAAAGACTTTAAATTAATGTTACATATTTGATATATATTGGTTAGTATTAAATTTAAATCATCAAGCTCAATATTATTTTTATTTACCATATTTATAATGTAATATGGTGTAATATATGTAAACACTTTAAATATTTTTCTTCTTCTTTATCACCAAATTTTAGGTTTCTTCATCACTTAAAATTTAAGTTAAAAGACTATAAAATATCAACACATTTGTTATATATTGGTAATAATTAAAGTTCAATGATCAAGCTCGGTATTATTTTTATTTACCATATTCACATTATATTATGGTATAATATATGTAAAACATTTCAATATTTTTCTTCTTCTTTATCACCACATTATAGGTTTCTTCATCACTAAGAAACTAAGATAAAAGTCTTTATATTAATGACACATATTTTTTACATTTATATAAATTAAAATTAAATGATCAAGCTCGATATTATTTTTATTTACCATATTCACATTATATTATGGTATAATATATGTAAAACATTTCAATATTTTTCTTCTTCTTTATCACAAAATTCTAGGTTTCTTCATCACTAAGAAACTAAGTTAAAAGTCTTTAAATTAATGATGCATGTTTTATATATATTAGTAATAATTAAAGTTAAATGATCAAGCTCGATATTATTTTTATTAACCATACTCAAATTATATTACGGTGTAATATATGTAAAATATTTCAAATGTTTTCTTCTTATTCGTCACCAAATTTTAGGTTTCTTCATTACTAAGTAACAAAGTTAAAAGACTTTAAATTAATGTTGCATATTGATATATATTGGTTAGAATTAAATTTAAATCATCAAGCTCAGCATTATTTTTATTCACCATATTTATAATGTAATATGGTGTACTATATGTAAACACTTTTAATATTTTTCTTCTTCTTTATCACCAAATTTTAGGTTTCTTCATCACTAAAAAATTAAAGTTAAAAGACTATAAATTAATGACATATATGTTATATATTGTTAATAATTAAAGTTAAATGATCAAGCTCGGTATTATTTTTATTTACCATATTCACATTATATTATGGTATAATATATGTAAAACATTTCAATATTTTTCTTCTTCTTTATCACCACATTATAGGTTTCTTCATCACTAAGAAACTAAGTTAAAAGTCTTTAAATTAATGACACATATTTTTTATTTTTATATAAATTAAAATTAAATGATCAAGCTCGATATTATTTTTATTCACCATATTCACATTATATTATGGTATAACATATATGTAAAACATTTCAATATTTTTCTTCTTCTTTATCACCAAATTCTAGGTTTCTTCATCACTAAGAAACTAAGTTAAAAGTCTTTAAATTAATGATGCATGTTTTATATATATTAGTAATAATCAAAGTTAAATGATCAGCTCGATATTATTTTTAATGACCATATTCACATTATATTACGGTGAAATATATGTAAAACATTTCAAATGTTTTCTTCTTATTCCTCACCAAATTTTAGGTTTCTTCATCACTAAGTAACTAACTTAAAAGTATTTAAATTATATATGCACATTTGATATATATTGGTTAGAATTAAAATTAAATGATCATGCTCGATATTATTTTTATTCAGCATATTTATAATGTTATATGGTGTAATATATGTAAAAACTTGCAATATTTTTCTTCTTCTTTATCACCAAATTTTAGGTTTCTTCATCAATAAGAAACTAAGTTAAAAGTCTTTAAATTAATGATGCATGTTTTATATATTAGTAATAATTGAAGGTAAATGATCAAGCTCGATATTATTTTTATTAACCATATTCACATTATATTACGGTGAAATATATGTAAAACATTTCAAATGTTTTCTTCTTATTCGTCACCAAATTTTAGGTTTTTTCATTACTAAGTAACTAAGTTAAAAGACTTTAAATTAATGTTGCATATTTGATATATATTGGTTAGTATTAAATTTAAATCATCAAGCTCAATATTATTTTTATTTACCATATTTATAATGTAATATGGTGTAATATATGTAAACACTTTTAATATTTTTCTTCTTCTTTATCACCAAATTTTAGGTTTCTTCATCACTTAAAATTTAAGTTAAAAGACTATAAAATAATGACACGTATGTTATATATTGGTAATAATTAAAGTTCAATGATCAAGCTCGGTATTATTTTTATTTACCATATTCACATTATATTATGGTATAATATATGTAAAACATTTCAATATTTTTCTTCTTCTTTATCACCAAATTATAGGTTTCTTCATCACTAAGAAACTAAGATAAAAGTCTTTATATTAATGACACATATTTTTTACATTTATATAAATTAAAATTAAATGATCAAGCTCGATATTATTTTTATTTACCATATTCACATTATATTATGGTATAATATATGTAAAACATTTCAATATTTTTCTTCTTCTTTATCACCAAATTCTAGGTTTCTTCATCACTAAGAAACTAAGTTAAAAGTCTTTAAATTAATGATGCATGTTTTATATATATTAGAAATAATTAAAGTTAAATGATCAAGCTCGATATTATTTTTATTAACCATATTCACATTATATTACGGTGTAATATATGTAAAATATTTCAAATGTTTTCTTCTTATTCGTCACCAAATTTTAGGTTTCTTCATCACTAAGTAACAAAGTTAAAAGACTTTAAATTAATGTTGCATATTTGATATATATTGGTTAGAATTAAATTTAAATCATCAAGCTCAACATTATTTTTATTCACCATATTTATAATGTAATATGGTGTACTATATGTAAACACTTTTAATATTTTTCTTCTTCTTTATCACCAAATTTTAGGTTTCTTCATCACTAAAAATTAAAGTTAAAAGACTATAAATTAATGACATATATGTTATATATTGTTAATAATTAAAGTTAAATGATCAAGCTCGGTATTATTTTTATTTACCATATTCACATTATATTATGGTATAATATATGTAAAACATTTCAATATTTTTCTTCTTCTTTATCACCACATTATAAGTTTCTTCATCACTAAGAAACTAAGTTAAAAGTCTTTAAATTAATGACACATATTTTTTATTTTTATATAAACTAAAATTAAATGATCAAGCTCGATATTATTTTTATTCACCATATTCACATTATATTATGGTATAACATATGTAAAACATTTCAATATTTTTCTTCTTCTTTATCACCAAATTCTAGGTTTCTTCATCACTAAGAAACTAAGTTAAAAGTCTTTAAATTAATGATGCATGTTTTATATATATTAGTAATAATTAAAGTTAAATGATCAAGCTCGATATTATTTTTAATAACCATATTCACATTATATTAAGGTGAAATATATGTAAAACATTTCAAATGTTTTCTTCTTATTCCTCACCAAATTTTAGGTTTCTTCATCACTAAGTAACTAACTTAAAAGTCTTTAAATTATATATGCACATTTGATATATATTGGTTAGAATTAAAATTAAATGATCATGCTCGATCTTATTTTTCTTCAACATATTTATAATGTTATATGGTGTAATATATGTAAAAACTTGCAATATTTTTCTTCTTCTTTATCACCAAATTTTAGGTTTCTTCATCAATAAGAAACTAAGTTAAAAGTCTTTAAATTAATGATGCATGTTTTATATATTACTAATAATTGAAGTTAAATGATCAAGCTCGATATTATTTTTATTAACCATATTCACATTATATTACGGTGAAATATATGTAAAACATTTCAAATGTTTTCTTCTTATTCCTCACCAAATTTTAGGTTTCTTCATCACTAAGTAACTAACTTAAATGTCTTTAAATTATATATGCACATTTGATATATATTGGTTAGAATTAAAATTAAATGATCATGCTCGATATTATTTTTATTCAGCATATTTATAATGTTATATGGTGTAATATATGTAAAAACTTGCAATATTTTTTTTCTTCTTTATCACCAAATATTAGGTTTCTTCGTCACTTTAAATTTAAGTTAAAAGACTATAAAATATCGACACATATGTTATATATTGGTAATAATTAAAGTTCAATGATCAAGCTCGGTATTATTTTTATTTACCATATTCACATTATATTATGGTATAATATATGTAAAACATTTCAATATTTTTCTTCTTCTTTACCACCAAATTCTAGGTTTCTTCATCACTAAGAAACTAAGTTATAAGTCTTTAAATTAATGATGCATGTTTTATATATATTAGTAATAATTAAAGTTAAATGATCAAGCTCGATATTATTTTTATTAACCATACTCACATTATATTACGGTGTAATATATGTAAAATATTTGAAATGTTTTCTTCTTATTCGTCACCAAATTTTAGGTTTCTTCATTACTAAGTAACAAAGTTAAAAGACTTTAAATTAATGTTGCATATTTGATATATATTGGTTAGAATTAAATTTAAATCATCAAGCTCAACATTATTTTTATTCACCATATTTATAATGTAATATGGTGTACTATATGTAAACACTTTTAATATTTTTCTTCTTCTTTATCACCAAATTTTAGGTTTCTTCATCACTTAAAATTTAAGTTAAAAGACTATAAAATAATGACACATATGTTATATATTGGTAATAATTAAAGTTCAATGATCAAGCTCGGTATTATTTTTATTTACCATATTCACATTATATTATGGTATAATATATGTAAAACATTTCAATATTTTTCTTCTTCTTTATCACCGCATTATAGGTTTCTTCATCACTAAGAAACTAAGATAAAAGTCTTTAAATTAATGATGCATGTTTTATATATATTAGTAATAATTAAAGTTAAATGATCAAGCTCGATATTATTTTTATTAACCATATTCACATTATATTACGGTGTAATATATGTAAAATATTTCAAATGTTTTCTTCTTATTCGTCACCAAATTTTAGGTTTCTTCATCACTAAGTAACAAAGTTAAAAGACTTTAAATTAATGTTGCATATTTGATATATATTGGTTAGAATTAAATTTAAATCATCAAGCTCAACATTATTTTTATTCACCATATTTATAATGTAATATGGTTGTACTATATGTAAACACTTTTAATATTTTTCTTCTTCTTTATCACCAAATTTTAGGTTTCTTCATCACTAAAAATTAAAGTTAAAAGACTATAAATTAATGACATATATGTTATATATTGTTAATAATTAAAGTTAAATGATCAAGCTCGGTATTATTTTTTATTTACCATATTCACATTATATTATGGTATAATATATGTAAAACATTTCAATATTTTTCTTCTTCTTTATCACCACATTATAAGTTTCTTCATCACTAAGAAACTAAGTTAAAAGTCTTTAAATTAATGACACATATTTTTTATTTTTATATAAACTAAAATTAAATGATCAAGCTCGATATTATTTTTATTCATCATATTCACATTATATTATGGTATAACATATGTAAAACATTTCAATATTTTTCTTCTTCTTTATCACCAAATTCTAGGTTTCTTCATCACTAAGAAACTAAGTTAAAAGTCTTTAAATTAATGATGCATGTTTTATATATATTAGTAATAATTAAAGTTAAATGATCAAGCTCGATATTATTTTTAATAACCATATTCACATTATATTACGGTGAAATATATGTAAAACATTTCAAATGTTTTCTTCTTATTCCTCACCAAATTTTAGGTTTCTTCATCACTAAGTAACTAACTTAAAAGTCTTTAAATTATATATGCACATTTGATATATATTGGTTAGAATTAAAATTAAATGATCATGCTCGATCTTATTTTTCTTCAACATATTTATAATGTTATATGGTGTAATATATGTAAAAACTTGCAATATTTTTCTTCTTCTTTATCACCAAATTTTAGGTTTCTTCATCAATAAGAAACTAAGTTAAAAGTCTTTAAATTAATGATGCATGTTTTATATATTACTAATAATTGAAGTTAAATGATCAAGCTCGATATTATTTTTATTAACCATATTCACATTATATTACGGTGAAATATATGTAAAACATTTCAAATGTTTTCTTCTTATTCCTCACCAAATTTTAGGTTTCTTCATCACTAAGTAACTAACTTAAATGTCTTTAAATTATATATGCACATTTGATATATATTGGTTAGAATTAAAATTAAATGATCATGCTCGATATTATTTTTATTCAGCATATTTATAATGTTATATGGTGTAATATATGTAAAAACTTGCAATATTTTTCTTCTTCTTTATCACCAAATATTAGGTTTCTTCGTCACTTAAAATTTAAGTTAAAAGACTATAAAATATCGACACATATGTTATATATTGGTAATAATTAAAGTTCAATGATCAAGCTCGGTATTATTTTTATTTACCATATTCACATTATATTATGGTATAATATATGTAAAACATTTCAATATTTTTTTTCTTCTTTATCACCACATTATAGGTTTCTTCATCACTAAGAAACTAAGATAAAAGTCTTTATATAAATGACACATATTTTTTATATTTATATAAATTAAAATTAAATGATCAAGCTCGATATTATTTTTATTTACCATAATCACATTATATTATGGTATAATATATGTAAAACATTTCAATATTTTTCTTCTTCTTTACCACCAAATTCTAGGTTTCTTCATCACTAAGAAACTAAGTTAAAAGTCTTTAAATTAATGATGCATGTTTTATATATATTAGTAATAATTAAAGTTAAATGATCAAGCTCGATATTATTTTTATTAACCATACTCACATTATATTACGGTGTAATATATGTAAAATATTTCAAATGTTTTCTTCTTATTTGTCATCAAATTTTAGGTTTCTTCATTACTAAGTAACAAAGTTAAAAGAATTTAAATTAATGTTGCATATTTGATATATATTGGTTAGAATTAAATTTAAATCATCAAGCTCAACATTATTTTTATTCACCATATTTATAATGTAATATGGTGTACTATATGTAAACACTTTTAATATTTTTCTTCTTCTTTATCACCAAATTTTAGGTTTCTTCATCACTAAAAATTAAAGTTAAAAGACTATATATTAATGACATATATGTTATATATTGTTAATAATTAAAGTTAAATGATCAAGCTCGGTATTATTTTTATTTACCATATTCACATTATATTATGGTATAATATATGTAAAACATTTCAATATTTTTCTTCTTCTTTATCACCACATTATAAGTTTCTTCATCACTAAGAAACTAAGTTAAAAGTCTTTAAATTAAAGACACATATTTTTTATTTTTATATAAACTAAAATTAAATGATCAAGCTCGATATTATTTTTATTCACCATATTCACATTATATTATGGTATAACATATGTAAAACATTTCAATATTTTTCTTCTTCTTTATCACCAAATTCTAGGTTTCTTCATCACTAAGAAACTAAGTTAAAAGTCTTTAAATTAATGATGCATGTTTTATATATATTAGTAATAATTAAAGTTAAATGATCAAGCTCGGTATTATTTTTAATAACCATATTCACATTATATTACGGTGAAATATATGTAAAACATTTCAAGTGTTTTCTTCTTATTCCTCACCAAATTTTAGGTTTCTTCATCACTAAGTAACTAACTTAAAAGTCTTTAAATTATATATGCACATTTGATATATATTGGTTAGAATTAAAATTAAATGATCATGCTCGATATTATTTTTATTCAGCATATTTATAATGTTATATAATGAAATATATGTAAAAACTTGCAATATTTTTCTTCTTCTTTATCACCAAATTTTAGGTTTCTTCATCAATAAGAAACTAAGTTAAAAGTCTTTAAATTAATGATGCATGTTTTATATATTAGTAATAATTGAAGTTAAATGATCAAGCTCGATATTATTTTTATTAAGCATATTCACATTATATTACGGTGAAATATATGTAAAACATTTCAAATGTTTTCTTCTTATTCCTCACCAAATTTTAGGTTTCTTCATCACTAAGTAACTAACTTAAATATCTTTAAATTATATATGCACATTTGATATATATTGGTTAGAATTAAAATTAAATGATCATGCTCGATATTATTTTTATTCAGCATATTTATAATGTTATATGGTGTAATATATGTAAAAACTTGCAATATTTTTCTTCTTCTTTATCACCAAATTTTAGGTTTCTTCAATCACTTAAAATTTAAGTTAAAAGACTATAAAATATCGACACATATGTTATATATTGGTAATAATTAAAGTTCAATGATCAAGCTCGGTATTATTTTTATTTACCATATTCACATTATATTATGGTATAATATATGTAAAACATTTCAATATTTTTCTTCTTCTTTATCACCACATTATAGGTTTCTTCATCACTAAGAAACTAAGATAAAAGTCTTTATATAAATGACACATATTTTTTATATTTATATAAATTAAAATTAAATGATCAAGCTCGATATTATTTTTATTTACCATATTCACATTATATTATGGTATAATATATGTAAAACATTTCAATATTTTTCTTCTTCTTTACCACCAAATTCTAGGTTTCTTCATCACTAAGAAACTAAGTTAAAAGTCTTTAAATTAATGATGCATGTTTTATATATATTAGTAATAATTAAAGTTAAATGATCAAGCTCGATATTATTTTTATTAACCATACTCACATTATATTACGGTGTAATATATGTAAAATATTTCAAATGTTTTCTTCTTATTTGTCATCAAATTTTAGGTTTCTTCATTACTAAGTAACAAAGTTAAAAGACTTTAAATTAATGTTGCATAGTTGATATATATTGGTTAGAATTAAATTTAAATCATCAAGCTCAACATTATTTTTATTCACCATATTTATAATGTAATATGGTGTACTATATGTAAACACTTTTAATATTTTTCTTCTTCTTTATCACCAAATTTTAGGTTTCTTCATCACTAAAAATTAAAGTTAAAAGACTATATATTAATGACATATATGTTATATATTGTTAATAATTAAAGTTAAATGATCAAGCTCGGTATTATTTTTATTTACCATATTCACATTATATTATGGTATAATATATGTAAAACATTTCAATATTTTTCTTCTTCTTTATCACCACATTATAAGTTTCTTCATCACTAAGAAACTAAGTTAAAAGTCTTTAAATTAAAGACACATATTTTTTATTTTTATATAAACTAAAATTAAATGATCAAGCTCGATATTATTTTTATTCACCATATTCACATTATATTATGGTATAACATATGTAAAACATTTCAATATTTTTCTTCTTCTTTATCACCAAATTCTAGGTTTCTTCATCACTAAGAAACTAAGTTAAAAGTCTTTAAATTAATGATGCATGTTTTATATATATTAGTAATAATTAAAGTTAAATGATCAAGCTCGATATTATTTTTAATAACCATATTCACATTATATTACGGTGAAATATATGTAAAACATTTCAAGTGTTTTCTTCTTATTCCTCACCAAATTTTAGGTTTCTTCATCACTAAGTAACTAACTTAAAAGTCTTTAAATTATATATGCACATTTGATATATATTGGTTAGAATTAAAATTAAATGATCATGCTCGATATTATTTTTATTCAGCATATTTATAATGTTATATAATGAAATATATGTAAAAACTTGCAATATTTTTCTTCTTCTTTATCACCAAATTTTAGGTTTCTTCATCAATAAGAAACTAAGTTAAAAGTCTTTAAATTAATTATGCATGTTTTATATATTAGTAATAATTGAAGTTAAATGATCAAGCTCGATATTATTTTTATTAACCATATTCACATTATATTACGGTGAAATATATGTAAAACATTCAAATGTTTTCTTCTTATTCCTCACCAAATTTTAGGTTTCTTCATCACTAAGTAACTAACTTAAATGTCTTTAAATTATATATGCACATTTGATATATATTGGTTAGAATTAAAATTAAATGATCATGCTGGATATTATTTTTATTCAGCATATTTATAATGTTATATGGTGTAATATATGTAAAAACTTGCAATATTTTTCTTCTTCTTTATCACCAAATTTTAGGTTTCTTCATCACTTAAAATTTAAGTTAAAAGACTATAAAATATCGACACATATGTTATATATTGGTAATAATTAAAGTTCAATGATCAAGCTCGGTATTATTTTTATTTACCATATTCACATTATATTATGGTATAATATATGTAAAACATTTCAATATTTTTCTTCTTCTTTATCACCACATTATAGGTTTCTTCATCACTAAGAAACTAAGATAAAAGTCTTTATATAAATGACACATATTTTTTATATTTATATAAATTAAAATTAAATGATCAAGCTCGATATTATTTTTATTTACCATATTCACATTATATTATGGTATAATATATGTAAAACATTTCAATATTTTTCTTCTTCTTTACCACCAAATTCTAGGTTTCTTCATCACTAAGAAACTAAGTTAAAAGTCTTTAAATTAATGATGCATGTTTTATATATATTAGTAATAATTAAAGTTAAATGATCAAGCTCGATATTATTTTTATTAACCATACTCACATTATATTACGGTGTAATATATGTAAAATATTTCAAATGTTTTCTTCTTATTCGTCACCAAATTTTAGGTTTCTTCATTACTAAGTAACAAAGTTAAAAGACTTTAAATTAATGTTGCATATTTGATATATATTGGTTAGAATTAAATTTAAATCATCAAGCTCAACATTATTTTTATTCACCATATTTATAATGTAATATTGTGTACTATATGTAAACACTTTTAATATTTTTCTTCTTCTTTATCACCAAATTTTAGGTTTCTTCTTCAATAAAAATTAAAGTTAAAAGACTATAAATTAATGACATATATGTTATATATTGTTAATAATTAAAGTTTAATGATCAAGCTCGGTATTATTTTTATTTACCATATTCACATTATATTATGGTATAATATATGTAAAACATTTCAAAAATTTTCTTCTTCTTTATCACCACATTATAGGTTTCTTCATCACTAAGAAACTAAGTTAAAAGTCTTTAAATTAATGACACATATTTTTTATTTTTATATAAATTAAAATTAAATGATCAAGCTCGATATTATTTTTATTCACCATATTCACATTATATTATGGTATAACATATGTAAAACATTTCAATATTTTTCTTCTTCTTTATCACCAAATTCTAGGTTTCTTCATCACTAAGAAACTAAGTTAAAAGTCTTTAAATTAATGATGCATGTTTTATATATATTAGTAATAATTAAAGTTAAATGATCAAGCTCGATATTATTTTTAATAACCATATTCACATTATATTACGGTGAAATATATGTAAAACATTTCAAATGTTTTCTTCTTATTCCTCACCAAATTTTAGGTTTCTTCATCAATAAGTAACTAACTTAAAAGTCTTTAAATTATATATGCACATTTGATATATATTGGTTAGAATTAAAACTAAATGATCATGCTCTTTATTATTTTTATTCAGCATATTTATAATGTTATATGGTGTAATATATGTAAAAACTTGCAATATTTTTCTTCTTCTTTATCACCAAATTTTAGGTTTCTTCATCAATAAGAAACTAAGTTAAAAGTCTTTAAATTAATGATGCATGTTTTATATATTAGTAATAATTGAAGGTAAATGATCAAGCTCAATATTATTTTTATTAACCATATTCACATTATATTACGGTGAAATATATGTAAAACATTTCAAATGTTTTCTTCTTATTCGTCACCAAATTTTAGGTTTTTTCATTACTAAGTAACTAAGTTAAAAGACTTTAAATTAATGTTGCATATTTGATATGTATTGGTTTAGTATTAAATTAAATCATCAAGCTCAAAATTATTTTTATTCACCATATTTATAATGTAATATGATGTACTATATGTAAACACTTTTAATATTTTTCTTCTTCTTTATCACCAAATTTTAGGTTTCTTCATCACTAAATATTAAAGTTAAAAGACTATAAATTAATGACATATATGTTATATATTGTTAATAATTAAAGTTAAATGATCAAGCTCGGTATTATTTTTATTTACCATATTCACATTATATTATGGTATAATATATGTAAAACATTTCAATATTTTTCTTCTACTTTATCACCACATTATAGGTTTCTTCATCACTAAGAAACTAAGTTAAAAGTCTTTAAATTAATGACACATATTTTTTATTTTTATATAAATTAAAATTAAATGATCAAGCTCGATATTATTTTTATTCACCATATTCACATTATATTATGGTATAACATATGTAAAACATTTCAATATTTTTCTTTTTCTTTATCACCAAATTCTATGTTTCTTCATCACTAAGAAACTAAGTTAAAAGTCTTTAAATTAATGATGCATGTTTTATATATATTAGTAATAATTAAAGTTAAATGATCAAGCTCGATATTATTTTTAATAACCACATTCACATTATATTACGGTGAAATATATGTAAAACATTTCAAATGTTTTCTTCTTATTCCTCACCAAATTTTAGGTTTCTTCATCACTAAGTAACTAACTTAAAAGTCTTTAAATTATATATGCACATTTGATATATATTGGTTAGAATTAAAATTAAATGATCATGCTCGATATTATTTTTATTCAGCATATTTATAATGTTATATGGTGTAATATATGTAAAAACTTGCAATATTTTTCTTCTTCTTTATCACCAAATTTTAGGTTTCTTCATCAATAAGAAACTAAGTTAAAAGTCTTTAAATTAATGATGCATGTTTTATATGTTAGTAATAATTAAAGGTAAATGATCAAGCTCGATATTATTTTTATTAACCATATTCACATTATATTACGGTGAAATATATGTAAAACATTTCAAATGTTTTCTTCTTATTCGTCACCAAATTTTAGATTTTTTCATTACTAAGTAACTAAGTTAAAAGACTTTAAATTAATGTTGCATATTTGATATATATTGGTTAGTATTAAATTTAAATCATCAAGCTCAATATTATTTTTATTTACCATATTTATATGTAATATGGTGTAATATATGTAAACACTTTTAATATTTTTCTTCTTCTTTATCACCAAATTTTAGGTTTCTTCATCACTAAAATTTAAGTTAAAAGACTATAAAATAATGGCACATATGTTATATATTGGTAATAATTAAAGTTCAATGATCAATCTCGATATTATTTTTTATTACTATATTCACATTATATTATGGTATAATATATGTAAAACATTTCAATATTTTTCTTCTTCTTTATCACCACATTATAGGTTTCTTCATCACTAAGAAACTAAGTTAAAAGTCTTTATATTAATGACACATATTTTATATATTTATAAAATTAAAATTAAATGATCAGCTTGATATTATTTTTATTTACCATATTCACATTATATTATGGTATAATATATGTAAAACATTTCAATATTTTTCTTCTTCTTTATCACCAAATTCTAGGTTTCTTCATCACTAAGAAACTAAGTTAAAAGTCTTTAAATTAATGATGCATGTTTTATATATATTAGTAATAATTAAAGTTAAATGATCAAGCTCGATATTATTTTTAATAACCATATTCACATTATATTAGGGTGTAATATATGTAAAACATTTCAATGTTTTCTTCTTATTCCTCACCAAATTTTAGGTTTCTTCATCACTAAGTAACTAACTTAAATGTCTTTAAATTATATATGCACATTTGATATATATTGGTTAGAATTAAAATTAAATGATCATGCTCGATATTATTTTTATTCAGCATATTTATAATGTTATATGGTGTAATATATGTAAAAACTTGCAATATTTTTCTTCTTCTTTATCACCAAATATTAGGTTTCTTCGTCACTTAAAATTTAAGTTAAAAGACTATAAAATATCGACACATATGTTATATATTGGTAATAATTAAAGTTCAATGATCAAGCTCGGTATTATTTTTATTTACCATATTCACATTATATTATGGTATAATATATGTAAAACATTTCAATATTTTTCTTCTTCTTTTCCACCAAATTCTAGGTTTCTTCATCACTAAGAAACTAAGTTAAAAGTCTTTAAATTAATGATGCATGTTTTATATATATTAGTAATAATTAAAGTTAAATGATCAAGCTCGATATTATTTTTATTAACCATACTCACATTATATTACGGTGTAATTCATGTAAAATATTTCAAATGTTTTCTTCTTATTCGTCACCAAATTTTAGGTTTCTTCATTACTAAGTAACAAAGTTAAAAGACTTTAAATTAATGTTGCATATTTGATATATATTGGTTAGAATTAAATTTAAATCATCAAGCTCAACATTATTTTTATTCACCATATTTATAATGTAATATGGTGTACTATATGTAAACACTTTTAATATTTTTCTTCTTCTTTATCACCAAATTTTAGGTTTCTTCATCACTTAAAATTTAAGTTAAAAGACTATAAAATAATGACACATATGTATATATTGGTAATAATTAAAGTTCAATGATCAAGCTCGGTATTATTTTTATTTACCATATTCACATTATATTATGGTATAATATATGTAAAACATTTCAATATTTTTCTTCTTCTTTATCACCGCATTATAGGTTTCTTCATCACTAAGAAACTAAGATAAAAGTCTTTATATTAATGACACATATTTTTTATATTTATATAAATTAAAATTAAATGATCAAGCTCGATATTATTTTTATTTACCATATTCACATTATATTATGGTATAATATATGTAAAACATTTTAATATTTTTCTTCTTCTTTATCACCAAATTCTAGGTTTCTTCATCACTAAGAAACTAAGTTAAAAGTCTTTAAATTAATGATGCATGTTTTATATATATTAGTAATAATTAAAGTTAAATGATCAAGCTCGATATTATTTTTATTAACCATATTCACATTATATTACGGTGTAATATATGTAAAATATTTCAAATGTTTTCTTCTTATTCGTCACCAAATTTTAGGTTTCTTCATTACTAAGTAACAAAGTTAAAAGACTTTAAATTAATGTTGCATATTTGATATATATTGGTTAGAATTAAATTTAAATCATCAAGCTCAACATTATTTTTATTCACCATATTTATAATGTAATATGGTGTACTATATGTAAACACTTTTAATATTTTTCTTCTTCTTTATCACCAAATTTTAGGTTTCTTCATCACTTAAAATTTAAGTTAAAAGACTATAAAATAATGACACATATGTTATATATTGGTAATAATTAAAGTTCAATGATCAAGCTCGGTATTATTTTTATTTACCTTATTCACATTATATTATGGTATAATATATGTAAAACATTTCAATATTTTTCTTCTTCTTTATCACCGCATTATAGGTTTCTTCATCACTAAGAAACTAAGATAAAAGTCTTTATATTAATGACACATATTTTTTATATTTATATAAATTAAAATTAAATGATCAAGCTCGATATTATTTTTATTTACCATATTCACATTATATTATGGTATAATATATGTAAAACATTTCAATATTTTTCTTCTTCTTTATCACCAAATTCTAGGTTTCTTCATCACTAAGAAACTAAGTTAAAAGTCTTTAAATTAATGATGCATGTTTTATATATATTAGTAATAATTAAAGTTAAATGATCAAGCTCGATATTATTTTTAATAACCATATTCACATTATATTACGGTGAAATATATGTAAAACATTTCAAATGTTTTCTTCTTATTCCTCACCAAATTTTAGGTTTCTTCATCACTTAGTAACTAACTTAATAGTCTTTAAATTATATATGCACATTTGATATATATTGGTTAGAATTAAAATTAAATGATCATGCTCGATATTATTTTTATTCAGCATATTTATAATGTTATATGGTGTAATATATGTAAAAACTTGCAATATTTTTCTTCTTCTTTATCACCAAATTTTAGGTTTCTTCATCAATAAGAAACTAAGTTAAAAGTCTTTAAATTAATGATGCATGTTTTATATATTAGTAATAATTGAAGTTAAATGATCAAGCTCAATATTATTTTTATTAACCATATTCACATTATATTACGGTGAAATATATGTAAAACATTTCAAATGTTTTCTTCTTATTCCTCACCAAATTTTAGGTTTCTTCATCATTAAGTAACTAACTTAAATGTCTTTAAATTATATATGCACATTTGATATATATTGGTTAGAATTAAATTAAATGATCATGCTCGATATTATTTTTATTCAGTATATTTATAATGTTATATGGTGTAATATATGTAAAAACTTGCAATATTTTTCTTCTTCTTTATCACCAAATATTAGGTTTCTTCATCACTTAAAATTTAAGTTAAAAGACTATAAAATATCGACACATATGTTATATATTGGTAATAATTAAAGTTCAATGATCAAGCTCGGTATTATTTTTATTTACCATATTCACATTATATTATGGTATAATATATGTAAAACATTTCAATATTTTTTTTCTTCTTTATCACCACATTATAGGTTTCTTCATCACTAAGAAATTAAGATAAAAGTCTTTATATAAATGACACATATTTTTTATATTTATATAAATTAAAATTAAATGATCAAGCTCGATATTATTTTTATTTGCCATAATCACATTATATTATGGTATAATATATGTAAAACATTTCAATATTTTTCTTCTTCTTTACCACCAAATTCTAGGTTTCTTCATCACTAAGAAACTAAGTTAAAAGTCTTTAAATTAATGATGCATGTTTTATATATATTAGTAATAATTAAAGTTAAATGATCAAGCTCGATATTATTTTTATTAACCATACTCACATTATATTACGGTGTAATATATGTAAAATATTTCAAATGTTTTCTTCTTATTTGTCATCAAATTTTAGGTTTCTTCATTACTAAGTAACAAAGTTAAAAGACTTTAAATTAATGTTGCATATTTGATATATATTGGTTAGAATTAAATTTAAATCATCAAGCTCAAAATTATTTTTATTCACCATATTTATAATGTAATATGGTGTTACTATATGTAAACACTTTTAATATTTTTCTTCTTCTTTATCACCAAATTTTAGGTTTCTTCATCACTAAAAATTAAAGTTAAAAGACTATATATTAATGACATATATGTTATATATTGTTAATAATTAAAGTTAAATGATCAAGCTCGGTATTATTTTTATTTACCATATTCACATTATATTATGGTATAAATATATGTAAAACATTTCAATATTTTTCTTCTTCTTTATCACCGCATTATAGGTTTCTTCATCACTAAGAAACTAAGATAAAAGTCTTTATATTAATGACACATATTTTTTATATTTATATAAATTAAAATTAAATGATCAAGCTCGATATTATTTTTATTTACCATATTCACATTATATTATGGTATAATATATGTAAAACATTTCAATATTTTTCTTCTTCTTTATCACCAAATTCTAGGTTTCTTCATCACTAAGAAACTAAGTTAAAAGTCTTTAAATTAATGATGCATGTTTTATATATATTAGTAATAATTAAAGTTAAATGATCAAGCTCGATATTATTTTTAATAACCATATTCACATTATATTACGGTGAAATATATGTAAAACATTTCAAATGTTTTCTTCTTATTCCTCACCAAATTTTAGGTTTCTTCATCACTTAGTAACTAACTTAATAGTCTTTAAATTATATATGCACATTTGATATATATTGGTTAGAATTAAAATTAAATGATCATGCTCGATATTATTTTTATTCAGCATATTTATAATGTTATATGGTGTAATATATGTAAAAAACTTGCAATATTTTTCTTCTTCTTTATCACCAAATTTTAGGTTTCTTCATCAATAAGAAACTAAGTTAAAAGTCTTTAAATTAATGATGCATGTTTTATATATTAGTAATAATTGAAGTTAAATGATCAAGCTCAATATTATTTTTATTAACCATATTCACATTATATTACGGTGAAATATATGTAAAACATTTCAAATGTTTTCTTCTTATTCCTCACCAAATTTTAGGTTTCTTCATCATTAAGTAACTAACTTAAATGTCTTTAAATTATATATGCACATTTGATATATATTGGTTAGAATTAAAATTAAATGATCATGCTCGATATTATTTTTATTCAGTATATTAATAATGTTATATGGTGTAATATATGTAAAAACTTGCAATATTTTTCTTCTTCTTTATCACCAAATATTAGGTTTCTTCATCACTTAAAATTTAAGTTAAAAGACTATAAAATATCGACACATATGTTATATATTGGTAATAATTAAAGTTCAATGATCAAGCTCGGTATTATTTTTATTTACCATATTCACATTATATTATGGTATAATATATGTAAAACATTTCAATATTTTTTTTCTTCTTTATCACCACATTATAGGTTTCTTCATCACTAAGAAATTAAGATAAAAGTCTTTATATAAATGACACATATTTTTATATTTATATAAATTAAAATTAAATGATCAAGCTCGATATTATTTTTATTTACCATAATCACATTATATTATGGTATAATATATGTAAAACATTTCAATATTTTTCTTCTTCTTTACCACCAAATTCTAGGTTTCTTCATCACTAAGAAACTAAGTTAAAAGTCTTTAAATTAATGATGCATGTTTTATATATATTAGTAATAATTAAAGTTAAATGATCAAGCTCGATATTATTTTTATTAACCATACTCACATTATATTACGGTGTAATATATGTAAAATATTTCAAATGTTTTCTTCTTCTATTTGTCATCAAATTTTAGGTTTCTTCATTACTAAGTAACAAAGTTAAAAGACTTTAAATTAATGTTGCATATTTGATATATATTGGTTAGAATTAAATTTAAATCATCAAGCTCAACATTATTTTTATTCACCATATTTATAATGTAATATGGTGTACTATATGTAAACACTTTTAATATTTTTCTTCTTCTTTATCACCAAATTTTAGGTTTCTTCATCACTAAAAATTAAAGTTAAAAGACTATATATTAATGACATATATGTTATATATTGTTAATAATTAAAGTTAAATGATCAAGCTCGGTATTATTTTTATTTACCATATTCACATTATATTATGGTATAATATATGTATAACATTTCAATATTTTTCTTCTTCTTTATCACCACATTATAAGTTTCTTCATCACTAAGAAACTAAGTTAAAAGTCTTTAAATTAAAGACACATATTTTTTATATTTATATAAACTAAAATTTA
>CATIWC010001425.1:0-333891 GCA_948472305.1 Vicia faba
TATTATATATATATATATATATATATATATATATATATATATATATATATATATATATATATATATATATATATATATATATATATATATATATATAGTATATATATATATATATAATATATATATATGTATTTCATTTTATTAAATAAATAGGTCAAAAAATACAAAAATACTACATTTTCATTTTTATTAATATTTTGCACTAAAAATATCATTTTTACGATATACTTTTATTTATTTTTTGTATAAATCAATATATTATGGTATATAATTAATAAATAATACTATTTATTTGAGAATTAGGGTTTTTCCCTAAATAACAAAAATAATTAGAATTGACCTTTTTTTATTTATTTATATTTCACATTGAAAAATACTTTCTACATACATGAAAATCTTTTTTGCATAATACATTTTATTTGATATTTATTTAATTGTATTTATTTAAATATTAAATATTGCCTTATACATTCAATATGGTTGTAATAACTTAGAATTTAATTTCTTGTCAAATACTCCCAATTCAAATTTGTACCCCCTCCCTATATCATGTTGTAATAGCGTAGCATTTAAATTCCCGCACATTTAAAAGCCTCCAATTATGCCATGCTTAGACTTAGGGTTTGTATGCAAAATAAAATCAACAACTAGCTTGACCTAATCCAAGATAAACATGCATGAAAAACAAACACAATGCACACTTGCACCCCTAGGGTTTCACTCCACTTGTTGCCTTCAAAAATGGGCCATGGTTGCATGTCAAGTACTTTGGCAAAACAAAAACAAAACAAAAGATCATAGTCCCTCGATGACGCTATCTGAGTTGCCTAAACAAAAATGATCAAGTCCCTCAAGAAAATTGCCAAAAATACTTGACACTATTGCTATCATGGCCTATACGATGACCCGCGCCTGTCCTGTTTAACATCCTAACACAAGGTTGTTCACCAAATACAATGGTGAAGCAACACTTTTGAAAGGGTTAAAAACATAAGAAATATCTTTGAGTAAAATAGGGTAGACCAACTCTTAGTTACTTGATCAAGCTTGCAAAAACATCCTTGCTATTTTTCAAAACACACTTCACAACACAATTTCAAAACCCTACTTTCAAACATTGAAAACTTTTCAAAAGACAAAAACACCTTTGTATATATTCAAACAAGAATCATACAAAGATTGCCACAACGATGGCCTCTTTTTAAAACATCTTTCAAAATCACACACAAAGCACCATTTCAAACAATTGAAAAGCACCATTTCAAACAATTGAAAAGCAAAGCAAGTGATCTAAGCAAGTAACTAAGAGCCCATGGATAACCATGGATAGAAAGGGTGCTAATACCTTCCCTTTCTATAATCTACTCCCCGAACCCAACAAAACATCTCAAAGGTCTTTCCTGTGCTTTTTAACCTTTCCTTAGGATAACATAAAAAGCCGGTGGCGACTCTTGCTAAACCGAAACATTTGCGAACACAAACGCAAAATCCCAAGTCAGTTCACCCACCGTATCAGAGTGGTTATGCTTTAAAAACACTTGCCTCTAACTTTGTAGATGGAGTGTGATCATAGGGAACAAGTTATAGGCTCAAGAATTGACTTTGTGCATAAAGCTTGCTTTTCTAAAATGGAAGTGTTCACTTTGTGCCATTAATGGAAATGTGAATTGGATAAAGCTTAAACCACTTGGATTAAAGCTCAAAAGTTTGTGTAATACATTAATGATGGATAAATACACAAGTTAGAAGGCCTGCAAAGCAAGATTATACAACCTAACATTGAAATTGCATTTTTGTTCATCATGAAAATGGCCTATAATTTTAGTTTGAAACCCTAATTTCCTCTCCTCGATTCTCCTTGCTCAAGAATGATCTCAAGGAGTTCTTGGACATTTTAGAAATATTGTAATATGCTCTATAACCCCTCTTTGCATCAATTTTGAAAATTCCCCTTGTAACTATATGAAAAATTTCCCTGAAGTTAGATCAAAATCCTACCTAAACTAGGGCAAAATTTTCACTAAGTGTTTAGTTTCAAGACCATGACTTCATGGATTAATAACTTGAGATCCAAGAATTTTTAGGAGAATTTGTGTAAAGCAATGTGGTAGATCTCATGGAGATCTACAACTTTCATGTTGAATATTTCTTTTGAATCATCTTGCATCATGGTGAAAAATTGGCTCAAAGTTGTGAAAAAATATGAAGTTTTCAACACTTCGAAAAATTTCTAAGTTTGAAAACTTTGACTTTTCAAAATGAAATCTTGACTTTTTGATTTCTTGATGAACAAGTTTCATATTTTGACATGTTTTGATGAATTGTGATCTTTGACACTTGATTTTGACCAAAAAGTCAAAGTTTGACTTTTCAGTGTACAATTGACTTTTGATCAGTTGACTGAAAATCAACTATCAATCCAATTGATCTTGAGCAATGTTTTGAGTCATGCCATTAGGTCACAATGATGCAAGTTAACTCTTGAGATCATGATTCAAACCAATTAACCATTTCCTAGGTTAAAAAAAATCAAAAATTGCCCTTTCTCAGTCAAAACCCTAATTTTGACCATTTTGCCATTTTGATGTTCTGATCAAATTTCTTGAGGAATTGTGGTCCAAACTTGATCAAATGATACATATGAGTTTATATTGTTGATATGGATCACAAGTTATGAAGTTTGACTGTAAATTGGCCACAATTGACTTTTTCCCCAATATAGTTGATTTTTAGGTCAATTGCTCAATTGATTGAGCAAAAATATGATCGAAGGCTTGAAACTTGACATGAGCAATATTGGGAGTCCATAATGATTCATGAAAGTAATATGAGGCATTTAAAGTTCAATTATCCTTGTGCAATCTCAAACCCTGATTTCAGTCATCAGTGCTTAAGGAGGTGTCTTGAGCGGATCAATTCTTGTGCAGTCTTGAATCCAAGGAGATCTTGTGAGAAAATATTTGATAAATGAGAGGGAACATTTTGGGGTACAACAGCTGCCCCTGTTCAATCTTCTTAAACCTGAAGAGTTAGATTGGCGTATTTTCCATTCGCGACTTGAAGGTGGAAGATGATTGGACACTAGAGTGTCCTGAAATTTGCACTCGAAGATGGATTGTGAATGGGCTTATAGATGCCATTTGGAGGAATGATGGAGATTTTCCGGATATGGGCTTTTAGATGCCATGCAAAGGTGACTGTTGACAGATAATGTACTAAGTATGAACTTGATTTCAACTAGAAAAGAATCAGAATAAATCTTTGTGCGATTTATCTGAACCAGAGAAAGTGCCTGCGGGAAAGAATCAGAATAAATCGTTGAGAGATTTATCTGAACCCGAAATGTTCCTTTGGAAAGTATCAGGATAAACCGTTGAGGGTTTTAAAATGAACCAAAATAGATCTTTAGTATTCTTTAACTGAATAGAATCAGAGTAAATCTTTGTGTGATTTATCTGAACTAGAGAAAGTGTCTGCGGGAAAGAATCAAAATAAATTGTTGAGAGATTTATCTGAACCCGAAATGTTCCTTTGGAAAGTATCAAGATAAACTGTTTAGGGGTTTAAACGGAACCAAAAGAGATCTTGAGTATTCCTTAACTGGAAAGAATCAGAGTAAATCTTTGTGTGATTTATCTGAACCAGAGAAAGTGTGTGCGAGAAAGAATCAGAATAAATCGTTGAGAGATTTATCTGAACCCAAAATGTTCCTTTGGAAAGTATCAGGATAAACCATTGAGGGGTTTAAACTGAACTAAAATAGATCTTGAATATTCTTCAACTGGAAAGAATCAGAGTAAATCTTTGTGTGATTTATCTGAACCAGAGAAAGTGTCCGCGGGAAAGAATCATGATAAATCGTTGAGAGATTTATCTGAAACCGAAATTTTCCTTTGGAAAGTATGAGGATAAACCATTGAGGGGTTTAAACTGAACCAAAAGATATCTTGAATAATCTTCAACTGGAAAGAATCAGAGTAAATCTTTGTGTGATTTATCTGAACCAGAGAAAGCGTCTGCAGGAAAGAATCAGAATAAATTGTTGAGAGATTTATCTGAACCGGTAGGGATCTGGAAAAGAATCAGAACAAATCATTGAGAGATTTATCTGAACTAGAGAAGACAATTGCGGGAAAAGAATCAGAATAAATTGTTGAGATATTGAAACTGAACCGGCAGGAGTCTGAAAGAAACATCTGTTGGGTAGATGGTTGACCAATCCTTTCTTGGGAATTGATCTGTAATTGACTTGTTGAAAATTTGATGATAATTTTCTGTTGATTGATCTTTCCTGGAAAAAATAAAAGGTTAGTTGTATGCAATGTCATGATGTATGAAATGCATGGTGTAATGATGTTCTCAAAATAAATGAGATTGTGTCGTATGTATTTGTGTTGTCAATGTTATGGCGTATGGATGCAATGTATGGACACATTAATTGTTATGCCGCTGTATTGCTAGGGAAAATAAATCCTCGAGTACCGCTGGGTACAAAGATTGTAAGTCTTCATGTTTTGAAGTGCTGATGAGTTGATGAGCTTCCATTTGGAGAAATAAACTATGTTGTATAAGAGAAAATGTTGTGTATTGCTTGTGAAATCCTGTTGGGGAATCCTGAGAAATTGGGCGATTTTTACTGGGGAGTGATAACTGGTAGTTTTGTTCTGCCGGGGATGTGAGAGAGCTTGATATCATTAAGCTGCACACTGTGGGGGATTTTATGGAATAGTCTAAAGATATTATCCTATTTCTTAAAGCCATTAGTGATTTTCTTTCTATTTTCTGTTCCTCTTTTGTTCATTTGTAAACAGTAGTTACGTTCAAATGCACATGTTCAAAATTAAATCATTGGACGTTTTTGTAAACAAAACAACTGAAATAAAGAAAAACAGATAGTTTTGCACTTTCAAAGGGATATCTTTGTATGGTCTCAAATAAGTATTTTTTTACAATGAGACGAACATCCTAGTAAGAGAATGTCGTCGTAAAAAATGAAAATTTGATACAAAGAAAAGATAGCAATGTGAAATAATCCCATGGGGTTCCCATTCTGTTATAGCTTTCGTGTCTCTAGGCGTCTTGTCCACTTGCTTCCTTTTCCGAAGTTGATTGGATTGATTAGACCCGTTATGTTTGTCAGTCGATGCTAAAGGTTGTATGTAAGGTGATCCAACGGGACATAGTCATACGCTTTAATTTCCTAACTTTTGCTTGGACCGCCCTTTCGGATTTTCAGTCCACCGGGATACCCTTTTTTTCCCAAGTTGCCCTTTCGGGTTTTCAACTTGCCGGGTGTACAGATTTTTTATTTTATCCCTAATTTTTTCCCGAACCTTATTTGGTTCGCCAAGATGCCCTTGTTTTACCTAGGTATGTCAACCTAGCGAGACTCTTATGCGTAGTATATTTTGACTATGTCCGTGTTCACAGGGTACGGAAGGTCGTCGTCATCCATAGTGGTTAAGATCATTGCTTCACCAGAGAATATACTTTTGATCACAAATGGTCCCTCGTACATAGGAGTTTATTTTCCCCCGGGATCACCTTATGGTAATATGATACGCTTGATTACCAAGTCACCAACCTGATATACCTGACGTCTGACCTTTTTGTTAAAAGCTTTGATCATACGTTTTTGGTACATCTGGCCATGACAGACAGTCATAAGCTTCTTCTCATCAATTAGGTTTAACTGGTCAAGTCGAGTTTGGATCTAGTCATCTTCACTCAGCCCTGCATCCTTTATGATTCTCAGAGAAGGTATTTAGACTTCAATTGGTAGGATAACTTCCATGTCGTATCAAGGAGAATGGAGTTTCCCCTGTTGATGTGCGCGCGTGGTATGGTAAACGTGAAGAGCGAATGGTAGAATATCATGCCAGTCCTTGTAGGTTACTGTCATTTTTTGTATGATCTTCTTGATGTTCTTATTTTCGGCTTCGACAATGCCATTCATCTTTGGCCAGTAAGGGGAAGAATTATGGTGCTGGATCTTGAATTGTGCGCATAGTGCGGTGATCATAGTATTGTTGAGATTCATACCATTGTTTGTGATGATTCTCTCTGGGATGCCGTACCGATAGATGAGATTTTGTTTGATGAAACGGGCCACAACATTCTTGGTAACCTAAGCGAAAGAAGCTGCCTCAACCCACTTCGTGAAATAGTCAATGGCCACTAAGATGAAGCGGTGTCCATTAGAAGCTGTAGGTTTGATTTATCCAATCATATCGATGCCCCACATCGCGAATGGCCAGGGAGCAATCGGAACATTTAAAGGAACTGGAGGCACATGCACTTTGTCAGCATAGATCTGACACTTGTGACAGGTCCGTGAATGTTGATAGCAATCTGCTTCCATGGTAGACCAATAATAATCTGCCCGTAGGATCTTCTTAGCCATTGTATTCCCACTGGAATGGGTGCCAAAAGTGCCTTCATGTAGACCAGCTATGATATTTTTTGCCTCAACCTTGTCTATGCAACAAAGCAATACAGAGTCGTGGTTGCGCTTGTAGAGAATGCCATTACTGATGAAGAACTTAGCAGAGAATCTTCTCAAGAACTTCTTATCATTGGCTGAAGCTCCTTCCGAATACTCTTGAGCCTCGAGATACCTCTTGACTTTATGGAACCAAGGAAGGTCTACTACTTCTTCAGTATCAATCTCGTGACAGTAAGCTAGTTCGTCCATCCGTTCAATGGTGATCTGGGGAGCCTCGTTACCCCACTTGAGTTTAAACATGGATGACATTGTGGCTAGCACGTCCGCTAGTTGATTTTCTTCTCGTGGAAAAGGCTCAAAGGTAATTTCCTCGAAATGTGGGATTAATGTCAACACATGTTCTTTGTAGGGAATAAGGTTAGGGTGCTTTGTATCCCATTCTCATTTGATCTGACTGATGACTAAGGTTGAATCTACGAATACACTTAAGGACTTGATTCCCAAACCCATGGCAGCTTTGAGACTAAAAATACACGCTTCAAGGGAGATGATTACAGCACCTATTCCATTTCCGAGTGCGTTGAACGCCCCATCAAAAACCAGGGTCCATCGGGATCCATGTTCAGGTCCTTCATATGGTATGAGTTCCTCACAATTGTTTACCATCATGATATCTTCATCTTGGAATTCGAATTTCATGGACTGATAGTCATCCACAGCTTGATGAGCAAGGTGATCGGCTAGTACACTTCCCTTTATTACTTTTTGGGTAGTGTACTGAATGTCGTATTCAGCCAGAATCATTTGCCATCTTGCTATTCTCCCAGAGAGAACAGGCTTCTCAAATATGTATTTAATTGGATCCACTTTGGGTATCAATAAGGTAGTATGGGTCAACATATACTATCTTAGCCGGCGAGCAGCCTATGCCAGAGTGTATCAAGTTTTCTTGAGTAGTTAATATCTTGTTTCACAGTCGGTAAACTTTTTGCTCAGGTAGTATGTTGCATGCTCTTTTCGGCCAAACTCGTCATGCTACCCCAATACACACCCCATTGAATTTTCCAAGACAATTAGATATATGATCAAGGGTCTTCCCTCGACCGGCGGCATCAAAACAGGAGGCTCTTGTAGGTACTCTTTGATCTTGTCGAAGGCAGCTTGGAATTCATCATTCTATTTGACTACTTGATCTTTCTTCAGTAATTTGAAGATTGGTTCACAAGTAGCATTCAGGTGAGAAATGAATCTGGCAATGTAGTTTATCCGTCCTAAGAATCCTCTGATTTCCTTCTCAGTGCGAGGAGCAAGCATTTCTTGTATTGCTTTCACCTTGGCAGGGTCCACATCGATACCTTTACCATTGACGACGAAGCCTAGGAGTTTACCAGACCTCACCCCAAATGTGCATTTATTCGGGTTCAACCTCAACTTGTATTTCTTTAGTCTCTCAAACAGTTTCTGCAAATGGTCAAGATATTCCTCTTCAGTTTGAGATCTGGCTATCATGTCGTCCATATAGACCTCTATTTCGTGATGTATCATGTCGTGAAATAGAGCTACCATGGCATGTTGATAAGTTTCCCCGTCATTCTTCAACCCGAATGTTATAACCTTGTAGCAGAATGTGCCCCACTGTGTGACGAAGGTTGTTTTCTCCATGTCCTCAGGTTCCATTTTGATTTAATTGTAACCTGAGAAACCATCCACGAAGGAAAACACTTTATGCTGTGCGGTATTGTCAACCAGAATATCGATGTGGGGAAGTGGGAAATCATCCTTAAGACTTTCCCTATTCAAATCTCTATAGTCCACACACATTTGTATTTTTCCGTCCTTTTTAGGCACTGGAACAACATTGGTGACCCATTATGGATAGGAGGTGACGGCTAAGAATCCGGCGTTGAATTATTTTATGACTTCAGCCTTGATCTTCTCTGACATGTCTGGCCACATGCGACAAACTTTTTATTTTACTGGAGGGCAATCTTCTTTTGTTGGTAGACGATGGACCACAATATCAGCATCAAGTCCAGGCATGTCTTCGTACGACCAGGCAAAGACCTCAATATATTCATGTAGTAACTGAATTAAGTGCTTCTTGACACTAGATTCCAGATTGGCACCCACCTTGACTTCTTTCTTGTCCTTTTCGGTACCTAAATTGACTGTGTCCACTGGTTCTTCGTGGGGATGTATGGTCCTTTCTTCCTGTTGTAGTAACCTGGCTAGTTCCCCTGGAACTTCATAATCT
The DNA here is from genome assembly GCA_948472305.1 of Vicia faba. Classification (NCBI taxonomy): domain Eukaryota; kingdom Viridiplantae; phylum Streptophyta; class Magnoliopsida; order Fabales; family Fabaceae; genus Vicia; species Vicia faba. The sequence continues at coordinate 8,700 of CATIWC010001425.1, forward strand.
TCCTCACCTTCGTCTTCGGCTTGGTAGATTAGATTTTCAGAGTCACAAAAGGCCATAGCAGAATTGTTACCCATGGGATCCTGAGTGGATGTATATCTGCATTTTGAATGTGAGTGTGTGTAAGAGTATATCTATCTTTGAAAGAAATAAAAATGTAGAAAAAGAAAGACAAAGAGCACAAAGTTTGTATGCAAAAGAGTCCATGGTTCATTGATGACATATGAAAATGAGGTAACAACCCTTACAAATGGACCGTTGTGCCTTGGGTAAGACACAAGGTTTTAAAAGTCTGAATTGTTTAATTATTACAGGTCCGGCAAAATTTAAAGACAATTACTGTTGGATAAAAGTAATTGGGACAAAATCTTTAGCTTCCCAGTTGCTGAGTCCTTCGTTGACAGTTGGGAAAATCCATTCCTTCAGGTCGCAGATGTCCTCATCATCCTCTAATGCGTTGACTCCGTGGTTGCTGATCTTCAAAGGTGGTCCCCTGGAATGAGCACGACGTACAACTTTATGGGCTCCTGAAGTGAAACCCAAACCAAATTTGTCATATTTGTAAGGGATATTCGGGAGTTGGCCCCAAATAGTACACCTACCTTCTTCGACCAGTGCCCTGGCATCTTTCAAAGAAGACATCTTTAGCGGAGGTCTTGTAATCTTTGGGACTTGGGAAACAGTCTTGGTAGTTGCCACTGTTTGTGGGACTTCCTCGAAGTGCTGAAACGAAGTTTCAATAAATTCACCATCTAATTACACGTATCTGAAGGAGTTCAAGTGACTGACCATATATTCCTCTTCTCCATGGAAAGTAATGATTTTCCCTTTGGTTGGGTATTTCAGCATCTGATGTAATGTAGAGGTCACGGCACCAGCGTTGTGAATCCAAGGTTGGCCCAATAAACAGGAATAGGAAGGGCGAATTTCCATCACGTAAAAATTTGAATCAAAGGTTTGAGTTCCAACTTTTATGGGGATGTCCACCTCCCCATGCACCATTCTCTTTGAACCGTCAAAGGCCCTTACCACTATGTTGCTGGGTTTTAAGGTCAAACCTTCACAGTCGAGCCTATCAAGAGATTTCTTAGGTAGCACATTCAAAGATGAACCAGTATCAACCAAGACATGGGCCAAACTTGTGCCCCTGCATTCAACAGAGACATGCAATGCCTCGTTATGCTTCCTCCCTCTAGGTGTCAGGTCAGCATCAGAAAAGCCTAAACCATTGTCAGCGGTCAAACTGGCCACACAGTCTTGGAACTGATCAACATATGTTTCTTGTGGCACATGGGCAGTTTTAAGAAATTTCACCAAGGCCTTTGCATGAGCCTCAGAGCACAACAGTAAAGCTAGCATGGAAATCTTTGATGGAGTCTTCCCTAGCTGTTCGACTACGTTGTAGTCTCTTCTCTTTATAATTTTCAAAATTTCTTCCATCTACTTTTGGGAGGACTCTAGGATAGATATTGATTGTGCCTTCATCCGGACAGGCTCAACCAGAATTCCTTTGCCCCGAGTCTCGGACAACTCGGTGGTAGGGGTATCAGCAGGGGTAACTACGGAAATTGTAGTAGTAGTGTCAACAGGAACAAAAGCAGGGATGATCACAAGACCGATAACATATTTCAGAGGAGCAATCACGGGAGAGAAAATTCTGCCACTTCAGGTTATCTTGCTGGTTCCCGAAATTTTGTTGAGGTCAACCTTCTCAAGAATTGAGTCTTCATTAGCCAGCCAATCCTGTTTGACGCTGTGATAGTAGACGTCTCCCCCATAGTTCCATGGGACAGTTTTATCTGAGGAGTACGGGATCGGCCCTGACATAGTAATTATCAATGGAGTCACCTTAGGAACTAATGTAATCCTAACGGGTCTTTTCGTAGAGACCTTGGAAGGATTGGCGAAAATGGTTACTATTGAAACATCATTGTAAGAAATGGTTGGAATATGAGTCTTTTCAAATAAAATCTCTTTGTCATCCATCAGGCGCTGAACACCTGTTTTCAGTAAATGACAGCCAGTTGGTAGGGAAAAATAGAGGTGGAACCTTTTGCCACATCCCAGAAATAAACTGGCCTTTAACAGGTTCCTCTTGACAGTCAGGAGAGGAGTAACAAGTTCATTAACAGCAGTAACAAGCATATCATCTTCAACAATGTTAACATCACGGCCATGCTTGGGCATAGGAGTGGTGATAACATTTGGGATTTCAGGAGCATCAAATTCAATTTCTTTTGCTTCAAGAAGGTCTTGCACCTTGTTTTTCAAAGCCCAACAGTTGTTGGTATCATGGCCTGGACTTTATGAATGGTAAGCACAACGAGCATTAGGATGGTAGTGAGGAGAGGATGTGTTGGGATTCTTCAGGGCTTCTTTCAAAGTTACCAGATTAGATCTTAATAAATTTGGCAGGACTTGAGACAGTGTCATATTTATCCGGGAAAATTGTCTTTTTGGTCTTTCCGTTATAGGCTGGTTGCTCCTTCGTTGAGTAGGTGCAAGCTTTGGATCATGACAGCCCCCACCATTGGACAGTGTTCAGTTCTTTCTTAATTCCTTTAAGGGTATACATCACCAACTTCTTTCTTCCCAATAAATGGTTTTCTCACGACACTGGAGGGTGCGTCTTTTTGGATCTTCCCACTCTTAATCCCAGCTTTCACTCTTTCCCCGGTCAAGATTAATTCAGTGAAGCCTGCTGAGGAGCTTCCAATTAGATGATTGAAGAAAGGACCAGACAAGGTACCCAAAAACATGTCTACTAGCTCCCTATCAGACAGGGGAGGCTGGACTCTTCCTGCTATGTCCCTCCATTTTTTAGCGTAGTCTTTGAAACCTTCACTTGAAACCATAGCCATACTCTAGAGTTGAGTACGGGTGGGAGCAAGGTCTATGTTGTACTGATACTGTTTATAAAAAGCAGCGAAAAGGTCTTCCCAATTATGGATATTGGCCCTCTCTAGTTGATAGAACCAATCAAGTTGAGTCCCGGATAGACTATCTTGAAAGAAGTGGACCCACAAATCTCTATCAATAGTGTGAGGTTGTGTCTTCCTCACATAAGATCGGAGATGCATCTTGGGACACGAAACCCTGTCGTACTTAGCAAACACTGGTGCCTTGAGCTTTGGTGGAATAAAAATCCTAGACACCAAACCCAGCTCTTCAAAGTCTAGCCCGGGCACTTTCTGAATCTCCATTGCACTTAGACGTTCTTCCAAATGTTTGTATTTGTCGTCAACCGGGGGATACTGCTCTTCAGAGTAATCCACCTCTTCTTCCTCTTAAGATTCTGGCAGGGCAGTCACTTCCTTGCCTTTCCCTTCTTGATTTTCTTTTTCACCAGATGATGTTGCGAAGTCTAAGGTCCGTTTGGCTGGCCCTGGGAACCTTCTTCCTAGATTCAGAACACCGGTTGCTTTCTTTGCTTTCTTCTTCTATTCTTTGATCAACAAAGTTTTCAAATCCTCATGTCCTTTGGCTAGAGTCAAGAACATCTGTTGAAACTGAGCATTCTGCACCTGGAGGTCTTTTACTGTCTGCTCGAGATCAATCTTACTGAAATAAATAGTAGAAAGATAAGGAGACCTGTTGTAAGAAATTTGTTTATGTTATGATGAATGGAGATGCATATGCAATTATTTCAAGGAAATTAGAGATTTAAATTTGCCTTAGACCAAAAAGGAACACACGTTATATTAATAAATCAAAGTTTGAGCACATCATGCCTCTTTTGGGCTTACAAAGAAATACAAAAACTCTAAGATAAAAAAGTTGAGCGCATCCTCTTTGTTGCGATGTAGGCGTTCAGGTTCCGCTCCTCATGAAGTTTCTTAGTGAGTTCCAAAACCTTCTTCTCACTGGTGTAGAATTGGGCCTTGAAAGTGTCTTTCTCCCCCTTAAGCTGTATCCAATCCCTTTTCAAGTCTTCAAGAGAGGTGGGCATGTCAGGATGCATGATAGTGTATGGAACATCTCCTTCCACTACAGGCTCTATGATAACCGGGAGAATGGAGGGGTAAGGCATCATAATACTTTGAGCATGAGCTCGTACCCATTTGAGGTAAGGCTCAAGAGGGATGGAATTCTTGTGCCCCAATGTCTTGCTATCTACCTTGTTCAACATCCTCCAAGCTCGGATAAACCTTTGGCGGTGACCTTGATCGTCATTCTCGTAGTCAAATACTAAACCTTGAATGAGCATCTCATGTGGGCCATCCCTTCGGGCGTAACCAAACTGTCTTAAGGCTAAACAGGGGTTGCATGTGATACCTCCTCTAATGCCAAGTAAGGGGACATTAGGGAATTCTCCATAACGGTCGACGATAGTAACATTCTCTATAGATCGGGAACCCCAATGAATGTCTGAATGTTTGAGCGTCATCAACCTATGTGACCACCTTGAACCTTGCTCGTTCTTCAATATAGATTGGGGAAGATGCAAAATAAACCATCTTTCCAAGAGAGGAGTACAACACATAAGGATACCTCTTTTCCTCATAGTGCGAGTGTGAAAATAATGTAGGATGTCTCCTAACAAAGTAGGCACCGGGTTACGAGACATGAAGATTTTGACGGTATTTACATCTTTGAGTTGATCAAGGTTTGGAAACAAAACCATCCCATAGATGAGGAGAGCCACAATTTCCTCAAAATCTTGCAAGTCTAAGGAGTTCCAACAGTTTTGGGCTTACTCAAATAAGAACTTGGTTAAGAAACCTTTGACACCACTCCTTGTTTCCCAATTAGTTGTGATATCGGATGGTCGCAAGTGTAAGGCTTGTGCAATCTCTTCTAGATTTGGATCTCTTTCCGTACCGTTAAAAGGTAGTTAATTGAGAATGAGAATCCTTAAGAGTTGGGAGAATTCTTCCAAAGTTGGCACAAGTTGATAATAGGGAAATGTGAAGCAATGGTGTAGAGGATCAAAGAACTGGAAGAGCACCTTCATCATGTCCTCATCAGTGTTGGTGGTAACCAAGTTTAGGAGGTGACCATGTCTTTCGGTGAATGGAGAATTCTCGGGAACCATTGATGCTAACTCTTTAAGTTGAGGAAGGATACTTACAAGATTGACTTGAATGGTTTTCCTGCGAATAGAATCCATGTCCTATAAAACAGAAAAAATATAAATCCCAAGATCCTTGAAATGGTTAGTGAGTATGAGTATGATGTTATGATGTTTATGATGTTATGTACAAGTATATATATACAAACAAAACAAATAAGTCCTTAGGTTTAGGCTTGCATGGAGTCTCATAGGTAAGTACCCTCTTGAAGTTTAGTTGGCTCAAACTTGTCCTAGTAATAGTAATCGGGTTCTAAGGGAGCTCAATATCACTGGTTTGTTTCCTTGGGCATTGTTTCAGCGTAAGCCTCTTTAATGGCGATCGAAATATCCCAAAAAACCAAACCTCAATGAGTGTAGTATCGATTATCTACCAACTTCAGACTGCACCAAAGCCGGTCATCTCACTACGTCCTAATGGCCATGTTGGTCAAGTAAAGGTTCTAGAAGTTAGTTAGTACTTCATGACATCACTCAGCGGCCCCGTATTCTCCTTGACTACTCAAGGGCTACCGGTACCCACAAATATGTCACACTAACGTAGCTATTGCTTAGACCATGTCGGTATATCCCGCACAGTTTCCACAACGTATTGCTACTTACCTATAAGGTATCCAAAATTCGGGTAGAGGATTCAAACCCAAACAAAGAACCATAATGTAAAGCATACAAGTCAAACAATGAAAGCAAGTAAATATGATCTAGCCCTAAGGTAACCCCACTTCTAAGATTCCACAGCAGAGTCGCCAGTTCTGTGATACGGTGGGAGAATTGACTTGGGATGTTTTGCGTTTGATTGCAAATGTTGCGGTTAGCAAGAGTCACCACCGACTTTTCTTTTATCCAAAAGGAAAGGTGAAAAAGCACAGGAAAGACCTTTGAGATTGTTTCTTGAGTTCTGGGGGTAGATTATGAAATGGGAAGGTATTAACACCCTTTCCATTCATGGTTTTCCATGGGCTCTTAGTTACTTGCTAGATCACTTTCTTTTTGTTTGAAAATATGCTTTGTGTGGTTTTTGAAAGTATTTTGTAAAGATGCCATCGTTTAGGCAAACTTTGTAATGATTCTCGTTCGTAAGAATGTATACAAAGTGTTTGATATTTTGAAAATGTTTTCAAGTTTGAAAGATGTTTTGAAAGTGTTGGTGTTTTGAAAATAGCAAGCATGTTTTTGTTTTGAAATTGAGCAAGTAACTAGGAACATTCTACCTACTCAAAAGTCTTTCATGTTCATTTCCTCTTTCCTTTGACATTGTTATCTTACCATTGACTTGGTAGGTAACCCTATCTTTGGATGTAAAAGGGATGGGCGTGGGTTATCATATAACCATGATTAGCAATGTTGTAAGATATCTTAGCATTTTCTTTAGGGACTAAGATCATTTTGAAAGGCAACATGGATATCGTCATCGAGGGACTATGATCTTGTATTTGCTTGTTTTTGCTAAGATACCTCACATGCATAATATGGCCATTTTTTTAAGGCAGCAAAGTGGGTTTACCCTAAGGGTGTATGTGTGCGAGTGTATTGATTTACATGCTTGATTTATCTTGATTAGGGTTTTCTACTTGTTGATTTTATTCTTGCCATACAAACCCTAATTACTAGCATTTGTATATAAAGCATTTAAATTGCGGAAAATAAAAATACTAAGCTATTACATCATTTAGGGGAGGGGTTTTCTACTTGTTGATTTTATTCTTGCCATACAAACCCTAATTACTAGCATTTGTATATAAAGCATTTAAATTGCGGAAAATAAAAATACTAAGCTATTACATCATTTAATTAATTAAAATAAAATAATTAACTAAAAATAATAAAATTAAGATTAAGTTAGTAAAATAAATTAATTTAAAGAAAACAAGTTTTTTAGGGTTTTTTGTGAATTTAATTTAATTAGTAAATAAAAATAATTAAATAAAAGATCCTAAGTTCTAAATTGATTTTATTTTACAAGAAAATAATATAATAAAAATTAAAATTAAATTATCTAAGTATTTAAAAAAGTAAATTAAATTATTTAAAGGAAATGTTTTTGTTCTTTTGTTTTTGTGAAGAAAATAAACTAAATAAAATATAAATAATAAAAATATAAATATTTTTGGATTTTTATTGATAAAAATAATAGTAGTAGTAATAATAATATTAATAATAATATTAATAATAAGGAAAATGTAAAATGAAAATAAATTGAAAAAAGAAAGAAAATAAAATAACAAAGAAAAATAAATGGGCCAGGGGTGTAAACAACAAGGAAGGGGGTCAGAAATAGCAAAAAAAAATAAAGCCCAATCATTTGGAGGCCCAGGCGCTGCAAGGATAAAAAGATGTTAAAAAAAATGTGAAAAATGTAAAAGGCAGCGCGCTGAGGTTCGGACCCATGACCTCTACCAATAACGCGCGATGTCTTACCACTGGGGTGGTTGTACATCCGTTAACTTATGTGAAAGAACAAATACATAATGTAAAACATCTCCATAACATGTACTTCGTCTTCAACCTTCAGTCAGCCAGACCCTCTGTATCTCATTCATTTCTCAACATAAATGGAAGATGTAAACATGAAAATTGTGCTATTTTTCCTCACGAATCTAACCATGTAAACAACTAAAGCTATAGATCAAAGATTAATGAGAATTTCTTTGGCCCTAATTTTTTCAGAAACATCAAACTTAAAATTCTCTAAGCTCAATCCATGTAAATGAAAACTAAGGATATGTACAGCTTCAGGGCAATGATGTCTACATTTTATCTTCACAAATGCAAGCCTAATAATGCCTAAGTAATGAGATAAAAGTTCAAGAAAAAATACCTAAAAATTGGAAATCATGAAATGTAAATGAGCTTGATTCAAGGTGCTGCAATGATCAGGTTAGCTTCCTCAAGTTCCCAGGAAGCTAATGCAATGGTTTGCTTGAGTAATGGATGGAGGGAATGACTTGGAGAAGTCAATGTGAAGACTCTGTTTTTTGGTTATGGAGGTTATGGTAAATGGTGTTACAGTTCTGGAATAAGGATGGGGATGAGTATTATTTGATGTAAGGAAGCTTTAGGAACCAAAAGGCCAAGAAACACACAAGGGAAATATGAGTTTGGTGTTCAAGGTCAGAAACTATGTAATAATGGAGTTTTTGGGAAATTTCTGATTTGAGAGAGTTTTGGTGTGTTTCAGAGTGCTTCAGTTCGTGTTCTAGCTCACAAATAGTGCCTCTATTTATAATCAACAAGTTTGGAAGCTTGTTGTTGTTCAGAATTCAAAATCATAAGTTAAGCATAACATGTGATTTTTGAGAAATCCAAGTTTCAAAGCTTTGTGTACTTGCTAAGATAGAGTGGTTATGCTTTAAACACACTTGCTTCTGACTTTGTAGATGGTGTGTGATCAGAGGGAACAAGTTAGAGGCTCAAGAATTGACTTTGTGCATAAAGCTTGCTTTTCTAAAATGGAAGTGTTCACTTTGTGTCATTAATGGAAATGTGAATTGGATAAAGCTTAAACCACTTGGATTAAAGCTCAAAAGTTTGTTTAATACATTAATGATGGATAGATACACAAGTTAGAAGGCATGCAAAGTAAGATTATGTAGCCTAACATTGAAATTGCATTTTTCTTCATCATGAAAATGGCCTATAATTTTAGTTTGAAACCCTAACTTCCTGTCCTCGATTCTCCTTGCTCAAGAATGATCTCAAGGAGTTCTTTGACATTTTAGAAATCTTGTAATTTTATCTACAAACCCTCTTTGAATCACTTTTGAAAATTCCCCTTTGGAACTATATGAAAAATTGCCATGAAGTTAGGTCAAAATCCTGCCTAAACTAGGGCAAAATTTTCACTAAGTGTTTAGTTTCACGACCATGACTTCATGGATTAATAACTTGAGATACAAGCATTTCTAGGATAATTTGTGTAAATAAATGTGGTAGATCTCATGGATATCTACAACTTTAATGTTGAAAGTTTCTTTTGAATCATCTGGCATCATGGTGAAAAGAATCAGAATAAATTGTTGAGATATTGAAACTGAACCGGCAGGAGTCTGAAAGAAACATCTGTTGGGTAGATGGTTGACCAATCCTTTCTTGGGAATTGATCTGTAATTGACTTGTTGAAAATTTGATGATAATTTTCTGTTGATTGATCTTTCCTGGAAAAAATAAAAGGTTAGTTGTATGCAATGTCATGATGTATGAAATGCATGGTGTAATGATGTTCTCAAAATAAATGAGATTGTGTCGTATGTATTTGTGTTGTCAATGTTATGACGTATGGATGCAATGTATGGACACATTAATTGTTATGCCGCTGTATTGCTAGGGAAAATAAATCCTCGAGTACCGCTGGGTACAAAGATTGTAAGTCTTCATGTTTTGAAGTGCTGATGAGTTGATGAGCTTCCATTTGGAGAAATAAACTATGTTGTATAAGAGAAAATGTTGTGTATTGCTTGTGAAATCCTGTTGGGGAATCCTGAGAAATTGGGCGATTTTTACTGGGGAGTGATAACTGGTAGTTTTGTTCTGCCGGGGATGTGAGAGAGCTTGATATCATTAAGCTGCACACTGTGGGGGATTTTATGGAATAGTCTAAAGATATTATCCTATTTCTTAAAGCCATTAGTGATTTTCTTTCTATTTTCTGTTCCTCTTTTGTTCATTTGTAAACAGTAGTTACGTTCAAATGCACATGTTCAAAATTAAATCATTGGACGTTTTTGTAAACAAAACAACCGAAATAAAGAAAAACAGATAGTTTTGCACTTTCAAAGGGATATCTTTGTATTGTCTCAAATAAGTATTTATTTACAATGAGACGAACATCCTAGTAAGAGAATGTCGTCGTAAAAAATGAAAATTTGATACAAAGAAAAGATAGCTATGTGAAATAATGGGGTTCCCATTTTGTTATAGCTTTCGTGTCTCTGGGCGTCTTGTCCACTTGCTTCCTTTTCCGAAGTTGATTGGATTGATTAGACCCGTTATGTTTGTCAGTCGATGCTAAAGGTTGTATGTAAGGTGATCCAACGGGACATAGTCATACGCTTTAATTTCCTAACTTTTGCTTGGACCGCCCTTTCGGGTTTTCAGTCCACCGGGATACCCTTTTTTCCCCAAGTTGCCCTTTCGGGTTTTCAACTTGCCGGGTGTACAGATTTTTTGTTTTATCCCTAATTTTTGCCGGAACCTTATTTGGTTCGCCAAGATGCCCTTGTTTTACCTAGGTATGTCAACCTAGCGGGACTCTTATGCGTAGTATATTTTGACTATGTCCGTGTTCACAAGGTACGGAAGGTCGTCGTCATCCATAGTGGTTAAGATCATTGCTTCACCAGAGAATATACTTTTGATCACAAATGGTCCCTCGTACATAGGAGTTTATTTTCCCCTGGGATCACCTTATGGTAATATGATACGCTTGATTACCAAGTCACCAACGTGATATACCTGACGTCTGACCTTTTTGTTAAAAGCTTTGATCATACATTTTTGGTACATCTGGCCATGACAGACAGTCGTAAGCTTCTTCTCATCAATTAGGTTTAACTGGTCAAGTCGAGTTTGGATCTAGTCATCTTCACTCAGCCCTGCATCCTTTATGATTCTCAGAGAAGGTATTTAGACTTCAATTGGTAGGACAACTTCCATGTCGTATACCAAGGAGAATGGAGTTTCCCCCGTTGATGTGCGTGCGTGGTATGGTAAACGTGAAGAGCGAATGGTAGAATCTCATGCCAGTCCTTGTAGGTTACTGTCATTTTTTGTATGATCTTCTTGATGTTCTTATTTTCGGCTTCGACAATGCCATTCATCTTTGGCCAGTAAGGGGAAGAATTATGGTGCTGGATCTTGAATTGTGCGCACAGTGCGGTGATCATAGTATTGTTGAGATTCATACCATTGTTTGTGATGATTCTCTCTGGGATGCCGTACCGATAGATGAGATTTTGTTTGATGAAACGGGCCACAACATTCTTGGTAACCTAAGCGAAAGAAGCTGCCTCAACCCACTTCGTGAAATAGTCAATGGCCACTAAGATGAAGCGGTGTCCATTAGAAGCTGTAGGTTTGATTTATCCAATCATATCGATGCCCCACATCGCGAATGGCCAGGGAGAAATCGGGACATTTAAAGGAACTGGAGGCACATGCACTTTGTCAGCATAGATCTGACACTTGTGACAGGTCCGTGAATGTTGATAGCAATCTGCTTCCATGGTAGACCAATAATAATCTGCCCGTAGGATCTTCTTAGCCATTGTATTCCCACTGGAATGGGTGCCAAAAGTGCCTTCATGTAGACCAGCTATGATATTTTTTGCCTCAACCTTGTCTATGCAACAAAGCAATACAGAGTCGTGGTTGCGCTTGTAGAGAATGCCATTACTGATGAAGAACTTAGCAGAGAATCTTCTCAAGAACTTCTTATCATTGGCTGAAGCTCCTTCCGAATACTCTTGAGCCTCGAGATACCTCTTGACTTTATGGAACCAAGGAAGGTCTACTACTTCTTCAGTATCAATCTCGTGACAGTAAGCTAGTTCGTCCATCCGTTCAATGGTGATCTGGGGAGCCTCGTTACCTCACTTGAGTTTAAACATGGATGACATTGTGGCTAGCACGTCCGCTAGTTGATTTTCTTCTCGTGGAAAAGGCTCAAAAGGTAATTTCCTCGAAATGTGGGATTAATGTCAACACATGTTCTTTGTAGGGAATAAGGTTAGGGTGCTTTGTATCCCATTCTCATTTGATCTGACTGATGACTAAGGCTGAATCTACGAATACACTTAAGGACTTGATTCCCAAACCCATGGCAGCTTTGAGACTAAAAATACACGCTTCGTATTCTGCAATGTTATTGGTACAGTTGAAGCAAAGTCTTGCAGTGAAGGGAGTATGACATCCTTCAAGGGAGATGATTACATCACCTATTCCATTTCCGAGTGCGTTGAACGCCCCATCAAAAACCAGGGTCCATCGGGATCCATGTTCAGGTCCTTCATATGGTATGAGTTCCTCACAATTGTGTACCATCATGATGTCTTCATCTTGGAATTCGAATTTCATGGACTGATAGTCATCCACAGCTTGATGAGCAAGGTGATCGGCTAGTACACTTCCCTTTATTGCTTTTTGGGTAGTGTATTGAATGTCGTATTCAGTCAGAATCATTTGCCATCTTGCTATTCTCCCAGAGAGAACAGGCTTCTCAAATATGTATTTAATTGGATCCACTTTGGGTATCAATAAGGTAGTATGGGTCAACATATACTATCTTAGCCGGCGAGCAGCCTATGCCAGAGTGTATCAAGTTTTCTTGAGTAGTTAATATCTTGTTTCACAGTCGGTAAACTTTTTGCTCAGGTAGTATGTTGCATGCTCTTTTCGGCCAAACTCGTCATGCTACCCCAATACACACCCCATTGAATTTTCCAAGACAATTAGATATATGATCAAGGGTCTTCCCTCGACCGGCGGCATCAAAACAGGAGGCTCTTGTAGGTACTCTTTGATCTTGTTGAAGGCAGCTTGGAATTAATCATTCTATTTGACTACTTGATCTTTCTTCAGTAATTTGAAGATTGGTTCACAAGTAGCATTCAGGTGAGAAATGAATCTGGCAATGTAGTTTATCCGTCCTAAGAATCCTCTGATTTCCTTCTCAGTGCGAGGAGCAGGCATTTCTTGTATTGCTTTCACCTTGGCAGGGTCCACATCGATACCTTTACCATTGACGACGAAGCCTAGGAGTTTACCAGACCTCACCCCAAATGTGCATTTATTCGGGTTCAACCTCAACTTGTATTTCTTTAGTCTCTCAAACAGTTTCTGCAAATGGTCAAGATATTCCTCTTCAGTTTGAGATCTGGCTATCATGTCGTCCACATAGACCTCTATTTCGTGATGTATCATGTCGTGAAATAGAGCTACCATGGCATGTTGATAAGTTGCCCCGTCATTCTTCAACCCGAATGTTATAACCTTGTAGCAGAATGTGCCCCACTGTGTGACGAAGGTTGTTTTCTCCATGTCCTCAGGTTCCATTTTGATTTAATTGTAACCTGAGAAACCATCCACGAAGGAAAACACTTTATGCTGTGCGGTATTGTCAACCAGAATATCGATGTGGGGAAGTGCGAAATCATCCTTAAGACTTTCCCTATTCAAATCTCTATAGTCCATACACATTTGTACTTTGCCGTCCTTTTTAGGCACTGGAACAACATTGGCGACCCATTGTGGATAGGAGGTGACGGCTAAGAATCCGGCGTTGAATTATTTTATGACTTCAGCCTTGATCTTCTCTGACATGTCTGGCCGCATGCGACAAACTTTTTATTTTACCGGAGGGCAATCTTCTTTTGTTGGTAGACGATGGACCACAATATCAGCATCAAGTCCAGGCATGTCTTCGTACGACCAGGCAAAGACCTCAATATAGTCATGTAGTAACTGAATTAAGTGCTTCTTGACACTAGATTCCAGATTGGCACCCACCTTGACTTCTTTCTTGTCCTTTTCGGTACCTAAATTGACTGTGTCCACTGGTTCTTCGTGGGGATGTATGGTCCTTTCTTCCTGTTGTAGTAACCTGGCTAGTTCCCCTGGAACTTCATAATCTTCCTCGCCTTCGTCTTCGGCTTGGTAGATTAGATTTTCAGAGTCACAAAAGGCCATAGAAGAATTGTTACCCATGGGATCCTGAGTGGATGTATATCTGCATTTTGAATGTGAGTTTGTGTAAGAGTATATCTATCTTTGAAAGAAATAAAAATGTAGAAAAAGAAAGACAAAGAGCACAAAGTTTGTATGCAAAAGAGTCCATGATTCATTGATGACATATGAAAATGAGGTAACAACCCTTACAAATGGACCGTTGTGCCTTGGGTAAGACACAAGGTTTTAAAAGTCTGAATTGTTTAATTATTACAGGTCCGGCAAAATTTAAAGACAATTACTGTTGGATAAAAGTAATTGGGACAAAATCTTTAGCTTCCCAGTTGCTGAGTCCTTCGTTGACAGTTGGGAAAATCCATTCCTTCAGGTCGCAGATGTCCTTATCATCCTCTAATGCGTTGACTCCTTGGTTGCTGATCTTCAAAGGTGGTCCCCTGGAATGAGCACGACGTACAACTTTCTGGGCTCCTGAAGTGAAACCCAAACCAAATTTGTCATATTTGTAAGGGATATTCGGGAGTTGGCCCCAAATAGTACACCCACTTTCTTCGACCAGTGCCCTGGCATCTTTCAAAGAAGACATCTTTAGCGGAGGTCTTGTAATCTTTGGGACTTGGGAAACAGTCTTGGTAGCTGCCACTGTTTGTGGGACTTCCTCGAAGTGCTGAAACGAAGTTTCAATAAATTCACCATCTAATTCCACGTATCTGAAGGAGTTCAAGTGACTGACCATATATTCCTCTTCTCCATGGAAAGTAATGATTTTCCCTTTGGTTGGGTATTTCAGCATCTGATGTAATGTAGAGGTCACGGCACCAGCGTTGTGAATCCAAGGTTGGCCCAATAAACAGGAATAAGAAGGGCGAATTTCCATCACGTAAAAATTTGAATCAAAGGTTTGAGTTCCAACTTTTATGGGGATGTCCACCTCCCCATGCACCATTCTCTTTGAACCGTCAAAGGCCCTTACCACTATGTTGCTGGGTTTTAAGGTCAAACCTTCACAGTCGAGCCTATCAAGAGATTTCTTAGGTAGCACATTCAAAGATGAACCAGTATCAACCAAGACATGGGCCAAACTTGTGCCCCTGCATTCAACAGAGACATGCAATGCCTCGTTATGCTTCCTCCCTCTAGGTGTCAGGTCAGCATCAGAAAAGCCTAAACCATTGTCAGCGGTCAAACTGGCCACACAGTCTTGGAACTGATCAACATATGTTTCTTGTGGCACATGGGCAGTTTTAAGAAATTTCACCAAGGCCTTTGCATGAGCCTCAGAGCACAACAGTAAAGCTAGCATGGAAATCTTTGATGGAGTCTTCCCTAGCTGTTCGACTACGTTGTAGTCTCTTCTCTTTATAATTTTCAAAATTTCTTCCATCTCCTTTTGGGAGGACTCTAGGATAGATACTGATTGCGCCTTCATCCGGACAGGCTCAACCAGAATTCCTTTGCCCCGAGTCTTGGCCAACTCGGTGGTAGGGGTATCAGCAGGGGTAACTACGGGAATTGTAGTAGTAGTGTCAACAGGAACAAAAGCAGGGATGATCACAGGACCGATAACATATTTCAGAGGAGCAATCTCGGGAGAGAAAATTCTGCCACTTCAGGTTATCTTGCTGGTTCCCGGAATGTTGTTGAGGTAAACCTTCTCAAGAATTGAGTCTTCATTAGCCAGCCAATCCTGTTTGACGCTGTGATAGTTGACGTCTCCCCAATAGTTCCATGGGACAGTTTTATCTGAGGAGTACGGGATCGTCCCTGACATAGTAATTATCAATGGAGTCACCTTAGGAACTAATGTAATCCTAACGGGTCTTTTCGTAGAGACCCTGGAAGGATTGGCGAAAATGGTTACTATTGAAACATCATTGTAAGAAATGGTTGGAATATGAGTCTTTTCAAATAAAATCTCTTTGTCATCCATCAGGCGCTGAACACCTGTTTTCAGTAAATGACAGCCAGTTGGTAGGGAAAAATAGAGGTGGAACCTTTTGCCACATCCCAGAAATAAACTGGCCTTTAACAGGTTCCTCTTTACAGTTAGGAGAGGAGTAACAAGTTCATTAACAGCAGTAACAAGCATATCATCTTCAACAATGTTAACATCACAGCCATGCTTGGGCATAGGAGTGGTGATAACATTTGGGATTTCAGGAGCATCAAATTCAATTTCTTTTGCTTCAAGAAGGTCTTTCACCTTGTTTTTCAAAGCCCAACAGTTGTTGGTACCATGGCCTGGACTTTATGAATGGTAAGCACAACGAGCATTAGGATGGTAGTGAGGAGAGGATGTGTTGGGATTCTTCAGGGCTTCTTTCAAAGTTACCAGATTAGATCTTAATAAATTTGGCAGGACTTGAGACAGTGTCATATTTATCCGGGTAAATTGTCTTATTGGTCTTTCCGTTCTAGGCTGGTTGCTCCTTCGTTGAGTAGGTGCAAGCTTTGGATCATGACAGCCCCCACCATTGGACAGTTTTCAGTTCTTTCTTAATTCCTTTAAGGGTATACATCACCAACTTCTTTCTTCCCAATAAATGGTTTTCTCACGACACTGGAGGGTGCGTCTTTTTGGATCTTCCCACTCTTAATCCCAGCTTTCACTCTTTCCCCGGTCAAGATTAATTCAGTGAAGCCTGCTGAGGAGCTTCCAATTAGATGATTGAAGAAAGGACCAGACAGGGTACCCAAAAACATGTCTACTAGCTCCCTATCAGACAGGGGATGCTGGACTCTTCCTGCTATGTCCCTCCATTTTTTAGCGTAGTCTTTGAAACCTTCACTTGAAACCATAGCCATACTCTGGAGTTGAGTACGGGTGGAAGCAAGGTCTATGTTGTACTGATACTGTTTATAAAAAGCAGCGAAAAGGTCTTCCCAATTATGGATATTGGCCCTCTCTAGTTGATAGAACCAATCAAGTTGAGTCCCGGATAGACTATCTTGAAAGAAGTGGACCCACAAATCTCTATCAATAGTGTGAGGTTGTGTCTTCCTCACATAAGATCGGAGATGCATCTTGGGACACGAAACCCTGTCGTACTTAGCAAACACTGGTTCCTTGAGCTTTGGTGGAATAAAAATCCTAGACACCAAACCCAACTCTTCAAATTCTAGCCCGGGCACTTTCTGAATCTCCATTGCACTTAGACGTTCTTCCAAATGTTTGTATTTGTCGTCAGCCGGGGGATATTGCTCTTCAGAGTAATCCACCTCTTCTTCCTCTTAAGATTCTGGATGGGCAGTCACTTCCTTGCCTTTCACTTCTTGATTTTCTTTTTCACCAGATGATGTTGCGAAGTCTAAGGTCCGTCTGGCTGGCACTGGGAACCTTCTTCCTAGATTCAAAACACCGGTTGCTTTCTTTGCTTTCTTCTTCTATTCTTTGATCAACAAAGTTTTCAAATCCTCCTGTCCTTTGGCTAGAGTCAAGAACATCTGTTGAAACTGAGCATTCTGCACCTGGAGGTCTTTTACTGTCTGCTCGAGATCAATCTTACTGAAATAAATAGTAGAAAGATAAGGAGACCTGTTGTAAGAAATTTGTGTATTTTATGATGAATGGAGATGCATATGCAATTATTTCAAGGAAATTAGAGATTTAAATTTGCCTTAGACCAAAAAGGAACACACGTTATATTAATAAATCAAAGTTTGAGCACATCATGCCTCTTTTGGGCTTACAAAGAAATACAAAAACTCTAAGATAAAAAAGTTGAGCGCATCCTCTTTGTTGCAATGTAGGCGTTCAGGCTCCGCTCCTCATGAAGTTTCTTAGTGAGTTCCAAAACCTTCTTCTCACTGGTGTAGAATCGGGCCTTGAAAGTGTCTTTCTCCCCCTTAAGCTGTATCCAATCCCTTTTCAAGTCTTCAAGAGAGGTGGGCATGTCAGGATGCATGATAGTGTATGGAACATCTCCTTCCACTACAGGCTCTATGATAACCGGGAGAATGGAGGGGTAAGGCATCATAATACTTTGAGCATGAGCTCGTACCCATTTGAGGTAAGGCTCAAGAGGGATGGAATTCTTGTGCCCCAATGTCTTGCTATCTACCTTGTTCAACATCCTCCAAGCTCGGATAAACCTTTGGCGGTGACCTTGATCGTCATTCTCGTAGTCAAATACTAAACCTTGAATGAGCATCTCATGTGGGCCATCCCTTCGGGCGTAACCAAACTGTCTTAAGGCTAAACAGGGGTTGCATGTGATACCTCCTCTAATGCCAAGTAAGGGGACATTAGGGAATTCTCCATAACGGTCGACGATAGTAACATTCTCTATAAATCGGGAACACCAATGAATGTCTGAATGTTTGAGCGTCATCAACCTATGTGACCACCTTGAACCTTACTCGTTCTTCAATATAGATTGGGGAAGATGCAAAATAAACCATCTTGCCAAGAGAGGAGTACAACACATAAGGATACCTCTTTTCCTCATAGTGCGAGTGTGAAAATAATGTAGGATGTCTCCTAACAAAGTAGGCACCGGGTTACGAGACATGAAGATTTTGACGGTATTTACATCTATGAGTTGATCAAGGTTTGGAAACAAAACCATCCCATAGATGAGGAGAGCCACAATTTCCTCAAAATCTTGCAAGTCTAAGGAGTTCCAACAATTTTGGGCTTACTCAAATAAGAACTTGGTTAAGAAACCTTTGACACCACTCCTTGTTTCCCAATTAGTTGTGATATCGGATGGTCGCAAGTGTAAGGCTTGTGCAATCTATTCTAGATTTGGATCTCTTTCCGTACCGTTGAAAGGTAGTTAATTGAGAATTAGAATCCTTAAGAGTTGGGAGAATTCTTCCAAAGTTGGCACAAGTTGATAATAGGGAAATGTGAAGCAATGGTGTAGAGGATCAAAGAACTGGAAGAGCACCTTCATCATGTCCTCATCAGTGTTGGTGGTAACCAAGTTTAGGAGGTGACCATGTCTTTCGGTGAATGGAGAATTCTCGGGAACCATTGATGCTAACTCTTTAAGTTAAGGAAGGATACTTACAAGATTGACTTGAATGGTTTTCCTGCGAATAGAATCCATGTCCTATAAAACAGAAAAAATATAAATCCCAAGATCCTTGAAATGGTTAGTGAGTATGAGTATGATGTTATGATGTTTATGATGTTATGTACAAGTATATATATACAAACAAAACAAATAAGTCCTTAGGTTTAGGCTTGCATGGAGTCTCATAGGTAAGTACCCTCTTGAAGTTTAGTTGGCTCAAACTTGTCCTAGTAATAGTAATCGGGTTCTAAGGGAGCTCAATATCACTGGTTTGTTTCCTTGGGCATTGTTTCAGCGCAAGCCTCTTTAATGGCGACCGAAATATCCCAAAAAACCAAACCTCAATGAGTGTAGTATCGATTATCTACCAACTTCAGACTGCACCAAAGCCGGTCATCTCACTACGTCCTAATGGCCATGTTGGTCAAGTAAAGGTTCTAGAAGTTAGTTAGTACTTCATGACATCACTCAGCGGCCCCGTATTCTCCTTGACTACTCAAGGGCTACCGGTACCCACAAATATGTCACACTAACGTAGCTATTGCTTAGACCATGTCGGTATATCCCGCACAGTTTCCACAACGTATTGCTACTTACCTATAAGGTATCCAAAATTCGGGTAGAGGATTCAAACCCAAACAAAGAACCATAATGTAAAGCATACAAGTCAAACAATGAAAGCAAGTAAATATGATCTAGCCCTAAGGTAACCCCACTTCTAAGATTCCACAACATAGTCGCCAGTTCTGTGATACGGTGGGAGAATTGACTTGGGATGTTTTGCGTTTGATTGCAAATGTTGCGGTTAGCAAGAGTCACCACTGACTTTTCTTTTATCCAAAAGGAAAGGTGAAAAAGCACAGGAAAGATCTTTGAGATTGTTTCTTGAGTTCTGGGGGTAGATTATGAAATGGGAAGGTATTAGCACCCTTTCCATTCATGGTTTTCCATGGGCTCTTAGTTACTTGCTAGATCACTTTCTTTTTGTTTGAAAATATGCTTTGTGTGGTTTTTGAAAGTATTTTGTAAAGATGCCATCGTTTAGGCAAACTTTGTAATGATTCTCGTTCGTAAGAATGTATACAAAGTGTTTGATATTTTGAAAATGTTTTCAAGTTTGAAAGATGTTTTGAAAGTGTTGGTGTTTTGAAAATAGCAAGCATGTTTTTGTTTTGAAATTGAGCAAGTAACTAGGAACATTCTACCTACTCAAAAGTCTTTCATGTTCATTTCCTCTTTCCTTTGACATTGTTATCTTACCATTGACTTGGTAGGTAACCCTATCTTTGGATGTAAAAGGGATGGGCGTGGGTTATCGTATAACCATGATTAGCAATGTTGTAAGATATCTTAGCATTTTCTTTAGGGACTAAGATCATTTTGAAAGGCAACATGGATATCGTCATCGAGGGACTATGATCTTGTATTTGCTTGTTTTTGCTAAGATACCTCACATGCATAATATGGCCATTTTTTAAGGCAACAAAGTGGGTTTACCCTAAGGGTGTATGTGTGCGAGTGTATTGATTTACATGCTTGATTTATCTTGATTAAGGTTTTCTACTTGTTGATTTCATTCTTGCCATACAAACCCTAATTACTAGCATTTGTATATAAAGCATTTAAATTGCGGAAAATAAAAATACTAAGCTATTACATCATTTAGGGGAGGGGTTTTCTACTTGTTGATTTTATTCTTGCCATACAAACCCTAATTACTAGCATTTGTATATAAAGCATTTAAATTGCGGAAAATAAAAATACTAAGCTATTACATCATTTAATTAATTAAAATAAAATAATTAACTAAAAATAATAAAATTAAGATTAAGTTAGTAAAATAAATTAATTTAAAGAAAACAAGTTTTTTTAGGGTTTTTTGTGAATTTAATTTAATTAGTAAATAAAAATAATTAAATAAAAGATACTAAGTTCTAAATTGATTTTATTTTACAAGAAAATAATATAATAAAAATTAAAATTAAATTATCTAAGTATTTAAAAAAGTAAATTAAATTATTTAAAGGAAATGTTTTTGTTCTTTTGTTTTTGTGAAGAAAATAAACTAAATAAAATATAAATAATAAAAATATAAATATTTTTGGATTTTTATTGATAAAAATAATAGTAGTAGTAATAATAATATTAATAATAATATTAATAATAATAATAATAATAAGGAAAATGTAAAATGAAAATAAATTGAAAAAAGAAAGAAAATAAAATAACAAAGAAAAATAAATGGGCCATGGGTGTAAACAACAAGGAAGGGGGTCCGAAATAGCAAAAAAAAATAAATCCCAATCATTTGGAGGCCCAGGCGCTGCAAGGACAAAAAGATGTTAAAAAAATGTGAAAAATGTTATAGGCAGCGCGCTGAGGTTCGGACCCATGACCTCTACCAATAACGCGCGATGTCTTACCCCTGGGGTGGTTGTACATCCGTTAACTTATGTGAAAGAACAAATACATAATGTAAAACATATCCATAACCTGTACTTCGTCTTCAACCTTCAGTCAGCCAGACCCTCTGTATCTCATTCATTTCTCAACATAAATGGAAGATGTAAACATGAAAATTGTGCTATTTTTCCTCACGAATCTAACCATATAAACAACTAAAGCTATAGATCAAAGATTAATGAGAATTTCTTTGGCCCTAATTTTTTCAGAAACATCAAACTTAAAATTCTCTAAGCTCAATCCATGTAAATGAAAACTAAGGATATGTACAGCTTCAGGGCAATGATGTCTACATTTTATCTTCACAAATGCAAGCCTAATAATGCCTAAGTAATGAGATAAAAGTTCAAGAAAAAATACCTAAAAATTGGAAATCATGAAATGTAAATGAGCTTGATTCAAGGTGCTGCAATGATCAGGTTAGCTTCCTCAAGTTCCCAGGAAGCTAATGCAATGGTTTGCTTGAGTAATGGATGGAGGGAATGACTTGGAGAAGTCAATGTGCAGACTCTGTTTTTTGGTTATTGAGGTTATGGTAAATGGTGTTACAGTTCTGGAATAAGGATGGGGATAAGTATTATTTGATGTAAGGAAGCTTTAGGAACCAAAAGGCCAAGAAACACACAAGGGAAATATGAGTTTGGTGTTCAAGGTCAGAAACTATGCAATAATGGAGTTTTTGGGAAATTTCTGATTTGAGAGAGTTTTGGTGTGTTTTAGAGTGCTTCAGTTCGTGTTCTAGCTCACAAATAGTGCCTCTATTTATAATCAACAAGTTTGGAAGCTTGCTGTTGATCAGAATTCAAAATCACAAGTTAAGCATAACATGTGATTTTTGAGAAATCCAAGTTTCAAAGCTTTGTGTACTTGCTAAGATAGAGTGGTTATGCTTTAAACACACTTGCTTCTGACTTTGTAGATGGTGTGTGATCAGAGGGAACAAGTTAGAGGCTCAAGAATTGACTTTGTGCATAAAGCTTGCTTTTCTAAAATGGAAGTGTTCACTTTGTGCTATTAATGGAAATGTGAATTGGATAAAGCTTAAACCACTTAGATTAAAGCTCAAAAGTTTGTTTAATACATTAATGATGGATATATACACAAGTTAGAAGGCATGCAAAGCAATATTATGTAGCCTAACATTGAAATTGCATTTTTGTTCATCATGAAAATGGCCTATAATTTTAGTTTGAAACCCTAACTTCCTGTCCTCGATTCTCCTTGCTCAAGAATGATCTCAAGGAGTTCTTTGACATTTTAGAAATATTGTAATTTGATCTACAAACCCTCTTTGAATCACTTTTGAAAATTCCCCTTTGGAACTATATGAAAAATTGCCATGAAGTTAGGTCAAAATCCTGCCTAAACTAGGGCAAAATTTTCACTAAGTGTTTAGTTTCAAGACCATGACTTCATGGATTAATAACTTGAGATACAAGCATTTCTAGCATAATTTGTGTAAATAAATGTGGTAGATCTCATGGATATCTACAACTTTAATGTTGAAAGTTTCTTTTGAATCATCTGGCATCATGGTGAAAAATTGGCTCAAAGTTGTGAAAAAATATGAAGTTTTCAACACTTAGAAAAATTTCTAAGTTTGAAAACTTTGACTTTTCAAAATGAAATCTTGACTTTTTGATTTCTTGATGAACAAGTTTCATATTTATACATGTTTTGATGAATTTTGATCTTTGACACATAATTTTGACCAAAAAGTCAAAGTTTGACTTTTCAGTATACAATTGACTTTTGATCAGTTGACTGAAAATCAACTATCAATCCAATTGATCTTGAGCAATGTTTTGAGTCATGCCATTAGGTCACAATGATACAATTGAAATCTTGAGATCATGCTTCAAACCAATTAACCATTTTCTAGGTTAAAAAATAAAAAATTGCCCTTTCTCAGTCAAAATCCTAATTTTGACCATTTTGCCCTTTTGATGATCTGATCAAATTTCTTGAGGAATTATGGTCCAAACTTGATCAAATGATACATATGAGTTTATAATGTTGATATGGATAAAAAAATATGAAGTTTGACTGTAAATTGGCCACAGTTGACTTTTTCCCCAATATAGTTGATTTTTAGGTCAATTGCTCAATTGACTGAGCAAAAATGTGATCCAAGGCTTGAAACTTGACATGAGCAATATTGGGAGTCCATAATGATCCATGAAAGTCATATGAGTAATTGAAAGTTCAATTATCCTTGTGCAATCTCAAACCCTAATTTCAGTCATCAGTGCTTAAGGAGGTGTCTTGAGCTGATCAATGTTTATGCAGTCTTGAACCCAAGGAGATCTTGTGAGAAAATATTTGATAAATGAGAGGGAAAATTTTGGGGTACAACAAACACAATGCCTCATACTTCCATCTTTATTATTTACTAGCAACACTGGAGCTCCCCACGGCGATACACTTGGTCTTACAAACTTCTTTTTAAGTAACACTCCCAATTGCTTCTTTAACTCTGACAATTCAGATGCAGACATCCTGTATGGTGCCATAGACACAGGTATGGTACCAGGTACAAGATAAATAGAAAATTCAACTTCCCTCTTTGGAGGTACATCAGGAATTTCATCAGGGAAAACTTCAAGAAACTCACGCACCACTTGCAATTCTTCAATTATAGCTTGAGTCTCGACAAATAGTGACGCCATTAATGAGAACATTTATGCTTCTTCTAACATCATCTATCACAATTGTCTAGTAGACAACATACTATCTTCCTCTTCTTTAGGAGTAGAAAACCTCACAGACTTGCTATACCAGTTAATATGAACATAGTTACGCTCTAACCAGTTCATACCCAGAATCACATCCAACCCTCTTAAAGGAAAACAAACCAAATCAACAGCAAAATCTCTATTAAAAATCGACAAAGGACACTTTAAACACACAAAAGAAGTAGTCACCGACCCCTCGGATGGAGTGTCGACGACCATCTCTCCATTCATAGAAGACAAAGTAAGACCCAATCTTTCAACACAATCAGCAGCAATAAAGCACTGAGTAGCACCAGTATCAATAATAGTAATTAAAGGAGTACTATTGATGAAACATGTACCTTTGATAAGTCTGTCCTCAGCAGCCGCCTGATCCTCAACCAAAGCGAACACTTTACCACTTGTCTGCGCCCTCTTTGGTTTCTGACACTGACTACCAATGTGCCCTTCTTCACCATAATTGAAAAAAATCACCTCCTTATGCTTGTACTTAGATACAACATGTCCAGTCTTACCACAACGGAAACACCTCTTTACCTCAGCAGTACACACATTACTCTTATGCCCAGGTTTTCCACATTTGAAACAAACCACACCAACAGGAGCATCTCCCCCACTAGTCCTCTGACCTTGAGCAACTTTCAGTTTACCTTTACCAGCTGGGGTATCATAAGGCACACCACGATTCTGTTGGTGCTTACCCCTCTTCTCACTGATAATCTTGTAATGAGCATTATTATTCTCTACATAAATTCTGCAACTATCAATCATATCGGCAAAGACACGAATCTTCTAGTATCTAACTTCCTTCTTGATCTCTGGGTGCAACCTGTTCTCAAATTTGATGCACTTTGAAAACTCAGCATTTGCCTCACCGTAGTGCGGATAAAACTTAGCCAACTCAGCAAACTTTGCAGCATACTCAACAACTAACATACTCCTCTGCTTCAGCTCAAGGAACTCAATCTCCTTATTACCACAAATGTCTTCAGGAAAGTACTTCCTCAGAAATTCCCTACGGAACACAGCCCAAGTGACATTTTCATCAGCAACTTCCAACCTCTGACACGTCTCTAGCCACCGGTCATCAACTTCGACTGCTAGCATATGAGTACCATATCGAACCTTCTGCACTAGAGTGCAGTACATCACATGGAATATTCTCTCAATCTTTTTCAACCAATCCAATACTCCGCCAGGATCATACTTTCCCTTGAAGGTAGGCGGATTCTCTCTCTAGAAAGTCGCTAAACTACGAGATCCAGCATTCTCGTCAACATTCGGCTGATTCTCCATCGCATGTTCCATTTCTTCTAAAGCAGAAGCAAGTGCAGCATCATTCCTTCCAGCCATCTCAACTTATCTTTACAACATAAACAACGTCTAAAACTTAAATTAACAATACTCGATTGTTAAATAAAACTACGACTCGACAACTTGGTCAGACGGACCGACTTGCTCTGATACCAACTTTGTATCCCAATTCTACCCGATAATTATAAATGTAAACCAGAGTTATAAAATTCATATAACTGAATCAGGATGCCACAAATTCAACTTAAAAACCATTTCATTCAACATGGATAAATAACACTTTAAAACTTCAGATGAACCAACAACAAAATAAATTAATCTCTTATTTCAACAACTTGAACAACTACGCAGCGGAATCATAATGACATCCTTGTCCAAAATTACAACAACTTCAAAATAACACATACTTATCAACAATCAAATTAAAGTTTATAAACTGTAATAACAATAACTAAAAGCAACAAGCGTTCATCCCTTCGAGTGTTACGATTCAGAGCAATGACACCGGCTTGAACTACTGAAGGTAAACCACCTTCACTCTAGATTACCTGCACATTACCAAGGTAAGGGTAACATTCAAACAGAAGGGGTGAGATATCTAACAATATAATAAAACGTATGATATATAATATATTAGATCAGATCATATAACATCACCACTTCACATCTTATAAACAACAATAATCGCAAGAGAACATCAACAACATACAACATTTATCGCATCAATACACAACTTCCTTATGCAATCATGTAATGCGACTCAATACTATGAAAATGCATGTGGTACCATTGGAGCATAACTCCCATCTTAAAATAATTACCAATAAATAGAGGCATCAACAAGGCATAAGCCTTCATCTTAATATTCTCCAATACAGGCCATCTTAACGAGCATCAGTTCCATCCTGATATGCAATGTATGCGACACAATCATGACTGTAGTAACAACAACCACAACTAAAAACATCTCAACACGAATCATCGTTGGCCAAAAGCCAACAACTCAATAGCTGCCAATAATTAGAGGCATCTCATCATAATTCATCAACATAAATCATCCGCATAATTCATCCACGTAAATCCACAACAACTCAACCATAACCACAACACAACAGCAAGTCAACAACCATTCAACATTGGCCATAGGCCTACAACATGATATCGCCCATAAATATTCGGATAATTCTCGACTATGCCAATTAATTTCTCATATAATGCTTATCTCTAATTACTAAACCTCTATATATTATTATACTGTAATACTACATAATTTTTATTATTAATCTTACTGTTATAAACCAAGAAATAATCTAAGATCGTCTTATCCTCATCATACTTCACAAAATCATCATAGCGATTAACGCGGGAAGATAACTCTATCCTAATTTAGGTACTGCAATTATTATTCTTATCCTTCATTTAAATCCTTATGAATGAATTTCACCGCGTTAGCTATCCAACGCTTCAAATGGCACCTCAAATGGACTCCGAAAACTCAAGTTGCAGCCTTTGGAAAAATCTGTCAAAAATTAGACTGCATGAGTAGACGCGTGCCTCCTTGAGTCGACGCGTACTGGGTATGGAATCTTACATGAGTTGACGTATAACCTCTTGTGTCGACTCATACTGAGTTTGAAATACTGCATGTATCGATGCATGATCCTTTCATATCGACTCACCCTGAGTCTTAAATCCTGCATGTGTCGACGCATGGCCTTTGAGGACGACTCATACTGATTTATGCTGAATTTATTCTGTGTTTTCACTATGATTTCCCTGCCCTAGGTCCTAAAAACATCGTCTAATCATAGGTAATCATCACTTATGATAATCCTATGTTTCTACATTAATTATACATCATTTGAGCATCATTATTCATCTCTAAATCATTGATTTCTCATCAAACAACAACAATATATATATATATATATATATATATATATATATATATATATATATATATATATATATATATATATATATATATATATATATATATATATATATATATATATATATATATATATATCAATCACAAACAAAACAATTTTGTTTCAAATCCAATCCCATATACTACTCATCACAAACCCTATTATAGAGTCAGAACCCCACCCTTACCTTGGATTGAAGATTGCTTTATAATTTTCTAATCGAATCCGCTTTGCCTCTTTTCCTCCTTCTTGGTAACTTCCACGTTCTCTATCTCTTTTCCAACCCTTATTTTCTTTTCTTCTTACTATTACTTCCCTTTTCTTAATATTTCTCAATAACTAATATAATAGCACTATAACTCTTATTATGTCTTAATGGGCTTAAATTCCTACACCCCATTTCTATTACTTCTAATCATTAAAAATAACCCCACATCAAATAATAGTATTATTCTAATATTATTCTACAATTTAATTGAATAAATTAAATCAAATAACCATAACACAATATCTATCATCATAACACAACTTCACAAATAATCCAAAAATAATTTAATTAAATAATTAATTAAATTACAGGCGTTACAAGTTAAATAATGAGTCACCCCATAATCCATGATCCGTTAGATGCCAACATTGGAGGAGGTTTTCTTGGCATGATGTGTGTCATACCCCAAATTTGCCCTACTGATTTCTAATCTTTTTTCCTAGAATTATCATTTTCTTTATAACATATTATTATCAAATTCAGGGGGTTTAAATTAATAAAAGGGGGTTTTACCGTATTAAAAAACTAACGGATCTTTATAAATCAGAAAAGGTCCATGTAAAATTTTATAACCCATTAAAAGCTTCACTTGCTAATAAAGGGTGCATTTTAGGTTAGGGGCTTAGCATCCAATTTGCTAAACCCATTGCGTTTTTTAGTAAAGTTTTTGTTTGTTTTCAGCCCAATTTAATTTTTTAAAGAGTTTTAAATTATTAATAATTTTTGGACCTTCCTAAATCAGAAAGGCCCATGTAGAATTGAGGGCCCATACGTTTCTCTTGTAAGGAGAGTGTGTTAGTTAAAATATATTGGCATATTTATGAATAGATTGAAGGGAAGG
Organism: Vicia faba; assembly: GCA_948472305.1. NCBI lineage: Eukaryota > Viridiplantae > Streptophyta > Magnoliopsida > Fabales > Fabaceae > Vicia > Vicia faba. The sequence continues at coordinate 37,020 of CATIWC010001425.1, forward strand.
TGTGCAGATTACATGAGGGGTTTTTGTTAATTGGACAGGCCCACTAAAGTGATGAGGCCCGCTTTAAATAAGAAGGGTGTATGTTCTAATCAGGGAGGCCCATAAGCAATTCATTATTTTAAGGCCCAATAATTGAACAAGTTGGCCCATTTCAGTTTTTTGTTGTTTTAGGAAACTGCATTTGTTTTTTTTACATGATTATTATTAAGGTTACTATTAAGTGCTTGATTAAAATTTGTTTTGTTTTATTAATTGTGAAAACCGTTTGACTAAGAGGCCTTCAACCCTAATCGCACAGATCAGTCCAAGCCCAATCAGAAAACGCTTACTGTTTAGATTAGGAAGAAAAAAAAATTGTTTTAAGGTTGAAACATATATCGTTCAGATCGAGATAAAATCAAATCTTTCATATTGAATGATCCTAAACCTTACAACATAATTAAATCAATACAAAACTAAATCAAAACTAAATCAAAACTTATCAAAACAGAATCAACATCATATCGTGATTAAATACAAATAATTATTCAAATTAGAACTGAATCAAACAATAATCTTCAAATCCCTAATTCACTAATAACTTCCCTAAATGAAATAAAAAAATAACGACAATTATACAAAAGTTTCATATTCCCTCTAAATAAAAAACACTACAAAAACCTATGTTTCTAAGACAAAAAGGAAGGGAGAAATTTTTTTACAATGGCAGAATAGAGTAGGGAGCTTGAGAGCAGAGAAGGAGATTCGAGCATGTCGCTGTAAATCTTTGCACATTGCTGCTCTGGTAAGCTTAGGGATTCAAAATCTGAAGACCTAGCTCTTCTTGATTGTGTCGCCGCTGCTTCCTTCAGCACCATCGTCCAGTACCTGTCAAACACAAAATAAAAGAGATCTGAAAGAGGGTTACACAAACAAGGCTCGAAGAACAATCACGATCGGAAGTAACAAAAACTTAGCTGTTTTTTTTTCTGTTTTGTTTCATGACTGGGGTTGTGTTGGGGAAAATTAAGGTTTAGGGTTTAATCGTGGAGTTTGGGTATGATCGCTGACGATTAGGGTTAGTTGGGGACGACGGAGATTTAGGGTTTTCTGTATGGTTGTTGTGTTTAGAAGAGAGGGATGAGAGAATAGGGCATAGGGAATGAACGAAAATGATGAGAATAATTTGTAAAACAAAATATATTATTTTCAATAATTAGATGCATGTCGTTCTATGACCTTTATTAAGTGCCCTCAATCATAACCGCGTGATCACCATCAAACGCCCTAAAATGCACACCCACTGGGATACCGTGCACTCGCCCGTACACAGGCTAAGTGAATCTGTGTTCAAACACTAGGTCTGGTCCATTTCTAATTAATCCCTCAGTGTTTTTTTTATATATTTTACTATCACTTACAAAATTGCACCTCCCCCCTGCGTTGGACCTGAATTCAACATCTTAATTTAGGGCTCTACTACCTATACCCCCTTTTTTGCTAGCCCAACATAATTTACACCCCCTGCATTTTTAATTTCTTTTATTATTTTATTATAATTAATTTTTATATATTTTAATATATTTATAAATTTTAATATTATTTACTATTATTATTATAAACCAAAATATTTTTTTCAACTCATCCAAATATTTATTTATTTTATTGCATTAAAATTATTTTAAGGCAAAATACTCATTTTGGTCCCTTAACTATACCCTTGGGTTCACATTGGTCCCTTAACTTTTTTTCGTGTCATTTTGGTCCCTTAACTTTCAAAAAATTTCATTTTAGTCATTTTTTGTCTAATTAGCGACCGAAAAACTCTGAAATACGTCGCTAAATCTGTCGCTAATTAGACAAAAAGGACTAAAATGAAACATTTTGAAAGTTAAGGGACCAAAATGACCCGAAAAAAAATTAAGGGACCAATGTGAACCCAAGGGTATAGTTAAGGGACCAAAATGAGTATTTTGCCTTATTTTAATCATGCATTAATAAGATGTTTTTATACATCAATACATTAAAAAATATCTAACCAACACTAAATCCTTTTTTTATTAAATCAAATTAACTCAACAATCGATTTTCAAAAAGGATTACGAAAATATTTCAATTGACTGCGCACTTCATCTAACAACTCCGCTATTCACACACCCAAACTAAGTACAAGAGGAATTCAAATATCTTCATATTCCATAAAAAACACCAACCAATAACTACGAACTACAGATTAGGACTCTGATTCCTCATAAGAGGATATATAGGCATACGACTTAAAATCGTGGCGAGTTCCCCTAATAAAAAACTAAAACCCTATTTATTAAATATCACACTTCTAACCCTAGTATCCTTGTGAACAAGGTAGATGAGGGAGTTCCTAACACCCCCCATTCGTCTAAGAACGAGTCCAACAATCTAGAATCTCTGACCTATTTAGGGTTAAACTTTATATTCCCTTCCTTAGGATAAAAATTAAGGGTGGCGGCTCTATATTTTAAACCGGTTATAACAGCTGGCAACTTTGCTGGGGATTTAACCCTGGGGTTTTAGAAGCCTCTACTTTGGATTTAGGGTTTTAATAGGGTTTTATATTTTTTTTGTGTTTTTTATATTCCTTTATTTTTTATTTATATTGTTTATTGTATTTATTCATCTGTGGTGGGATTTTATTATTTCAAAAATTATTTTCAAAAACCCTTAGAAAGAAGGCTCGTCTATTAGCCAAAGGGATACATCAGCCCTATGATTTTATGTGACAACTTTGCCTAGAGTCGGTGCAATTCCGCGAAAGGAATACATTTCAAGAGATATCCTCTTGGGGGGTAGGACTTTGGAATGAAACCTATGACTCTTTGTATAACCCTTAAACTAAAACCTCATGATGAGACCTTTCATGACCTAGAGACGAAAGTTTTAGTCTGTAAAGAGGCTCCACTTAAGGGAGGCCCTCGTGCCTTTCCCTCTAGTTTTATTCATGATACCCTTAAGGAAACCACCTTATGGGGAGGGTAGAATATTTGTAGGCAAAAACTAGGAGCCTACCAACTAAGGATACCTTTCACATCCCACTACAATTCCTAAACCCGCAAGGGTTATCTTTTCGTCCATTCTTGTCTTTAGCCCGCAAGGCTTCCGTCTTTCTGATATAATTCCTAGCCAGTAGGAATTTTATTTTGAAAATCTTAATCCCTGGCCTGTATGGATCCCCTTTTGTCTGTCACTATCCTTAGAACCTTAGGATTTTGACCTCCATATGAAAATTTCTCACGAAAGACGTCCTTGCTAATGCACGCCATGTGGCCTATATCAGGCCATGGGATTTGGTGACTGTTGATCGGACACCGGGTGCTCTCTTCCACGCTATTCCCTCAAGTCTAACCATTATCTCAACCATCCGCTGGTCTATCATAATTCCTAGCCTGTAAGGATTCCCGTTCCTCTTTTACAATCCCTAGCTTGTAGGGATTCCTCTTTGTTTTTCATTGCCCATAATCCTCAAGGAGTTCCTATATGGCTCAATCTCTTAGTCATTATAGGTCCATAATCCTTAAAGAGTTCCTGTCTGTCTCAATATCTGAGTCAGTATAGGGTATCCTCATTTCCATGTTTATCAATAAACCCGTATAGGATACCCTTATGTTTACCTTCATACTACAACTATGTCGCATTGCATCTCCATGAAATTTTTAGCATACCCTAAAAAACAAAAATATTTTTGCATACCCATGTATTTACATACATTCATACATTTTCATTTCATGCATTTTCACCTTCGCCCTTATCCAATTATAATCCATATACTAGATAATTTCTTGGTACCTGCAAACGAACTTAAGAAAGTATGAAATTATGGAAAGAGGAGATTAAACATTGGAGATTCAATGGAGTGTGGTCCTACAAATCTTATTATGAGGAAAAGGCATCCCTTCACCATGGCAACTATAGTCCCACGTAACGCCTTAAATTCCACTACTACTGGTGATTCTTCTACATTAAGAACAATTTCCCTATCAACAGAAGTGGCATGCCCAAAGAGAGTCCAGGGTAACCCCCATGCTCTGACAAGTCAAAGAACTATGAAGCATCTCCTAAAGTCAGTGGATCAACAAAAAAAGCTCATATCTAGGATCATTAGACTTTATCAATTTCAATTTGTAATTTTCAAGTTTCTAAGTTATATTTGGTCTAAAATTGTATCTTTTGATTAGTAATACTAATAAAATGAGCATGCATGTTTTGAAATCAATCCATATGTATTCACTCTTCTATCACTTTCCATAAATATGAATTGTTCACTTCCATCTTCCATTTCACCACTTCAGCAAACTTTGAGGAAGAATGATGAAAACTAATTGACTAAATTGCGCTAACATATGCTTTCAATGGTAAGACCGAGCTGACAATGTAAGGAATTGTTTCAATTCCTAAACAGTGGAGAAATAAGGAGTTAATCCATAGTCAACCCCCTTGAGTCAGGAGTTGGAGTTTTGTTCCATTTTCTAAAATAAATGAAAATTCGTAATTTCAACCAGGGGCAGGGTAGATTTCAATTAATTCAACGATGCATTCAAATCCCAGGAGAATCAGGGCATCTAAGCAAAGGTTCAAGCATATCTCCTTCCTCAATACATCATTGAGGAAACGATCTAAGCAAAGGTTCTAGCACATCATCTTCCTCATGCACATCAACAGAGATTGATGAAGCAAACAATAAAGATAAAGTTCACGACATCATCTTCCTCAGAACATCCTTCAAGATCAAGGAAAAGATAAAGACGAATCTTACAATATCAGCATAGGCAGTCACAAATTTTCAAAAATTAAAATCAAACAAAAAATTCAAAAAAATCCCGCTATGTCAAGTAACAATAAAAAAATTTGTTTAGGAAAAAGTTAGGGAATCCCGATGGACCAGATTCAAAGGAACCGACCCATGGAAAAATAAGGGATTTGAAGAAAAATTGGAGAACAAACTTGTGACTACCGCCTCAAAGGCTTCTCATCATTACTTGGGTCTTATCAACGCTTGGATTTTACCAATGCTTTTTCATTGGTGCTTGGGTCTTTATCTACGCTTCTCATCATCTGTGCGACTACAAAATTTCTCTTGGAGATTGAACGCATTTGTGGAATTAATTAAAATTAGGATTGGAGAACATCGAGGAGAATGGGGTGTGCTAAATATATTTTGAGCCTTATATCTTTTGTTTCTTAAACCACGAACCATGACCACGTTACAACCTTCAAAAGTCCTAATTGAAGCATGGTTAACTATGAAAGCATACTGTTGTACCCCAAAATTTTCCCTCCCATATTTCTCAATACATTTCAAGTGAGGTCCTCAAATTGCTCAAGGAAGTCCAAGGGTTGACCAGACAAACTCCCTCCTAAGACAGTCTACCTCAAATTAGGGTTTCAGTTTGCACCAAGATGTTTGAGTAAAAAAGATCCCAAATGCTCACCATTGTCCTAATATATTCTCAAGATCTTCCATGTCAAGTTTCAAGCCTTGCAGAAGAAGTTTGCTCAGTCAATTGCTCAAAGGCCTGAAAATCGACTGTATTAGGGCAAAAGTTAATTGTGTCCTACATACAGTCAAACTTAAAGATTTTTAATAAACATCCTCATTTTGAAGTATTATTCATCATTTTATCAAGTTTTGATCATAATTCCTCAAGGATTGCTCACAATTCATCAAAACCCAAAAGTTGCTAAATTAGGGTTTTGTAGGAAAAGTCAACTCAACTTTGACCGAGCATAACTTTCTCACACTTTACCATAAATGACCCATCCAAAGCTCATTTTTAAGAGGATGCAATTACCTACAATTCATCTTCATCTCCCAAGTTCAAAATATGCACTCACAAGAAGATACAGATTTGGAGATTATAGGTCATTTTGAAAAGTCAACAAAAACACCTTTTTGTCAAAGCTTCATACATGAACATGGAAGAGTCAATTGAGATGAGACCAAAAGTGTTGCTTATAGGACATCTTAAGCTTTATAAAAAGTCTAAGAACACATCTCTAGGGTCAAAATTGAAGGAGTTATACATTGGCAAAGTTGACCTTTTTTGCAAAATTGCCAAAAGTCAAATATGTCTCAAATTGCAATTTTTGTCAAATGGGCCCAACCTTTTGTGTTTGTATTGAGTTTGTACCATGACCCAAGACCCATGATCCTTCCCACTTGTCTTTATTTTATTTTTATAATTTATTTTGATTTTTAATTCAATTAAATCAAATTAAATCAAAATAAAATCATGAAAATGTCAAAACTAATCAAAGCTTGAGATTTTGTGCATGTTTAGGTCTCTTATAAAGCTGAGAAGAGAATCAAATCGTGCAAGGCTTGTTTGGACAAAAAAAGATTGAATTTTTCTTGTTTTGGAAAGATTTGATGCAAGGGTGAATCAATGATCAAATCTTCATAATTGCAAGGATTTGATGTAAACTTGCAACCCTAGTGCACTCTATGATATATATTGAATAAATACAAAGCAAAAGAACAAGGATTAGAGGTGTGAGAAACAGTAGGCAAGCTTGCAAAAACTCAAGAAAAGTGGTGAATCAAATTCCAATTTCCAGGCTTCTTCAAGCCATTCCAAGCACACCATTCGCTTACTGGACATTCAAGGATTCTATCCCAATCATCAACAAGCATTTTCGTGCCCAGATACGCACTGTAAGCACCTCGCGACATCCCTACTTTTTTGAAATTGCAGTTCATAATTTTGGCATTGTTAGCATATGTTATGGATATATTATGAATCTTTGATACATTTGCAAGCTAATGATAATAATTAATTTCATTTTTGTTAAACATACAGAGATTTGCCTTGATTAGGGTTTAGGTTTCATTTTTAGGGATTTTGCTTGCAGGAACAATTGGCCATGGAAAGTGGTACCATGATGCTCGTGAGGTTTCCACGAGTTGATTGGTACCACTGGAATTGATTTATGATGCTTGCATAAGATTTTGGAAGATCACAGGGTTGTACCTACGCCCTTTTGTCCGTAGGTAAAAGTTTCCAATATTTTAGCAACGGAAGGAGGTAGAAGATGATGGTGTGGTGTGGCCTGAATGGCCCATTCAAAATTCACGCATTTTCATTATATTAATCTTGTTTTCCTAATATAATATTTTCTTGCTATTCTTTGTACAACACAACGCGCTAGCTCAGTTGGTCAGTGGGTGAGGGAAATTGTCAAAGGACCTGGGTTCGATCCCCAGGTCCCCATATTTGTTCAATGCTATTTTCGTTTACATCATCAGGTACACGCGCATGTATTGGGTCCATCATAGGCCATCACCCTTCAACCACCAGATCTCCAGAATGCCAGATCTAACGCCCATCCTTTGGAGGTCCATGATGCACCCTAGTCAAGCCATTGCACAGGATCTGAAAGTCAACATGGGCTAAGGGTTATTGGGCCTAGAAGTCAGATTCAAATCCCCTCCATTGCTACTAACATCAGGCCCATTTCTTTATTTTTCTTTTCTATTTTTTTATTTAATTTATTTTGATTAATTATTTTCTAACCTAAAATTAATTCCTTTTTTACAAAGACTCATAAAATCAATTTTCAAAAATTTAGATTTAGGTTTTTATTTTTATCAAATTTAATTTAATAATTAGTTTAATTTAATTTTAGGGTAATTTCAACCTTTTGTAAATAAATTAAAATCAATTAGAAAATTAGGATTTGTTTGATTTAATTTTTATTTTCTTTTCTTAAAATAACAAAATGTAAAAATAGGTCAAATTTATTATTTTTCTTAATTTAAATTAATTAGTAACTAGGTTTGTATTTATTTAATTAAAACCTTATTTTTCTCAAAATAATCAAAAACAACAAAAAGTGATTTTTCTTTTAATTAGGTTTAGACGGGGTCAAAACCCTAATTTTTTCTCGTTCTCGATTCATCGCGCACATTTATTATTTTTTACGATATTAATGTAACTGCTCATGGGATGTAATAGTTTAATTAGGATTTTTCTTTTATTTATCGTTTTACGGGTTTTTGGCTGTGATTAATCCCCCTCCCTGAAGACTTGTAATAGCGTAGTTTTATTTCTCGCATTTTAATTTTCGCAGATATTAACTGTTAGATGTATGATAATAGGATTGCATGACAAGAATGTATGTTAATTTTAAAATGGTTAGCAAACCCTAAATGTGCAAAGATAATAACTGAAATCAAATCACTCGCACATGCGCACTCCTTGGGTATACTCTCACTACGGTTGCCTTCGGTAAACAGTCATTAAGTTTAGGGTGTTTTAGTGGTTGCCCTCTTGTCTAAACAAAGATCAAATGTCCCGTTCGAAAATGTTGCCTCGAATGTGATCTTAAGACACTAGGGTTATTACTAAGACGTCCTAATATTATTTTAGTGATCGTATGTCCCTTTTGAATTGACCCTTACAACTCCAACGATGGTGCTTCCTATTTCTCAAATAAGTAGGATAACGTTGTCTAAAGGAAACAAGAACAGAAACATTCTCTTTTCGAGTAGCTAGATGCTAGTAGGTACTTGCTCAAAAACAAATTTTTTCACACTTACACTTTTCCAAATAAAGTTTTCAAAAACACTTCGTAACACTCTTGAGGACTGATACAAGGGTTAAAATGAAATAAAACAAAAACTTTTCAAAACACACAAACACAGAAGCAATTTTTAAAAATGATGAGCAAGTACCTAAGAGCCCGTAGAAAACTACGGATAAAAAGGGTGCTAATACCTTCCCTTTATATAATCTACCCCCCGTACTCAAAATCTCGAAAAAGGAATTTTTCTGTGCTTTTGTCCTTTCCGGTTGGATAAAATAAAAGTCGGTGGCGACTCTTTCTTACCGCGACATTTTGCGAACACAAATGCAAAACACAAACCAGCTTTTTGCTAAAACAGTCCGGTTCTGCCACCGTATCACAAAATTGGCGACTCTGTTAGGGAGAGATAAGTGGGCTATACCTTAGGAATAGTTCATCATAAATTGCTTCTCTTGTTTGTTTTTGTTGCTTTACTTTTAAAGGTTTTGTATTGGGAGTTACTATAGATCCTAACCCGGATCTGGGGGACACCTTTTAGGTAAGTAGCAATAAACTGTGAGGGAACTGTACGACATAGACCGGTACGGTTGAAGTAGTAGCTACGTTGATGTGGCACATTGGTTGGTAACGATATCCCTTGTGGAGAAACGAGGAGAATACGGGGCTGCTATTGTGTCGTTAAGCATCAACTGACCTTAGAACCTATAATTGACCAACTTGGCCATAGGAAGTAGTGAGATAGCCGGCCTCGGTGTAAAGCTGAGAACTGGTTAATACTCGATGCTACACTCATTGAGACCATACTCTCGAGATAGTTCCGACCGGAAGAAAAGATTGCATGAGCTGAAACCATGACCGATGGAGGATGGTCAGTGATATTGAGAACCTCTAGAACCCAGTTACTTTTGCTAGGACAGGTTGAAACCAACTGAACTTCAAGAGGGTAGTACCTAGACCCCATGCAAGCCTTAAACCTAAGGGCTTTTGTGTGACTTGTTTGCATTTGCCTTGTCTGTTATCTGCTATACCTACTGTTTGTTTTACCATGACATCATGCATCATAACATAGCATGCATACTTCATTATACTAACCATTTCAAAGACCGAGGGGATTTATCTTTGTTCTGTTTTGCAGATTATGGCTTCCATGCGCAGAAACACCATTCGAGTTAACTTTGTGCAAATACCTGCTCAACTCAAAGAGTTAGTCTTAAAAGTTTCTGATACTTCTTCATTTATTAGAAGACATGGGCATCTTCTTAGCCTGGTTACCTCAAAGTTTGATGAGAAGATGATGAGTGTGCTTTTCCAGTTCTTCGATCCGGTGCACCATTGTTTCACTTTCCCGGATTATCAGCTAGTTCCCACTTTGGAAGAGTTTTCTTACTTACTGGGCATATCCATCCTTGAGCAGACACCCTTCATAGGTTTGGAAGAGACTCTTATACCAGAAGATATTGCTTCAGCTTTGCATCTGACACGAGATGATGTAATATCCAACTGGGAGACACGAAGCGGGATTGAAGGTTTCTTAGCCAAGTTTCTAATAGATCAAGCTCAGCAGTTATGGGATAATTTGGACTTTCAGGCTTTCGAAGACATCTTGGCCCTCCTTATCTACGGTTTGGTTCTCTTTCTGAATCCAAATTACTTTATTGATGTGAATGCGGTTAAGATCTTCCTGTCTCGCAATCCTGTACCTACTCTTTTGGGTGATATCTTGCATGCCCTCTACACCCGTACTGTGCGGAGAAGAGGGACTCTCATGTGTTGCATGCCACTGCTGGCGAGGTGGTTTATTTCGCACCTCCACAAGTCCATGTTGAAGAATGAGGAAGGTTTAGGATGGTCTTATAGGATAATGTCCCTTGCCCATACAGACATTCTTTGGAGCTCCCGGGTTATGGAAAGCACTTCTGTCATTGATCGATGTGGGGGATACCCTAATGTCCCGTTGCTTGGAATCAGAGGGGGAATAACCTATAGTCATTTCTTGGCTTTGCGACAGTTTGGTCGTGCTCGGAGAGACGGTCCTCATGAGCTACTTCTTACAGATATTGCATTCGACTACAAGGAGGACGTTGATGAGCATCGCCACAGGTTTATACGAGCTTGGGGCATGGTGAACATATCTGACCCTCGAGATCTAGGACCAAGGACTTCTCTCCCTATGCAGCCTTATCTCCAGTGGGTCCGATCTTGAGCCCAGAAGGTTGGGATGCCTTACGAAGCTGTGTTGCCAGTAATTGTGGAGCCTACCAATGAAGAGGGCATTCCTTATACAATCCTTTATCCCTACATGCCCACTGATCTTGGGGCATTGAAGAGATCCTGGATTCAGCTGAAGAAGGAGAGGGATACCTACCGGGAGAAGTACCATGAGCAGGAGAGGAAGATCTTTAAGCTCACCAGCAAACTTGAGAATGAAAGAATGATCAATGACTACGTCAGCACGAAGGGGAAGTGCCCATGGGATTTCTGATTTTGCTTTCTCTAGTTTAGATTTGTTTTTCGTTTACTTCTTTGTAATGCCTCAAAGGCATTGTTAAACATTTTTACAAGTTAATCTAATAAAGTTTGTTTATTTCTTGGTTCGCAAATTTAAATCTCCCAAAGTATTTGAAATCATTACATACGCATCCCATTATCATGCACACCATTATAGGTACCATTACAGGTTTCTCATCTTCTTCGCTGTTTATTTCAGCAGTTATGTCTTCTGATCAAGCTATTAAAGATCTTCAGGCACAAAATGCCCAATTCCAAGAGATGTTCTTAAGCTTGGCTAAAGGGCAAGAGGACTTGAAAGCTCTCATCCTGAAAGAGAAAGATAAGGAGAAGAAGAAGAAGAAGAAGAAGGTTGTTCTTTTGAGTATGGGTAAAAGGTTTGGGGATAGGCTGAAATAACAAGTTGATTTGTCTCTTTCATCCAAAGGAGAGGAGGACCAAGAAGAAGAAAAGAGTCCCAGTCCTGCAGTTTCTGATAATGATACAGATTATGATGAAGAACAGTATCCTCCTGCTGAGGATAGGTACAAACAACTTGAAGACCGACTGAGTGCAATGGAGTGTCAGAAGATCCCTGGTTTGGATTTTGAATAAATGGGACTGGCATCTGGGGTGGTGATCCCTCATAAGTTTAAAGCTCCGGTTTTTGCTAAGTACGATGGAGTATCCTGTCTAAAACTCCATCTCCACTCGTATGTCCGAAAAATCCAACCTTACACTGCTGATAGAAATTTGTGGGTACATTTCTTTCAAGATAGTCTGTCAGGGACTCAGCTTGAATGGTTTTATCAATTGGATGAAGCTTATGTCCGCAACTGGGAGGACCTTGCTGCTGCTTTTTACAAGCAGTATCAGTATAACACCGACCTTGCTCCCACTCGTACTCAGCTTCAGGGTATGTCTATGGGTGCAAGTTAAGGTTTTAAGGACTATGCTCAGAAGTGGAGAGATTTGGCTGGAAGAGTCCAACCCCCTTTGTCTGATAGGGAGTTGGTTGATATGTTTCTAGGGACGTTGTTTGGTCCATTTTTCAATCATGCGGCAGTTCATCATCTGGGTTTACTGAATTGATTTTGACTGGGGAGAGAGTAGAAGCTGGTATCCGAAGTGGTAAGATACAGAAAGGTACTTCATCAAGTGCAGAAAAGAAGCCTTTCACCAGTAAGAAAGAAGCTAGTGCAGTCTACGGCTCGAGGAGCCAAAGCAGACCTGAACGCCGTCAAACAGTAAATGCGGTAGTAATATCAAGACCCACCGTTGCCCCGCAACGCAACAGTCAGCAAAGAATGGAGAGGCCGCAAATACAGTACACTCAGCTTAATATGACCTTGTCTCAAATTCTACCACAATTATTGAAGACCAACTTGGTAACTCTGAGGGAAGCCCCAAAGAATCCCAGCACCACATCTCTGCTATATAACCCGAACGCCCGCTGCGCCTATCACTCCGATAGCCCAGGTCACGATACAAACAATTGTTGGGCCTTGAAGAATAAGGTACAAGACTTGATCGAAGCCAAAGAGATTGAGTTTGACGCTCCGGAGAAGCCCAACGTCATGACTACTCCTACGCCAAAACATGGTCATGGAGTGAATGTCGTGGACGATGATTTATTCGTGACCTCCGTGGAAGAAATTTCTACTCCTTTGATGACAGTTAAGAAGAATTTATTGTTGGCCAGTTTATTTCTGGGTTGTGGCGAAGGTTGCCACCTATGTTCAATCCTGCCTATTGGTTGCCATTTATTGAAATCGGGTGTTCAACGCCTGATGGATAACAAAGAGATCCTGTTCGAAAAGACTTTGATTCTGTTAGTTCCAATTGAAGATGTTGCCATCATAACCATTTCCGCCAATCCTTCCAAGGCTTCCCCGAGAAAGACTGTTAGGATTACGTCTGTTCCAAGAATCACTCCGTTAATCATTACTATCCCTAGTCCTATCCCATACACTTCGAATAAGGTTGTCCCTTGGAACTATGGGGCCGATGTGTATTACCATGGAGTTAAGCAAGACTTAAAGATTGAAGAAGCTGATGCTGATATCAGCAATATTGTCAGGGCTAGCAAGGTCACCAGAAGTGGAAGACTATTCTATCCTGATATTTCCCCTCCGACTGTTCACAAAGCTGTTGTCATTCCATCTGCTAGTACATTAGCTACTGTCCCAGTTTCTACTCCAGTTATCACCCCTGTCGCCGAGTCATCTGGCACTCGGGGCAAAGAAATAACAGGTAAGCCTGCCCGAATGGAGGCACCTAAGAAGATCATTGTAGAAACCTCTAAGAAGGAGATAGAGAAAATTCTGAAGATTATCAAGAAGAGCGACTACAACGTAGTCGAGAAGCTGGGGAAGACCCCGTCAAAAATCTCCATGTTGTCCTTGTTATTATGTTCTGAAGCCCATGCAAAGGCTTTAATTGCTTTTGTCAAAACTGCGCATGTGCCGTTGGAAACTTCGGCTGATCAATTCAAAGATTGTGTAGCTAGTTTGACTGCTGACAACGGGTTGGGTTTCTCAGACGCAGATCTGACTGCTAAAGGAAGAAATCACAATGATGCTCTGCACGTCTCGATCGAGTGTAGGGGCACTACTTTGGCCCATGTACTGGTGGATACTGGGTCCTCATTGAATGTTTTGCCAAAGAAAGCATTAGACCGTCTGGACTGTGAAGGTTTGGTTCTGAAACCGAGCAATATTGTGGTCAGGGCTTTCGACGGGTCAAAAAGGATGGTGCACGGGGAGGTGGACGTCCCTGTTAAAGTTGGCTCTCAGACTTTTGCATCTACTTTCTATGTGATGGATATCCGACCATCTTATTCTTGTTTGCTGGGTCGCACTTGGATTCATAAGGCTGGGGCAGTGACTTCTACGCTCCATTAGATATTGAAATATCCTGTAAAGGGGAAGATCGTCACGGTACGAGGTGAAGAGGAGTATATGGTGAGTCATCTTAATTCCTTTCGCTATGTGGAGATGGATGGGGAGTTCATCAAAACCCCGTGTCAGAATTTTGAAGAGGTCCCCAAGACTCTGGCATCGACTGAAGTTGTTGTTGACAAACCTCCGATGAAGATGGCCTCCCTCAAGGATGTCAGGGCTGTAATTGAAAAAGGTGGGTGTGCAAATTGGGGTCAACTCCCTGATTTCGCACACAAAACTGACAAGTTTGGTTTGGGCTTTACTACAGAGGCTCAAAGGGTTGTTCGGCACGCGCGGATTGGAAGACCTCCTCTGCACATCAGTAATCAGGGAGTGAATGCAATTGAGGATGATGAATAAGAGTCAGATATCGACAGTTGGATCTACCCGACTACCAATGGTGGATTGAACAACTGGACGACGAAGGACTTCATACCCGTTTCTTTTATTACACAGTAATAAACTTTTGTTTTGAGATTTATAACAAACAGTTTGAAACATTACGGCCTGGTGCCTTGCCCGAGGCACCTTGGCTTTGCTTGTGAGGGCTTATTATTTGTCATTTTCATATATCATCAATAAAGCATTGGACGTTTTCTTGCATTACAAATTTTGCGCTCATTGTTTTTCTTTTCTATCTCGCACTTTATCAAAACAGCTATTGTCTTACACACACTCACATATCATAATGCAGATCCACATCCACTCTGGATCCCATTGATAACAACTCTTCTACTACCAGTAATGACTTCGAAAATCGGATCAACCAAGCCGAGGACGAAGGTGAGGATGATTGTGAAGTGCCTGGGGAACTTGCTAGACTGTTACTACAGGAAGAGAGGGCCATACAACCCCGTGAAGAGCCAGTGGAATCAGTGAATTTGGGTACCGAGAAAGACAGGAAAGAGGTCAAGATAGGTGCGAATCTGGAGCCTAGTGTCAAACAACGGTTGATACAGATGCTACGTGACTATGTTTAGATCTTCGCTTGGTCTTATGAAGATATGCCTGGTTTAGATACTGATATTGTGGTACACCGCCTGCCAACTAAAGAAGACTGTCCTCCGGTAAAGAAGAAGGTTCGCTGTATGCGCCCTGAGATGTCTGAGAAAATCAAAGTTGAAGTCATGAAACAGTTCGACTCCGGATTTCTAGCTGTCACTTCTTATCCGCAGTGGACATACCATGGCAAAGAAAATCCTACGGGCTGGATATTATTGGTC
Organism: Vicia faba; assembly: GCA_948472305.1. Taxonomy (NCBI): domain Eukaryota; kingdom Viridiplantae; phylum Streptophyta; class Magnoliopsida; order Fabales; family Fabaceae; genus Vicia; species Vicia faba. The sequence goes on from CATIWC010001425.1 coordinate 52,210, forward strand.
CACTATAGAAGATGATTGTTATCAACACTCTTGTATCTGTCATAAGTGCCAAGTCTATGCTGATAAGGTGCACATACCTCCAGTTCCTCTAAATGTTTTGACGGCTCCTTGGCCTTTTGCAATGTAGGGCATCGATATGATAGGTGAAATCAGACCTACTGCGTCGAACGGGCACCGTTTCATCCTGGTAGCTATTGATTATTTCACGAAGTGGGTTGAGGCAGCTTCCTTTGCTACAGTAACCAAGAATGTCGTGGCGCGATTTATCCGACACAATTTGATTTGTCGATATGGTGTACCCGAGAGGATCATTACGAACAATGGTATAAATCTCGACAATATGATGATCACCGAGCTCTGCAAACAGTTTAAGATACATCATCATAACTCTTCTCCTTACCGGCCGAAGATGAATGGGGTTATTGAAGCGGCTAATAAGAACATCAAGAAGATTGTACAGAAGATAACGGTGACATAGAAAGACTGGCATGAGATGTTACCATTCGATCTTCATGGGTATCGTACCTCAGCATGGACTTCGACATGGGAAACACCCTACTCTTTGGTGTATGGCATGGAGGCAGTCTTACCCATTTAAGTCCAGATACCCTCTCTTCGGATTATGAAGGATACAGCTTTGAGTGAAGACGATTGGATCCAGACCCGGCTTGATCAGCTGAATTTAATCGATGAAAAGAGACTTACTGCTATTTGTCATGGTCAGACGTATCAAAAGCGGATGATCAAAGCTTTTAACAAGAAATTTAGACGATAAGAATATCAAGTCGGGGATCTAGTGATCAAGCGCATCATACTGCCGCAAGGTGATCCCACGGGCAAATGGACCCCTACGTACGAAGGGCCATTTGTGGTTAAGAACATTTTCTCAGGAGGAGCTATGATTCTAACCACCATGGATGGTGACGACCTTCCTCACCCCGTCAATGCAGACATAGTGAAAAGATACTATGCATGATCAAAGACCCGCTAGGTCGACTTGCCTAGGAAAAAATAAGGGCTTCCCGGCGAACCAAAAGGGTTTGGGCAAAAATAAGGGATAAAAATGAAAAGAACTGTACACCCGGCAAGTCGAAAACCTGAAAAGGTGGCTTGGGCAAAAAAGGGTATCCCGGTGGACTGAAAACCCGAAAGGGCGGTCCAGGAAAAAATTAGGGATCAAAGCGTAACACTATGTCTCGTTGGATCATATTGCAACCAGACTTCGGTATCGACTATCAAGCTCGGACGGTGCCAATCAATCTGATCTACCTTCAACCAAGTAGCAAAGTGATGAGACGCTCGAAGATGTAAAGGCAATAACAGAGTTGGAACCCAGTGGGATTTTTCACATAGCTGTTTTTCTTTGTTTTTCACAAATTGTATAATTTCTATCTTTCGGCGGTGTTCTCTTACTAGGACGTCAGCCTCTTGTACAAAACGCCTATTACAGGCCAACTTCAAAATCAATACAATTCATTTTACAATAAATTTCAAAATTGTTTTTCTTTTCCTGTTTTGTTTTGCAAGAACGTCCAATGATTCATTTTTGATATATGCATTTGAAAATAATCGTTGCTCACAAATATTTATATCCGAAACAAAAGACGATTACTGGTAACTTCAGGAACAGGGGAAAACAGAAGTGTACAAACCTTACAGTTGCTCTACCCACCAGGTACGGGGATAGACCCAACTTGAGAATAAGACTAAAAGTGCATGCACTCTCCGCAGAGTAAAAGGTATCTAAAAACATTGATGTTAATGCTCCCCAAGCAGAGTTCATCTATCACCAACAATGGAAGACTATCCCCAGTGGAGTTCATTTCTTCCACAGACAGAAACTCAATCCCCAACAAGGTTCATTATCACCAGCAACGGTAATTCATCCCCAGCCGAGGTTATTTCTCCAAATCAGTAGATCTCCTAGAATAGTATCTCTTTTCCCCACAGAGTCATTCTCTCACCAGTCTATTCTCCAGCAGAGTTATTCTCCCGCCAATTTATTCTCAAATCATCTTCGATCATTATCCCCAGCGAGAACGAAGAAGTTAACTCCTTGCACTCTCCAGCAACAGTCTGGGATTTATTTTCCCCGTCTAAAGAACATCACAAGAACATTGCATATCTATACATCATGGCATATGCATACACATCATACAACACAATCTCATTTATTTTGAGAACATCATTATTCAATACATGTCATACATCATAACATTACATACGACTAACTCTTTACCTTTCAGGGAAAGATACAATCAAATTCTAACAAGTTTCTCTGGTTCAATCAAACCGATGCTAAGATTTCTATTCCAATTCAAGCTATGAAGCCCGGATCCGACCGGATAATATCTTGATTTCTCCATCATACTATGAAGCCCGGAGAGCAACCGGATAACAGTACCAAAATACCGCGAAGCCTGGAATCGACCAGATGTGGTTTATCTTAAATTTAAGCTATGAAGCCCGGATTCGACCGGATAATAGTTTAATCCCCAGCAAGTTATTGTGAAGCCTGGAGAGCGACCAGATAGCAATGCAAGTTACTGTGAAGTCTGGATTATGACCAGATAGCAGTACAAAGATACCATGAAGCCTGGAATCGACCAGATAGTGGTATATCGTAAACACAAGCGGTGAAGCCCGGAGATCGACCGGAAAACATCTTAACAAGGTATTGTGAAGCCTGGAAATCGACCAGATAGCAGTACAGGACACCATGAAGCCTGGATTCGACCATATAATGGTATAAGACACTGAAGCCTGGGACTATGACCAGATAATAGTAAGGGACACTGCGAAGCTTGGATTTCGACCAAATAGCAATCTACCCAGCCAGTTATTATGAAGCCCGGAAATTGACCGGATATTAGTAAGCCTTAAAACTAAATGGAAGCCTGGATGCAACCGGATAACCACTTGATTTCTTCTGAAGCCTGGAACACGGCCAGATAAGAAGTAAGAAGTTGCGAAGCCTGGATTACGACCAGATAGCGGTAAAAAAGACTGAAGCATGGAATCGACCAGATAACAGTATAAGACACTGTGAAGCTTGGATTTTGACCAAATAACAGTTTACCTGGACAATTACTAGGAAGCTCGGAATCGACAGGATATTAGTATGCCTTAAATTCAAGTTGAAGCCCAAATGCGACCGGATAATAACTTAATTCCTTCTGAAGCCTAGAGTATGACCAGATAAGAATTGAGAAAATTGTGAAGCCTGGAGAATAACAGGATAGCAAGTTTAATCTCATCTCCCCGTTAAGTCACTATAAATCCTGGAGCACGACCAGATAGCAGTCGATCTTATCACTATGAAGCCTGGATCACGACCAGATAGTAGTTCATTTTCACCTCTTCGACCAAGAGACGATTCCCCAGTATAATAACAGATGACCGAAGCTCCTAAAATTTACCTTTTACCAAGACAGAGACCAACATTCCACGGTGAAGTCCTCCTCAACAACAGGTATAAAAGCTCTCACAAAGGAATCTCTTGTGCGATCGACACTCCTTCGGATGTCATCTTTAAGCCCATCTCCTGTCATTGACTTCCAAATGGCATCTATAAGCCCATTCCCGATATCACAAGACAAGTACCACTTCATGCGAGTGCAAATTTATGGGCACTCTAGTGTTCAACCATCTTCCACCTTCAGATCACGAAAGGCAGGCAAGCCAATCTACATCCTCAGATTTAAGAAGATTGAACAGGGGCAGCTGCTGTACCCCAAAATTTGCCCTCCCATATTTCTCAATACATTTCAAGTGAGGTCCTCAAATTGCTCAAGGAAGTCCAAGGTTTGAACAGACAAACTCCCTCCTAAGGCAGTCTACCTCAAATTAGGGTTTCAGTTTGCACCAAGATGTTTGAGTACAAAATATACCAAATGCTCACCATTGTCATAATATGTTCTCAAGATCATCCATGTCAAGTTTCAAGCCTTGCAGAAGAAGTTTGCTCAGTCAATTGCTCAAAGGCCTAAAAATCGACTATACTAGGGCAAAAGTCAATTGTGTCTTACATACAGTCAAACTTCAAGATTTTTGGTCAACATCCTCATTTTTAAGTATTATTCATCATTTGATCAAGGGTTGATCATGATTCCTCAAGGATTGCTCACGATTCATCAAAACCCAAAAGTTGCTAAATTAGGGTTTTGTAGGAAAAGTCAACTCAACTTTGACCAAGCATAACTTTCTCATACTTTATCATAAATGACCCATCCAAAGCTCATTTTGAAGAGGATGAAATTCCATACAATTCAACTTCAGCTCCCAAGTTCAAAATATGCACTCACAAGAAGATACAAATTTGGACATTATAGGTCATTTTGAAAAGTCAACAAAAACACCTTTTTGTCAAAGCTTCATACATGAACATGGAAGACTCAATTGAGATGAGACCAAAAGGGTTGCTTAGATAACATCTTAATGTTTCTAAAAATTCCAAGAAAACATCTCTAGGGTCAAAATTGAAGGCGTCATGCATTGGCAAAGTTGACCTTTTTTGCAAAATTGCCAAAAGTCAAATATGTCTCAAATTGCAAATTTTGTCAAATGGGCCCAACTTTTTGTGTTTTTCTTGAGTTTGTACCATGACCCACGATCCATGATCCTTCCCACTTGTCTTTATTTTATTTTTATCATTATTTTGATTTTTATTTCAATTAAATCAAATTAAATCAAAATAAAATCATGAAAATATCAAAACTAATCAAACCTTGAGATTTTGTGCATGTTTAGGTCTCTTATACAGCTGGGAAGAGAATCAAATCGTGCAAGGCTTGTTTGGACAGAAAAAGATTGAAAATTTTCTTCTTTTGGAAAGATTTGATGCAAGGGTGAATCAATAATCAAATCTTGATAATTGCAAGGATTTGATGCAAACTTGCAACCCTAATGCACTCTATGATATATATATATATATATATATATATATATATATATATATATATATATATATATATATATATATATATATATATATATATATATATATATATATATATATATATATATTGAATAAATCCAAAGCAAAAGAACAGGGATTAGAGGCGTGAGAAACAGTAGGCAAGCTTGCAAAAACTCAAGAAAAGTGGTGAATCAAATTCCAATTTCCAGGCTTCTTCAAGCCATTCCAAGCACACAATTCGCTTGCTGGACATTCAAGGATTCTATCCCAATCATCAACAAGCATTTTCGTGCCCAGATACGCACTGTAAGCACCTCGCGACATCCCTACTTTTTTGAAATTGCAGTTCATAATTTTGGCATTGTTAGCATATGTTATGGATATATTATGAATCTTTGAGACATTTGCAAGCTAATGATAATAATTAATTTTTGTTAACCATACAGAGATTTGCTATGATTAGGGTTTAGGTTTCGTTTTTAGGGATTTTGCTTGCAGGAACAATTGGCCATGGAAAGTGGTACCATGATGCTCGTGAGGTTGCCACGAGTTGATTGGTACCACTGGAATTGATTTATGATGCTTGCATAAGATTTTGGAAGATCACAGGGCTGTACCTACGCCCTTTTGTCCGTAGGTAAAAGTTTCCAAACTTTTAGCAACAGAAGGAGGTAGAAGATGATGGCGTGGCCTGAATGGCCCATTAAAAATTAGTGCATTTTCATTATATTAATCTTATTTTCCTAATATAATATTTGCTTGCTATTCTTTGTACAACACAACGCGCTAGCTCAGTTGGTCAGTGGGTGAGGGAAATTGCCAAAGGACCTGGGTTCGATCCCCAGGTCCCCATATTTGTTCAATGCTATTTTCTTTTACATCATCAGGTACACGCGCATGTATTAGGTCCATCATAGGCCATCACCCTTCAACCACCAGATCTCAAGAATGCCAGATCTAATGCCCATCCTTTGGAGGTCCATGATGCACCCTAGTCAAGCCATTGCACAGGATCTGAAAGTCAACGTGGGCTAAGGATTATTGGGCCTAGAAGTCACATTCAAACCCCCCTCCATTGCTACTAACATCAGGCCCATTTCTTTATTTTTCTTTTCTATTTCTTTATTTAATTTATTTTGATTAATTATTTTCTAACCTAAAATTAATTCCTTTTTTACAAAGACTCATAAAATCAATTTTCAACAATTTAGATTTAGGTTTTTATTTTTATCAAATTTAATTTAATAATTAGTTTAATTTAATTTAGGGTAATTTCAACCTTTTGTAAATAAATTAAAATCAATTAGAAAATTAGGATTTGTTTGATTTAATTTTTATTTTATTTTCTTAAAATAACAAAAATGTAAAAATAGGTCAAATTAATTATTTTTGTTAATTTAAATTAATTAGTAACTAGATTTGTATTTATTTAATTAAAACCTTATTTTTCTCAAAATAATCAAAAACAACAAAAAGTGATTTTTCTTTCAATTAGGTTTAGACGGGGTCAAAACCCTAATTTTTTCTCGTTCTCGATTCATCGCGCGCATTTATTATTTTTTACGATATTAATGTAACTGCTCATGGGATGTAATAGTTTAATTAGGATTTTTCTTTTATTTATCGTTTTACGGGTTTTTGGCTATGTAATTAATCCCCCTCCCCGAAGCCTTGTAATAGCGTAGTTTTATTTCTTGCATTTTAATTTTCACAGATATTAATTGTTAGATGTATGATAATAGGATTGCATGACAAGAATGTATGTTAATTTTAAAATGGTTAGCAAACCTAAATGTGCAAAGATAATAACTGAAATCAAATGACTCGCACATGCGCACTCCTAGGGTATACTCTCACTTCGGTTGCCTTCGGTAAACGATCATTAAGTATAGGGTGTTTTAGTGGTTGCCCTCTTGTCTAAACAAAGATCAAATGTCCCGTTCGGAAATGTTACCTCGGAAATGTTGCCTCGGAAATGTCGCCTCGGAAATGTTGCCTCGAATATGATCTTAATACACTAGGGTTATTACTAAGACGTCCTAATATTACTTTAGTGATCGTATATCCCTTTCGAATTGACCCTTACAACTATAACGATGGTGCTTCCTATTTCTCAAATAAGTAGGATAGCGCTGTCTAAAGGAAACAAGAACATAAATATTCTCTTTTCGAGTAGGTAGATGCTAGTAGGTACTTGCTCAAAAACAAATTTTTTCACACTTACACTTTTCCAAACAAAGTTTTCAAAAACACTTCGTAACACTCTTGAGGACTGATACAAGGGTTAAAATGAAGTAAAACAAAAACTTTTCAAAACACACAAACACGGAAGCAATTTTTAAAAATGATGAGCAAGTACCTAAGAGCCCGTAGAAAACTACGGATAGAAAGGGTGCTAATACCTTCCCTTTCTATAATCCACCCCCCGTACTCAAAATCTCGAAAAAGAAATTTTTCTGTGCTTTTGTCCTTTCCAGTTGGATAAAATAAAATCCGGTGGCGACTCTTGCTTACCGCGACATTTTGCGAACACTAACGCAAAACACAAACCAACATTTTCCTAAAACAGTCCGGTTCTGCCACCGTATCACACATACTCAGCAAAAATTGGTGTTAAAATGACTCCTATGTTTGTTAAAATTATTACTAACTACTTCACTTCTTCGAATATCCATCTCTAATCATCCATTTCTATTCAAACTTCAATTTCAACACTTGCATGTGCATCAAACAGAGTTACTTTTCAAAAATGTAGTATTTTACATACGAATAGACACTTAGCATCAAAGGAGATCTCAAGAATAGGTTTAATCAAAAGCGACCCATTTCAAAATAATCCTAACTAGGGGAAAAGCATCTAAGGAGGAACCCTATGGTCATAGGCAAGACTAATGATTGTAGGTGTATATCACATGTAGATACTATTGACAAGGGGTGATCATTCCGAGATTCAATCAACTTGGATCAAGTTTCAAAGTGTCGATTCAATTAGGGGCATACCTCTTGAAAAAGCATTCCTTAATCAAGTCATATCACAACAGGGTATGACTCGGTTTCATCGTTTTAACAAACTTCTCAAGGCCTTGATAATCAGGAGCAACCTTTCAATACTCAAACATTGAGACAATTCACATCAAGTTCATCTTACACCACGTAAGATCTAAAGTTCCCTCTTAAACAACTTCAAGAACAAAAAATTTCAAGCTTCGAATACTTAGGGAAATCCATAGCGGGTTCGCGTCACGTCATGGTGAGATCCAAACTCTTTCCAAGGGTAATTCCTCCAGATCCTGGAGATTTAGGCATATCTTTCAAAAATTTGAATGCTGGGGAAAACCACATCGAGGTTCGATCAAAAGGAGTTGATTCAAAATAATTCATCAGGGGCAAGTTATCCAAAAGTACCTCCTCCAATATCTGGAGATTAAGGAATAATGTTTCAAAGTGCAAAATAGTGGGGTCATTCATATTATGATCAAACTATTTCCAAGCTCATACCAATTAGAGTTTCCTCCAAAACTCAACATATTCCACATAAGGGAAGGCTCTCTGCGTACTTTCATAATCTCCAGTAGATCTTTCTTCTACATCAGCAATCTTCGAGTTCAAATTGAGTATTAGGAAATCATGATAGCATAACATTCAACCATCATGTGACAAGCATCCTTTTTTCATAGGCAAACTCTATACTCTTAACCACCTACATCAGTCAAAAGCATACGAGTCGACATAAATCATTGTCATGCATTCATCAGGTTACTTCGATCCAGAATCAAGCTATACCTATCATATCATCCGACTGACAAATTCCGACAACATGGATCTAAATAAGGGCCCAATCTCACTTGGCGTCAACCCTTAAGAATGATTAGCACCTCAAAATTCCAACATATGTTGATATGAATCCAAGTCGCTCATTACATGCATTGGTCAATCATTACATACTACACATTAATGCTTGCATCTGCATGCATACATGACATATCATAGACCAAGACTTAGGACCCCCCGTAAAAAATCCAGAGTAAATGTCTAGAGGAATCACTATTCTCAATCTACGTGCAACCTCTAGCTAAGCAAGTAACTTTTCTCTGATTATTCCTCCCAGTGAGTTTGTCGTACAAGCATTCTTTTTCGAACTGAATTGTAAGCAGACCTACGTATAACCGTCCAAGATGCCTTACGTACAACCATCAAAGTCGTGAGCAACCTCACACTTTCAAATCACTTGATCAACGTCTCTCGGTGACCTTATCGATGTTAGCAACCCTGCCTCCTGTTCCACTTTTCCAAGCCACGAAGTTAATACTATTCTAGTATGCCTACTGACATTAAAGTCCAGTTCTCGTCTGGAAGTGTTCCAATTTCCGTTTGGAAGCTAATCCTTATCACCAGTTCTCGGCTGGTAACCTGCCTTAGGCATTGATTCTGCAATTCAAATAAAATGTGCATTGCATTTATCAATCATCGCATCATTTCAATTCATAATATTATCATATTGAGCATACATACCATACATCATACATCAAGAATAATCATATCAAACATGCATACATGCATTACACTCAATCTTATATTCCCAAGAAAACTGCAGAAAAATCTCAAGGCATGACTACCAGCTAAGACGAACTCAAATTTAAGTCCAAGCTTAGCACTATACATTTATATTGCTATCATTATAGCTACCTTGAAGGTACGACTATCAAAATTCCACTATGCAACTTACCTATGAATCATATCCAAGGCCTAGTCATCACCAGCCTCCGCGAATTCAAACTTTTCAAGTTCAAACTTTTCAAAAACATTCAATTTAATTTTATTATCAAGCCTTGGTTGAGAACAAACACAACCGACATCATCAACGAAACTTCGGTTTCAACCTTCAAACCTAGCATTCTTCATTCTAAGAAATTACCTTGGTTGAGAACAAACACAACCGATAAAACTCTGATCTTATCTTTGATCTAGTTATCTAAGATTCGATCACCAAAACACTTTTCAATCATCTATCCCTTGGATTGTGGTAGGTGTGTGAATTACCAGGTTCATATTATTCATTCCCTAGGTTGTAATGAATACGTGAGTCTATCTTTGTGTCATTTATCACCTAGGTCGTGGTAAACGCACAAATTCTTCAAATATATATCCCATAGGTTGCGATAGGTATGTGAATTTTCAGGGTTATACTATTTATCCCCTAGGTTGTGATGAATAATATAAGCCCACCCATGTTGTATTTTATTCCCTAGGTCTTGATAAAGGCACAATTTCATCCTCGTACTGTTTACTCCCTAGGTTTTAGTAAACATGACGAAATCTGCGATATAACTCATTGTATTAGTCTACATGCAGCGATGTGTTATCAAGCTTTTTCAAATATTTATCCCCTAGGTTGCGATAGGTATGCGAATTTTTAGGATTATACTATTCATCCCCTAGGTTGTGATGAATAACATAAGCCCACCCATATTGTCTTTTATCCCCTAGGTTGTGACAAATGGACAGGTTCATCCTCGTACCGTTTACTCCCTAGGTTGCAGTAAACATGATGAAATATGCGATATAACTCATTGTGTCAGTCTCCATGTAGCGATGTGTTATCAAGATTTTTCAAATATCTATCCCCTAGGTTGTGATAGGTATGCGAAATTCTAGGGTTATACTATTCATCCCCTAGGTTGTGATGAATAACATAAGCCCACCCCTGTTGTATTTTGTCCCCTAGGTCGTGATAAAAGCACATGTTCATCCTCGTACTGTTTACTCCCTAGGTTGTAGTAAACATGACAAAATATGCGATATAACTCATTGTGTTAGTCTCCATGAAGTGATGTGTTATCAAGTCGTTTTAATTATCTACCCCCTAAGTTGCGATAGACATGCGAATTTTCTGGGTTATACTATTCACCCCCTGGGTTGTGATGAATAACATAAGCCCACCCATGTTGTCTTTTATCCCCTAGGTTATGATAAATATACAGGTTCATCCTTGTAGTATTTACTCCCTAGGTTGTATTAAACATGACAAAATCTCTGATATAACTCATTGTGTCAGTCTCCATGCAGCAATGTGTTATCAAGCTTTTAAATATCTATCCCATAGGTTGTGATAGGTATATTCATCCCCTAGGTCGTGATGAATAACGTAAGCTTATCCCTATTGTATTTTACCCCCTAGGTCGTGATAAATGCACAGGTTCATCGTCGTACTGTTTACTCCCTAGGTTGTAGTAAACATGATGAAATTTGTGATATAACGCATTACGCCAGTCTCCATGCAGCGATGTGTTATCAAGCTTCTTCAAATATTTATCCCCTAGGTTGCGATAAATATGTGAATTTTCAGGGTTATATTATTCATCCCCTAGGTTGTGATGAATAACGTAAACCCACCCATATTGTCTTGTATCCCCTAGGTTATGATAAATACATAGGTTCATCCTCGTACATTTTACTCCCTAGGTCATAATAATTATAACGAAATCTAGATAATCCATTGCATCAGTCTCCATGCAACAATGTGTTATCCAATTTGTTTTATTCATCCCCTAGGTTGCGATGAATAGACAAAATTTGCGTCATAAACTTACTATATTAGTATCAAAGAATTAGTAAGTCAGCTTTTCAAAATTGTATCATTTACCTCCTAGGTTATGGTAAATATGCAAACATTTATGATCTCTTTTCGATACTGACGAGTTATCTGCATTGTCATATCTAATTCAAATCAAAACTTTGATTCAAATGCGGTAAGATGATACATCATCATCTAGGCCTACTTTTCATACCTATGGGAATGTTGTACAACGTATCCTTTTATTCTTCCTGACAAATTTTGAGGTTTTCCATTATTTAATAAACTTCCAATCAAAACGTGCGAGACCTGCGTATTCTCGCACTATTCAATTAAAAGGTAATTAAATAGGGGAAGTTGTCATACCCCAAATTTGCCCTATTGATTCCTAATATTTTTTCCTAGAATTATCATTTGCTTTATAATATATTATTATCAAATTCAGGGGGTTTAAATTTATAAAAAGGGTTTTTACTGTATTAAAAAACTAACAGGCCTTTCTAAATTAGAAAAGACCCATGTAAAATTTTATAACCCATTAAAAGCTTCACTTGCAAATAAAGGGTGCATTTTAGGTTAGGGGCTTAACATCCAATTTTCTAAGTCCATTGCGTTTTTTAGTAAAGTTTTTGTTTGTTTTCAGCCCAGTTTAATTTTTTAAAAAAGATTTAAATTATTATGAATTTTTGGACCTTTCTAAATCAGAAAGGCCCGTGTAGAATTGAGGGCTCATACGTTTCTCTTGCAAGGAGGGTGTGTTAGTTAAAATATATATGCCCATTTATGAATAAATAGAAGGGAAGGTGTGTTGATTATATGAGGGGTTTTTGTTAATTGGACCGGCCCACTAAAGTGATGAGGGAAGTTTTAAATAAGAAGGGTGTATGTTATAATCAGGAAGGCCCATAAGCAATTCGTTGTTTTAAGGCCCAATAATTGAACAAGTTGGCCCATTTCAGTTTTTTGTTGTTTTGGGAAACTGTATTTGTTTTTTTTACATGATTATTGTTAATATTACTATTAAGTGCTTTATTAAAAATGTTTTTGTTTTATTAATTGAGAAAAATGTTTGACTAAGAGACCTTCAACCCTAATCGCACAGTTCATCCCAAGCCAAACCAAAAAATGCTTACTAATCATATTAGGAAAAAACGTTTGTTTTAAGATTGAAACATATACTGTTCAGATCGAGATAAAATCAAATCTTTCATATTGAATCATCCTGAACCTTACAACATAATCAAATCAATACAAAACTAAATCAAAACTTATTAAAACAAAATCTACATCAAGTCGTGATTAAATCAAAATTATTATTCAGATTACAACCTAATCAAAAACTAATCTTCAAAACCCTAATTCACTAATAATTTCCCTAAACCAAATCTAAAAATAACAAAAATTATACAAAAGTTTCATATTTTGTCTAAATCAAAAACACTATAAAAACCTAAGTTTCTAAGACAAAAAGGAAGGGAGAAAATGTTTTACAAAGGCCGAACAGAGAAGGGAGCTTGAGAGAAGATAAGGAGATTTGAGCTTGTCGTCGTAAATCTTTGCACATTGTTGCTCCGTAAGCTTAGGCTTTCAACATCTGAAACCCTAGCTCTTCTTGATTATGCCGCCACTGCTTCCTTCAGCACCACCGTCCAATACCTTTCAAACGCAAAAAAAAAAAGAGATCAGAAAGAGGGTTACACAGAGGAGGCTCGAAAAACAATCACGACCGGAGGTAACAAAAACTTATCTCTTATTTTTTTCCTGTTTTGTTTCACGATTGGGGTTGTGTTGGGGAAAATTAAGTTTTTTAAGGGTTTAATCATGGAGTTTGGGTATGATCGCCGCCGATTAGGGTTAGTTGGAACGACGAAGATTTAAGGTTTTCTGTATGGTTGATGTGTTCAGAAAAGAGGGATGAGAGAATATGGTAGAGGGAGTGAATGAAAAATAATGAGAATAATTTGCAAAACAAAATATATTGTTTCCAATAATTAGATGCATGTGGTTCCATGACTGTTACTATGTGCCCTCAATCATAACCGCGTGATCACATTCAAACGGCCTAAAATGCACGCCCACCGGGATACCGCGCACTCGCCCGTACACAAGCTAAGCGAACCTGTGTTCAAACACTGGGCCTGGCACATTGCTAATCAAGCCCTCCGTGTTTTTTTTCCTATTACTTACAAAATTGCACCCCCCCCCCCCCGCGTTGGGTCTGAATTCAACGCCCTACTACCTATACCCCCTGTTTTGCTAGCCCAACATAATTTAAATCACCCTGTGTTTTTAATTTCTTTTATTATTTTACTATAATTATTTTTTATATATTTTGATATATTTATAAGTTTTAATATTATTTACTATTATTATTATTATTATTATAAATCAAAATATTTTTTTCAACTCATCCAAATATTTATTTATTTTATTGCATTAAAATTATTTTAATCATGCATTAATAAGATGTTTTTATACATTAATACATTAAAAAATATCTAACAAACACTAAATCCTTTTTTTATTAAATAAAATTAACTCAACAATAAATTTTCAAAAAGGATTACGAAAATATTTCAATTGACTGTGCACTTCGTCTAACAACTCCGCTACTCACACACCCAGACTAAGTACAAGGGGAATTCAAATATCTTCGTAATCCATAGAAAACACCAACTAACCACTACGAATTACGAATTGAGACTTTGATTCCTCATAAGAGGATACATAGGCATACGACTTAAAATCGTAGCGAGTTCCCCTAATAAAAAACTAAAACCCTATTTATTAAAGATCCTGCTTCTAACCCTAGTATCCTTGTGAACAAGGTACATGAAGGGTGTCTAACACCTTCCCTTCATCTAAGAATAAGTCCAACAATTTAGAATCTTTGACCTATTTAGGATTAACCTTTATATTCCCTTCCTTAGGATAAAAATTAATGGTGGCGACTCTATATTTTTAACTTATTACAACAATGTGCAGCTAGTGTAAACTTATTTTTAGGAGGATATCCGTGCAATTAGTAAAATACATTTGTTATATGTCCATGATTTTCATAATACTAACGTATGGATCTTTTAATTAAGCCAAGAGATGTTGACCTTTGATTAGAGGCATAATTGTTGTTTGAACCTAATTAGTGACCTTTATTTTAATTGTTCCATTTTATTCTTTGAGCAACATTTGCAGCAATGATGGGAGGTGAATCTTGATTTTCTCCCTTTTTGAAGACAACTTTCAAAATTAGTTACAAGATCATTTAATTCTTCAAAATAAATTGATTTTTCTCTATTACGATTTGATGTGGCAACTTTTTTATATTCAAATCTTAATACATTCATTGTGTGAATGACTAAGTTATCATCAACAAGAAGAGAATTAATGATAGCAATTATTTTTCTACTGCCTTGATGCCAGGAAGATACTTATGACACATTGTGATCCTTTTTTGGATAATGATAGTTTTGTTGGACATATGACTCCAAACACAAGAGAGAGTGAATTACCGAGGTTTGAAATTTGTTGATTTAAAACAAAATAATTTTTAAAATAAGAGTTTGAAAATATTTTATCAAAAACATTTGAATATGTATGTAGCGAAAATTCAAAGTAAGGAGATTAAGTATAAAATAAATAGATAGCGGAAGAGAGAACGAGACTAGAAAATTATAGAGGTATGGTCTAATGAAGTGCCCTAATCCTTTCCCAAGATTTGATCTTGAGAGTATACATTATTTCTTGAGAGATTTTAGAAGGTTAAGACTGCCAACCCCCTTATACAAGTAGGTTAAGTTTCAAGATAACTTCTAATCAAACAACGAGAAGAGGCTTGATGTTGTTAGTCTTCAAACCAAACAAAAACCAGAGCTTCGAGTCGTTAGTCTCTAAGCCAAACAGAGATTTTGCACAGGCTGGTCTTGAACCAAGATGGAGTTTAGAGTTGGCAATCCTCTGAATCGAGTTGAGGTTTTTATATTGAGTTAACCCCAAACTAAACTGAGATTTTTAATAGGCTGATTTCAAACTTACTAAGGTTTTAATCGGGCTGAACTTAAAAGTCGAGAGAGATTTTACAATAGGACGATCTCAAACGAATATAAATTTATATTGGGCTGAGCTCAAGAACCATCACGGAGATTTTTCACTGGTTAATCTTCACGAACCTAAAAGAGAGTTTTTCTTCAATGGCAGAGCTCATAGACCAAACAGATATATTCCCAAAAAACAAACAAAGAGCTTTTACAATAGTTTATCTTACATCCAAAATAATCACTTCCTAAAGAAGAATGATTTACACAATATAAAAATCTACTCTTGACAAATTTATAAATAAGCCCTCACTCAGAACAAAATTCCATACTAAACTCAAGAACACACTCAAAGCATTATGATTAAAATATGTGAGAAAAGTAGAAATGGTTTAGAGAGATTATGAAAGAAATAAAAATTGAGGTTTTTTTCATTTTCTGGGTGATTTAAAATGATAGAGAAACTCTCTCTATTTATAGGTCAATTTGGAAATGATCCATGGGAAAAATTAATTACCTAATCGATTAGGCAATGCAAATAATTGATTATTATTGCTCAAAATGGAAGGTTTAGATATAAATTTGTTACCCATCACTAAGAGACTAACATAATCAGTTATAGAATCGATTATGCATCAGTTAATCAATTAGGTTATAAATCTAATCAATTATCCAATTAAAAAAACAATTCTTAATTAAGAAGATAGTCCTACAATCAACAAGATAGACTGCAAAAATACTTTTTGGTTGTTTTAATTAAAAAGTGGAAGGAATTTCAATATTTTAATTTAGACATAATACTTTCAGAAACGCCTTTGTGTCTTTACAATACTCTGATCTCTCAGACAAACACGATCAGGCGAACTTTCACACTTTCTATCTTTCACACTATAAAGCTCCGGTCTTAGCCTTATATATTACTTTATCACACAAAAGCCTTGATTTTTTTATGAGGCTTGAGATATTTTTGTATTAGTTTCCATCAACTAAGGTTGTTTAAATCACCAGTGGTCATTGAGAGTTTTTGGACTAAAGTGTTGACTTTAAACAAAAGTCCTTAGCTTGATTTAGAAGGATAGTTTGATCTTGATTAACCACCTTGTACATATTTTATTGATTGATCTAACTTTATTAGTTTCTTGACTTCAAGAGTTGTCTTCATCAAAATCATGCCATCATCAAAGCTGAGCAGTTGCTTCTTAAATTTTCTTATTCATAAGATTTATCACCATGGACCACTTCTTGGTTATACCTTCAAGCACATAGATTCACAAATTTCTCTTTCAACTGAATAATTATGGATATTCTCTTTCTTGCAAGGGGTTTATTCACCATTTTCCAAGCTTTCTTGGATTTTTTGACATTTCCAAGTGTGATGTGGTGGGAGAACTGACTTGATTGTTTTTGAGTTTTATCGCAAATGTTGCGGTTAGCAAGAGTCACCACTGACTTTTATTTTATCCAAAAGGAAAGGTAAAAAAGCACAGGAAAGACCTTTGAGATTGTTTCTTGAGTTCGGGGGGTAGATTATGAAAAGGGAAGGTATTAGCACCCTTTTCATCCATGGTTTTCCATGGGCTCTTAGTTACTTGTTATATCACTTACTTTTGTTTGAAATTATGTTGTGTGATTTTTGAAAGTATTTTGTAAAGAGACCATTGTTTAGGCAATCTTTATAATGAATCTCGTTCGTAAGAATCTATATAAAGATGTTGATATTTTTTGAAAATGTTTTCAATGTTTGTAAGATGTTTGGAAATGTGTGTGTTTGTTTTGAAATGGAGCAAGGATATTTGTTTTGAAATGGAGCAAGTAACTAAAAGAAATCTACCTACTCAAATGTCTTTCTTGTTTATTTTCTTTTCTTTTGATATTGTCGTCTTACCATTGATTCGGTAAGCAACCCTATCTTTGGATATAAGTGGGACGAGCGTAGGTCATCGTATAGCCATGATTAACAATGTTGCAAGGTATCTTAGCATTTTTTGAGGGACTAAGATCAATTTGTAAGGCAACTTGAATAGCGTCATCGAGGGACTATAATCTTGTATTTGTTTGTTTTTTCTAAGACACCTTACATGCGTAATATGGCCATTTTGTATAAGGCAACCAAGTGGAGTAACCCTAGGGGTGCTTGTGTGCAAGTGTGTCATTTTCATGTTTGTTTTTGTCTTGAATTAGGGTTTTCTATTTTATTGATTTTCATCTTCCCATACAAACCCTAATTACTAGCATATTATGTAAAAGCGATAAATTGCGAAATTAAAAATTACTACGCTATTACAACACTTGTGGGAGGGGGTATACAATTTATGAATGGGGATTGCAATACTATAAACCTAATTAATCTATTACAACCAAATTGAATATGTACAAATAATTGGAATAAATAGTATACAAGATGAATTAAATATACAAGAATATGTGTATGCAAAGAAGATTTATGTTTGGTTTTTATGTGAAAAAGTTTCAACCTAAACCTAATGAGAAAAGAAATAAATAAATCAAAATTAAATTAACTTAAATTAATTAAGAAAATAAAATTAAGAAAAAATTCTTTTTGAATAAAACCCTAATTCTATTTGATTGAAAGAACATGAGTTTTAAAGAAAAAGTATTTTTGTATTTTTATATTTTTTGTCTTAAAAAAATAGATTGTAGTATTATGAAATATTTTTGGTCCTTTTTAATATTAAAATAATATATTTAATGGGTATAAATAAAAAATAAATATTAACCTAGTTCTAATTTAATTTACAAGGTTATTTAATAAAAATGGATAACTAAATAAAAATATTTTTTGTGAGAAAAATAAAATAAAATAAGTCAAAATATAAATCTATCATTTTTATATTTTTTATGATTTTCAATATTAAGAAAAATATATTTAATAAAATAAAATGAGAATAAAACAAGTAAATAAAATGATAATGGGCCAGGGGTGTCACAAGTAAGCAGAGTGTAAATGTTAGAAAAAAAATCCATAGGCCCTTGAAACAGAAGCCCAGCGCTGCAAGGGACAAAAAAAGCGGAAAAATGTGAGATAATGCAAAAGGCAGCGCGCTGAGGCTCGAACCCATGACCTCTAGCAATTACGCGCGCTGCCTTAACACTGGGGTGGTTGTACATCCATTTATATAAACAAAACCACAAATATATATTAGAAACTGCTTCTTGAAGGCAACTTCATCTTCAACCTTGAGCCATGGCCGAACCACATGTATCTTCCTCATTTCTCCATAAAAATGGAAAGTTCAAACATGAAAATTGTGGTGTTTCCTCCCACGAGTTCAAACATATAACTTATGTAAACTAAAAGTCAAAGATAAAATGTAATTTTACTGGCCCTAATTTGAAACCTAATTTTTGCAGAAATTTCAAATCCAAAATTCTCTATACGCAGTTAATATAAATGAAAACTATGAACATGGTTAGCTTTAGAGCAAGGATATCTACATTTTGCTTTCTCAAATCAGGACCAAATGATGCTTGTATGAAGAGATAGAAGTTTGAGTTTTTACCTCTTGCACCTGGAATCGTGAATGGAGTTTGAGCAAGTTTTGAAAAGGCCTGAGGATCTGTTTAACTTGCCTGGACCTCCTTGACTGTATTCCAACCCTTACTTTGTCCTGAAAGTCCATTAATCTCTCTACTCAAGTCAACCTGCAAGCTTGATATTTGAAAATGGTGGATTGTGAAGGTTGAGCTACAATCTTGAAACAGGGGCCTGGATCACTTTGATATGATGTATATTAAGTGTTTGGGTGGTTAAAACTCAATACACATGAGTGGACTTGGAGATGGCTATGTGAGGTTCAAAACTGTCAAGCTATGGCAGATTCTGAGTTGCAAAGTGTTTGGGAGTGTTTTCGAGTCTTAGCATTCCTCTGTCAACTTGCAAATAGTGTGTCTACTTATAAGCAAAAGGTCTTAAGTCTTGTAACAACTCAGATTTCAAAAACTTTACCAAGGGTTTTGCACGCACCTCAGAACATAGTAGTAATGCCAGCATGGAGATTTTAGAGAGAGTTTGCCCCAGTTGTTCAACTACATCATAGTCGCTTCTCTTTATAATTTTCAAGATCTCCTCCATTTCTTTCTTGGATGTTTCAGGGATAGTTAATGACTGAGCCTTCATCCGTACATGCTTAATCATAACACCTTTTCCTCGAGTCTTAGTTAACTCGGCAACAAGAGTGTCGGTAGAAATGATTACAGGGGTTGTAACGGCTTTATCAATTGGAGTACTGTTGGAGATAAATGTAGGACCAGGAACATCTTTTAGGGGAGCAACATCAGGAATGATTACGGGTCTAGAAACTGCTTTTGGGGGAGTAATTTCTGGAGAAAAGATCCTACCGCTTCAGGTAATTTTGCTAGTTCCTGCAATATTACTGATGTAGGAGTTGATCTTCTTGGAGCTTGAATCTTCGGTGGCCAGCCAGTCCTACTTGATACCATGATAGTAGACATCCCCTCCATAATTCCATGGTATGGTTTTGTCTGTAAGTATGGGACTGGTCCAGGCATTCTGATTATTAGAGGAACTGCTTTCGGAACTGATGTAATTCTAACGGGTCTTTTGGTGGAGAGCCTGGAAGAATTGGCGGAAATGGTAATGATTGAAACATCTTCAAAAGGAACAAGTGGAACAAAAGTCTTTTTAAACAAAATTTCTTTTTTATCTATCAGGCACTGAATTACTACTTTCAACAAAGGACAACCAGTTGGTGAGGACAAACAGAGATGGAAAACTTCATCACAGCCCGGGAACACACCGACATTCAACAAATTAATTTTAATAGTCTGAAGTGGGGTCATGAGTTCATCAACTGAGGTAACAAACAAATCTTCCTCAATGTCATTAGTATTGTGGCCATGTCTGGGCATAGGGGCAGAAATGACATTTGGCTTTTCAGGTGCATCGAACTCAATTTCTTTTGCTTCAATGAGGTCTTGTATTTTGTTCTTCAAGGCCCAATAGTTATTAGTATCATGACCAGGACTTTCAGAGTGATATGCGCAACGGGCATTGGGATGATAATGAGGAGATGTTGTATTGGGGTTTTTTGGAGCTTCTTTCAAGGTCACCAAGTTAGATCTTAGTAGATATGGTAATACTTGAGACGGGGTCATATTGATTCTGGTGAGCTGCCTGACTGGCCTTTCTACCCTTGGTTGATTATTTCTTTGCTGATCAGATGCAGGTTTTGGGATCATAACAGCCCCCACCATTGGTCGGCGTTCGGCCCTATCTTGGTTTCTCTGCGGATATACGGCAATCACCCCTTTCTTTCTGATAAAAGGCTTCCTTACAGTTGTAGAAGAAGATGTATCTTTCTGGATCTTTCCATTATTTATACCGGCTTCTATCCTCTCTCCGGTCAATATTAGTTCAATAAAACCTGCAGATGAACTTCCGATTAAATGATTGAAGAAGGGACCAGACAAGGTGCCCAAGAACATGTCTACCAATTCTCTCTCAAACAGAGGGGGGATAAACTCTTCCAGCCAAATCTCTCCATTTTTGTGCATAGTCCTTGAAACCTTCATTGGAAACCGTGGCCATACTCTAGAGTTGAGTACGGGTAGGCGCCAAATCAGCATTTTACTGATATTGTTTGTAGAAAGCTGCAGCAAGATCTTCCCAATTATGGACGTTAGCTCTTTCTAGTTGGTAAAACCAGTCGAGTTGAGTTCCAGACAGACTGTCTTGGAAGAAGTGCACCCATAAGTCTTTATCAGCGGTATGGGGTTGAATTTTCCTCACATATGATCGGAGATGCATCTTAGGGCATGAGACTCCGTCATACTTGGCGAACACAAGTGCTTTGAATTTGGAAGGGATGACAATCCCCGACACTAACACCAATTCCTCAAAGTCAATGCCAGGCACTCTTTGGATTTCTATCGCACTCAACCTCTCTTTGATATGTTTATACTTATCATCAGTTGGAGGGTATTATTCTTCAGAGTAGCCCTCTTCTTCCTCTTCCTCTTCTGATTTTGATGGGATAACTGTTTCCTTCCCTTTACCATCTTGGTTGTCTCTTTCACCGGATGTTGTTGCAAAGTCCAAAGTCCTTCTTGTCTGCCCATGAAATCTTCTTCCCATGTTTAAGACTCCGGTTACCTTCTTGGTTTTCTTTTTCCTTTCTTCAGCCAGCAAAGTCTTCAATTCTTCTTGTCCCTTAGCTAGGGCCAAGAGAAACTGTTGAAACTGTGTATTCTGAGCTTGGAGATCCTTCATTGTTTGCTCAAGATCCATCTTACTAAAATAAACAGTAGAGAGATAAAGAGACTTGTTGCAAAAACCTGCTTATGTTATGATGAATGACATATGCATATGCAATGTTTTCAAGGATTTCAAAGACTCAAATTTGTTTTAGACAAAAAGGAAACACACATTATATTAATAAGATAAAGTTTGAGTACATCAATGCCCGTTGGGCAAAACAATACAAAAACTCTAAGATAGAAAAGTAGTACGCATCCTCTTCGGTGCAATGTAGGCATTCAGAGTCTGCTCCTCATGAACTAGCCTAGTGAGTTCCAAAACCTTCTTCTCGCTTGCGTAGAATTGGGCTTCGAAAGTTTCTCACTCTCCTTTGAGTTGTATCCAATCCATTTGTAGGTATTCAAGAGATATGGGCATGTCAGGATGTAGGATAGTGTATGGAACATCTCCTTCCATGACAGGCTCAATGGTTATCAGAAGGATGGAGGGGTAAGGCATCATAAGACTCTGAGCACGAGTTCGTACCCATTTGAGGTAAGGCTCAAGAGGGATGGAATTCTTGTTCCCCAAAGTCTTGCTACCCACCTTGTTTAACATCCTCCAAGCTCGGATAAATCTCTGGCGAAGACCTTTATTGTCGTTGCCGTAGTCAAATACCAAACCTTGAATCAGCATCTCGTGCGGGCCATCTCTTCGGGCGTAACCAAACTGTCTTAAGGCTAAGCAGGGGTTGTAGGTGATTCCTCCCCTAATTCCAAGTAAAGGGGCATTAGGAAATTCTCCATAACGATCGATAATGATAACATTCTCTTTGGATCGGGAGCACCAATGAATGTATGAGTGTTTGAGCGTCATCAACCTTTGTGACCACCTTGAAACTTGCCCATTTTTTAATATAGATTGGGGAAGATGAGAAATAAAGCATCTTGCCAAGAGAGGAGTGTAACACATAAGGACACCTCTTTTCCTCATTGTGCGAGTGTGAAAAGAGTGTAGGATATCCCCTAGCAATGTAAGCACCGGGTTGTATGATATGAAGATTTTGACCGCGTTCACGCCTATGAGTTGGTCAGGGTTTGGAAACAAAACCATCCCATAGATGAGGAGAGCCACAATTTCCTCAAAGGCTTGCAGATCCAAAGAATTCCAACAGCTTTGGGCTTTCTCAAACAGGAACTTTGCTAGGAAACCTTTGACACCACTTCTTGTTTCCCAATTTGTTGTGATATCAGAAGAGTGCAAGTGTAGAGCTTGAGCAATCTATTCTGGCTTTGGGTCTCTTTCCGTACCGTTGAAAGGTAGTTGATTGAGAATGGGAGTCCTCAAGAGTTGGGAGAATTCTTCCAAAGTAGGCACAAGTTGATAGTCGGGAAATGTGAAGCAATGGTGTAAAGGATCAAAGAATTGAAAGAGCACCTTCATCATGTCCTGATATGTGTTGGAGATGACCAACTTGAGTAGACGACCATGTCTCTAGGTGAATGGAGAGTTTTCAGGAATCCTTGAAGCTAGCTCCTTAAGTTGTGGAGGGATTATCACAAGGTTGACTTGAATAGTTTTCCTGCAAAGTGAATCCATATCTACAAAACAAGAACAAAGATGAATCCCAAAATCCTTGAAATGGTTAGTGGATGCATATGATGTTCATGATGTTCATGATGTTATGTACAAGTATGCATATACAAGCAAAGCAAACAAGTCCTTTGGTTTAGGCTTGCATGGAGTTTTATAGGTAAGTACCCTCTTGAAGTTTAGTTGGCTCAAACCTGTCCTAGTAATAGTAACCGGGTTCTAAGGAGTTCAATATCACTGGATTGCTTCCTTGGTCATTGTTTCAGCTCAAGCCTCTTTAATGGGGACCGAAATATCCCAAGAAACCAAACCTCAATGAGTGTAGTATCGAGTATCTACCAACTTCGGATTGCACCAAAGTCGGTCATCTCACTACATCCTAAAGGCCAAGTTGGTCAAGTAAAGGTTCTAAAAGTTCATTAGTGCTTCATGACATCACTCAGCGGCCCCGTATTCTCTTTGATTAACTCAAAGGCTACCGGTACCCACAAATATGTCGCACTAACTTAGCTATTACTTAGACCATGTCGGTATACCCCGCACATTTTCCACAACGTATTACTACTTACCTATAATGTATCCCAAATCCGGTTAGAGGATTCAAACCCAAACAAAGAACCATAATGAAAAGCATACAAGTCAAATAATGTAAGCAAATAAATGTGATCTATCCCTAAGGTAACCCCACTTTTAGAATATTCCCCAGCAGAGTCGCCATTATGTGATACGGTGGGAGAACTGACTTGATTGTTTTTGCGTTTTATCGCAAATGTTGCGGTTAGCAAGAGTCGCCACCGACTTTTCTTTTATCCAAAAGGAAAGGTAAAAAGCACAGGAAAGACCTTTGAGATTGTTTCTTGAGTTCGGGGGGTAGATTATGAAAAGGGAAGGTATTAGCACCCTTTACATCCATGGTTTTCCATGGGTTCTTAGTTACTTGCTAGATCACTTGATTTTGTTTGAAATTGTGTTTTGTGTGGTTTTTGAAAGTATTTTGTAAAGAGGCCATTGTTTAGGCAATCTTTGTAATGATTCTCGTTCGTAAGAATGTATACAAAGATGTTGATCTTTTATGAAAATGTTTTCAATGTTTGTAAGATGTTTGGAAATGTGTGGTTTGTTTTGAAATGGAGAAAGGATATTTGTTTTCAAATGGAGCAAGTAACTAAAATCAATCTACTTACTCAAATGTCTTTCTTGTTTATTTTCTTTTCCTTTGATATTGTCGTCTTACCATTGATTCGGTAAGCAACCCTATCTTTGGATGTAAACGGGATGGGCGTGGGTCATCATATAGCCATGATTAGAAATGTTGCAAGGTATCTTAGAATTTTTGAGGGACTAAGATCAATTTGTAAGGCAACTTGAATAATGTCATCGATGGACTATGATCTTGTATTTGTTTGTTTTTGCTAAGACACCTTACATGCGTAATATGGTCATTTTGTATAAGGCAACCAAGTGGAGTAACCCTAGGGGTGCTTGTGTGCAAGTGTATCATTTTCATGTTTGTTTTTGTCTTGAATTAGGGATTTTTATTTGATTGATTTTCATCTTCCCATACAAACCCTAATTACTAGCATATTATGTAAAAGCGATAAATTGCGAAATTAAAAATTACTACGCTATTACAACACTTGTGGGAGGGGGTATACAATTTATGAATGGGGATTGCAATAATATAAACCTAATTAATCTATTACAACCAAATTGAATATGTACAAATAATTGGAATAAATAGTATACAAGACGAATTAGATATGCAAGAATATGTGTATGCAAAGAAGATTTTTGTTTGGTTTTTTATGTGAAAAAGTTTTAACCTAAACCTAATGAGAAAATAAATAAATAAATCAAAGTTAAATTAACTTAAATTAATTAAGAAAATAAATTAATTAAGAAAATATTCTTTTTGAATAAAACCCTAATTCTATTTGATTGAAAGAACATGAGTTTTAAAGAAAAAGTATTTTTGTATTTTTATATTTTTTGTCTTAAAAAAATAGATTGTAGTATTATGAAATATTTTTGGTCCTTTTTAATATTAAAATAATATATTTAATGGGTATAAAGAAAAAATAAATATTAACCTAGTTCTAATTTAATTTACAAGGTTATTAATAAAAATGGATAATATATAACTAAATAAAAATATTTTTTGTGAGAAAAATAAAATAAAATAAGAAAAAATATGAATCAATCATTTTTATATTTTTTATGATTTTCAATATTAACAAAAATATATTTAAGAAAATAAAATGAGAATAAAACAAGTAAATAAAAGGATAATGGGCCAGGGGTGTCACAAGTAAGCAGGGTGTAAATGTTAGAAAAAAATCCATAGGCCCATGAAACAGAAGCCCAACGCTGCAAGGGACAAAAAAGTGGAAAAATGTGAGAAAATGCAAAAGGCAGCACGCTGAGGCTCGAACCCATGACCTTTAGCAATTACGCGTGCTGCCTTACCACTGGGGTGGCTGTACATCCGTTTATATAAACAAAACCACAAATATATATATATTAGAAACTGCTTCCTGAAGGCAACTTCATCTTCAACCTTGAGCCATGGCCGCACCACCTGTATCTTCCTCATTTCTCCATAAAAATGGAAAGTTCAAACATGAAAATTGTGGTGTTTCCTCCCACGAGTTCAAACATATAACTTATGTAAACTAAAAGTCAAAGATAAAATCTAATTTTACTGGCCCTAATTTGAAACCTAATTTTTGCAGAAATTTCAAATCCAAAATTCTCTATACACAATTAATATAAATGAAAACTATGAACATGGTTAGCTTTAGAGCAATGATATCTACATTTTGCTTTCACAAATCAGGACCAAATGATGCTTGCATGAAGAGATAGAAGTTTGAGTTTTTACCTCTTGCAGCTGGAATCGTGAATGGAGTTTGAACAAGTTTTGAGAAGGCCTGGGGATCTGTTTAGCTTGTCTGGACCTCCTTGAGTGTATTCCAACCCTTACTTTGTCCTGAAAGTCCTTGAATCTCTCTACTCAAACCAACCTGCAAGCTTGATATTTGAAAATGGTGGATGGTGAAGGAGGAGTTACAGTCTTGAAACAGGGTCCTGGATCACTTTGATATGATGTATATTAAGTGTTTGGGTGGTTAAAACTCAATACGCACGAGTGGATTTGGAGATGGCTATGTGAGGTTCAAAATTGTCAAGTTATGGCAGATTCTGAGTTGCAAAGTGTTTGGGAGTGTTTTGGAGTCTTATCATTTATCTTTCAACTTGCAAATAGTGTGTCTACTTATAAGCAAAAGGTCTTAAGTCTTGTAACAACTCAGATTTCAAAAACTCACGTGTTTTGCTTGGTTACTTATTTTTGAAGCAAGGCTAGCATGGTTTAAAGGTGTAGTACCAAGCTTGTAGGGGGGCTGAGACCTTTAAACATACTTGTTCTGATTGAGTGGAGTGTGTTTGTGTAAAAAAAACAAGTGCAAGGCTCAATGCAAGCTGACTTTGCATAAAGTTTGCTTTTTCAAAATGGCAATGTTGCCTTTCTCCCAAAAATGGAATTATTCTGGTACAATGCATTCAATGCTTGGCTTAAAGCTTCCAACAGCTGTGAAAACATTTAATTAAGGAGTGAAAGTCAATTAAGAAACCTGCAAAGTAGGATTTGTTCAGCATGCTTGAGGATTGGATCCAATGTTCTTCACAAAATGGCTTGAAATCTAAGTGACAAATTAACAACTTCATCTCTTCGATTCTCCCTACTCAAGAATGATCTCAAGGAGTTCTTGGACATTTTTGAAAGCTTGCAATGTGCTCTAAAACTCATATTTGAATTTCTTTTGAAAATTCCTCTTGGAACCATGTGAAAAATTGCCATGAAGTTAGGTAAAAAATCTGCCTAACTAGGGCAAAATTTCACTAAGTTATTTTTAGTTCATGAGCATGTATTCACAAAATTATATCTTGAGATCCAAGCAGTTTTAGGAGAAATTGTGTGAAGAAAAGTTGTAGATTTCATGGAGATATACAACTTTCATGTTGGAAGTTTCCTTTGAATCATCTTGCATCATGGTAAAAATTTGGCTCAAAGTTGAGAAAAAATAAGAAATTTTCTATACTTAGAAAAATTTCTAAGTTAAGAAATTTCAACTTTTCAAAACAAAACCTTAAATCCTTGATTTCTTGATGGAAAAGTTTCATATTTTGACATGTTTTGATGAATTATGACCTTTGGCACTTTACTTTGACCAAAAAGTCAAAGTTTGACTTTTCAGTATACAATTGACTTTTGATCAGTTGACTGAAAAATTCATTTGTCAATCCAATGGATTGGTAATGTTTTGAATTATGTTATTACGTCAAAATGATGCTATTTAACTCTTGGAATCATGCTTCAAACCAATTGATCATTTACTAGGTCAAAAATCAGAAATTCCCCCATTTCCAATCAAAACCCTAATTTTGACCATTTTGCCCTTTTGATGATTTGATCAAATTTCTTGAGGAATTGTGGTCCAAAATTGATCAAATTATACATATGAGTCTAAGATGTTTATGTGGATCAAAAATTATGAAGTTTGACTGTAAATTGGCCATGGTTGACTTTTTCCCCAATACAGGTGGTTTTTAGGTCAATTGTACAATTCACTGATCAAAAGTGTGATTCAAGGCTTGAAACTTGACATGAGTAATCTTGGGGGTCCATAATGGCTTTTGAAAGTCATATGAAGCATTGATAGTCCAAAAATACTTGTGCAAACTCAAACCCTAATTTTGGTCATTAGTGCATGAGGAGGTGTCTTGAGCTGGTCAAACCCTAATGCAGTCTTGAGTCAAAGAGATCTTGTGAGAAAATTCTTGATAAGTGAGAGTGAAAATTTTGGGGTACAACAGCTTCCCCTGTTCAATCTTCTTAAACCTAAAGAGTTAGACTGGCGAGTTCTTCCATTCGTGACTCGAAGGTGGAAGATGATTGGACACTAGAGTGCCCATAAATTTGCACTCGATGATGTGAAGGTTGAGGGAATGGGCTTAAAGATGCCATTTAGAGAGGTGATAGAACCTTGTTGGAGATGGGCTTGTAGATGCCATCCAAGAATGATTGTTGAATTGTAATTTGTAAGTTGAAAGAATGGGTATCAGAATGGCGTCCATGTTTGGAGCGTATCTGAACTGTATATGGGAGTCAAATCCGAATGAATATTAGAATGGCATCCGTGTTTAGAGCGTATCCATACTGTATCTAGAAATTGAATCTGAATGAGTATCAGAATGGCATCTGTGTCTGGAGCGTATCTGAACTGTATCTAAAAATTGAATCTGAATGAGTATCAGAATGGCATCCGTGTCTGGAGCGTATTTGAACTGTATCTGAAAATTGAATCTGAATGAGTATCATAATGGCATCCGTGCCTGGAGCATATCTGAACTATATCTGAAAGTTGAATCTGAATGAGTATCAGAATGGCATATGTGTTTGGAGCGTATCTGAACTGTATCTAAAAGTTGAATCTGAATGAGTATCAGAATGGAATCCGTGTTTGGAATGTATCTATACTGTATCTGGAAATTGAATATGAATAAGTATCATAATGGCATCCGTGTCTGGAGCGTATCTAAACTGTATCTGGAAATTGAATCTGAATGAGTATCAGAATGGCATCCGTATCTGGAGCGTATCTGAGCTGTATCAAAAGTTGAAATCTGAATGAGTATCAGAATGGCATCCGTGTCTGGAGCGTATCTCTACTGTATCTGAAATCTTTGAACATTGTTAATGGTAGCTGTTGATTCATCTTATCCTGAAGAAGGTAAAATGTTAGCTAATATGCAATGTTTATGTTGTATGAAATGCATAGTATAATGCATTCGTTTTATCAATGTTTATGATATATGGATGTGATGTATGCGTATGTGAGCTAATTTGATGCACTGCTGTTAGATTGGGGAAAATAAATCCTTGACTTCTGCTGAGGATATGTAAGTCTTGACGTCTTGAAGTTGAAGTATTGGTGAATTTCTGCCGAGAGAAATAAACTCTGTTGTAAGGGCAATTCCATGTACTGCTTGTAAAATCCTATTGGGGAATCCTGAGAAATTTGACGACTTCTACTGGGGATCAACAATTTGAAGCTTTGTTCCGTTGGGGATTTAAATGACGTACTGTAGGGGATTACTTATGGAATAGACTAGAGATATTTTCCAATCCTTTCAACCTATCAGTAATTACCTCTTTTCATTTTGTTTATTCGTAAACAGTAATTATGTTCAAATGCATATGTTCAACAATGAATCATTGGACGTTTTTGTAAACAAAACACAAGCGTAAAGAAAAGACAAATAGTTTTTTCACTTTCAAAGGGGTATCTTTGTATTGACTTTGAGTAAGTAGTTTTTTACAAGGAGACAAACATTCTAGTAAGAGAATGATGTCATAAAAATGAAAATTTTGATACAAAGAAAAGATAGCTATGTGTAATAACCCCATGGGGTTTCCATTCTGCTATTAGCTTTCGTATCTCTGAGCATCTTGTCTATTTGTTGCCTCGCCCAAAGATGATTGAATTGATCATAACCTCTGAGTTTGTTAGTGGAAGCTAAAGTTTGTCCATGAAGTGATCTAACGGGACATAGTCGTATGCCTTAATTCCCTAACTTTTTCCTGGACCGTCCTTTCGGGTTTTCAGTCCACCGAGATACCCTTTTTTGCCCAAGCCGCCCTTTTGGGTTTTCAGCTTGCCGGGTGTACATATTTTTTTGTTTTATCCCTAATTTTTGCCCGAACCTTTTTGGTTCGCCGGGATGTCCTTGTTTTTCTTAGGCATGTCAACCTAGCGGGTCTCTTATGCGTAGTATCTTTTGTCTATGTCCATGTTTCCAGGATGCGGCAGGTCGTCACCATCCATGGTGGTCAATATCATTGCCCCACTAGAAAAAAATGTTTTTGATTACAAATGGTCCTTTATAGGTAGGAGTCCATTTGCCCCTAGGATCACCTTGTGGCAGTATGATGCGTTTGATTACCAGATCTCCAACTTGATACACTTGGCGTCTGACCTTTTTGTTGAAAGCCTTGATCATCCGTTTTTGATACATTTGACCATGACAAACAGCAGTAAGTCTCTTCTCATCAATCAAGTTCAGTTGATCAAGTCGGGTCTGGATCCAATCATCTTTGTTCAGCCCCGCATCCTTCATAATCCTCAGAGAGGGGATCTGGACCTCGATAGGCAAGACAACTTCCATGTCGTAAATAAGAGAATAGGGTGTTGCCCCGGTTGATATGCGAGCCGTGGTACGATACTCGTGGAGAGCGAATGGTAACATCTCATGCTAGTCTTTGTATGTGACTGTCATTTTCTGTATGATCTTTTTAATGTTTTTATTTACAGCTTTGACAGCACCATTCATCTTTGGTCGATAGGGAGAAGAATTATGATGCTGAATCTTGAATTGCTCGCACGATGCGGTGATCACAGTGTTGTTGATATTTGTAGCATTGTCAGTGATGATCCTTTCCGGGATTCCGTACCGGCAAATGAGATTTTGCTTGATGAAACGGGCAACAACATTCTTGGTAACAGAAGCGAAGGAAGCTGCCTCCACCCACTTTGTAAAATAGTCGATGGCCACTAGGAGGAAGCGGTGTCCATTGGAGGCCGTTGGCTTGATTTCCTCAATCATATATATTCCCCACATAGCAAAGGGCCAAGGAGCCGTCAAGACATTCAGAGGAACCAGAGGTACGTGCACCTTGTCAGCATAAATCTGGCATTTATGGCAGGTTCGAGAGTGTCGATAACAATCTGCTTCCATGGTAGACCAGTAGTAGCCTGCCCGTAGGATTTTATTTGTCATCGTATGCCCACTGGAATGGGTGCCAAAAGTGCCTTCATGTAATTCAACCATGATCTTTTCAGCTTCAACCTTATCTATGCACCGAAGTAACATAGAGTCATGATTGCGTTTGTACAGGATGCCATTACTAAGGAAATATTTAGCATAGAATCTCCTTAAGAACTTCTTGTCATTGATTAATGCTCCTTCTAGATATTCTTGAGTCTCGAGATACTTCTTGACTTCGTAAAAGCAAGTTTGGTCCACTACTTCTTTAGTATTAATCTCGTGACAGTGTGCTAGTTCATCCATTCGTTCAATGGTGATCTGGGGAGCCTCGTTATCCCAATTAAGTTTAAACATAGATGACATTGTGGCTAGAACGTCTGCTAGCTGATTTTCTTCTCGCGGGAAATTCTCGAAGGTAATCTTCTCAAAATGTGGTAGCAATGTCAAAACATGTTCTTTATAAGGGATAAGGTTAGGGTGTTTGGTGTCCCATTCCCCTTTGATCTAGCTGATAACCAAAGCTGAGTCTCCGAATACATCCAAGGATTTGAATCCCAAGTTTATGGCAGCTTTGAGACCGAAGATGCATGCTTCATATTCTGCCATGTTGTTTGTACAATTGAAGCAAAGTCTTGCGGTAAGTGGAGTATGACACCCTTCCAGAGATATGAGTGCAGCACCAATACCATTGTCGAGTGTATTAGATGCCCCATCAAAGAACAGGGTCCATCGGGATCCTTGTTCAGGTCCGTCATATGGCCTAAATTCTTCACAGTTGTCTAATGTCATGATGTCTTCATCCGGAAATTCAAACTTCATGGACTGGTGATCTTCTACAGCTTGGTGAGCAAGGTGATCGGCTAATACACTGCCCTTTATTGCTTTCTGGGTAGTATACTGTATGTCGTACTCTGTTAGGATCATCTGCCATCTCGCTATTCTCCCAGAAAGAGCAGGCTTCTCGAAGATGTATTTTATCGGATCCATTTTAGATATCAACGGGGTAGTATGATCAGCATATACTGTCTTAACCGACAAGTAGCCCATGCCAGAGCGCAGCAAGTTTTCTCGAGCAGTGAATATCTGGTTTCACAGTCGGTAAACTTTTTGCTCAGGTAGTAAATAGCGTGCTCTTTTCGGCTAGACTCGTCATGCTGCCCCAATACACACCCCATTGAGTTTTCTAAAACAGTCAGATACATGATCAATGGTCTTCCCTCGACTGGTGGCATCAACACAGGAGGCTCTTGTAAGTATTCTTTGATTTTGTCAAAAGAAAATTGGCACTCGTCATTCCATTTGGCTACTTGATCTTTCTTCAATAGTTTGAAGACTGGCTCACAAGTAGCCGTCATATGGGTAATGAATCTGGAAATATAGTTTAGACGTCCCAAGAATCCTCTGACTTCCTTCTCAGTACGAGGAGCATGCATCTCTTGTATCGCTTTAACTTTGGCAGGATCGACCTTGATACCTTTGTTGCTGACGATAAAGCCTAGGAGCTTACCAGACTGTACCCCGAATGTGCATTTGTTTGGATTCAACTTCAGCTTGTACTTCTTCAGTCTCTCAAATAACTTTTATAAGTGATCAAGATGCTCTTCTTCTGTTTGAGATCTGGCTATCATATTGTCCATGTAGACCTCTATTTCGTGATGTATCATGTCGTAAAATAGAGCTACCATGGCACGCTGATAAGTTGCCCCAACGTTTTTCAGTCTGAATGGCATAACCTTGTAGCAGAAAGTGCCCCACTGCGTGACAAATATTGTTTTCTCCATATCCTCAGGCGCCATTTTGATTTGGTTGTAACCTGAGAATCCGTCCATGAAGGAAAACACTTTGTGTTGTGCTGTATTGTCAACTAGGATATCAATGTGGGGGAGTGGAAAATCATCCTTAGGGCTTGCCCTATTCAAATCTCGATAGACCACACACATTCACACTTTGCCGTCCTTTTTGGGCATGGGAACAACATTGGCAACCCATTGGGGGTAAGAGGTGACAACAAGGAATCCAGCATTGAATTGCTTCATGACCTCTGCTTTAATCTTTTCTGACATATTCGGCCTCATTCGACGAACCTTTTGCTTTACTGGCAGACAATCCTCTCTCGTGGGCAGACGATGTACCACAATATCTTCATCAAGTCCAGGCATGTCTTCATATGACCAGGCAAAGACTTCGACATAATCGTGTTACAACTGAATCAGACGCTTCTTGATACTGGGTTCCACATTGGCACCCATCTTGACCTCTTTTTTGTCTTCTTCGGTACCTAGGTTGATTGTATCCACGGGTTCCTCGTGAGGCTGAATGGTTCTCTCTTCTTGTTGTAGCATTCTGGAAAGTTCCCCTGGTACTTCACAATCTTCCTCACCTTCGTCTTCGTCTTGGTAGATTAGATTCTCAGAGTCACGAAGGGCCATAGAAGTATCGTTACCCATGGGATCCCGAATGGATGTATACTTGCATTGTGAGTGTGGGTGTGTGTAAGGGTATAGCTATCTTTGAAAGGAAGTAAAATGTAAAAGAAAAAACAATGAGCATAAAAGTTTGTATGCGAAAACGTCCATGATTCATTGATGTCATATGAAAATGAGATAATAACCCTTACAAATGGACCATTGTGCCTCGGGTAAGACACAAGGTTTTAAGAGTGCGAATTACTTTGAATATTACAGATCCAACAAAATGTAAAGACAAATTACTGAGGGATGAAAGTGATTGGGACGAAGTATCTAGCCTCGCAATTGCCGAGCCTTCCATTGATAGTTGGAAAGATCCAATCCTCTAGGTTACAGCCATCTTCACCATCTTCCACTGCGTTGACTTTACGGTTGCTGATTTTCAATGGTGGCCCTCCAGCACGGGCACGGTGCACAACCTTTTGAGCACTTGAAGTGAAACCTAGGCCAAACATGTCAGACTTATATGGGATATCTGGTATTTGTCCCCAGATAGTGCACCCTCCTTCTTCCGCCACTGCTTTGGCATCTTTCAGTGACGACATCTGGAGTGGAGGCCTTGTTATCTTGGGAACAGCCTTGGTCACTACCACATCTTGAGGGACCTCTTCAAAGTGTTGAAATGGAGTTTCAATGAATACACCATCTAATTCCACATATCTGAAGGAATTGAGATGGCTGATCATGTATTCTTCCTCTCCATGAATGGTGATAATCTTCCCTTGAACTGGATACTTCAACATTTGGTGCAACGTAGAAGTGACAACACCAGCATTGTGGATCCATGGCCGGCCTAGCAGGAAGGAGTATGAAGGGCGGATGTCCATCACATAAAAATTTGAATTGAAAGTTTGGGTTCCAACCTTTATGGGAATGTCTACCTCCCCATGTACCATCCTCTTCGAACCGTCAAAATCCCTTACCATTATGTTGTTTGGCTTCAAAGTCAACCCCTCACAGTCAAGTCTATCAAGATCTTTTTTGGGTAATACATTCAGAGATGAGCCTGTGTCCACCAAAAAACGAGCCAGGGTTGTGCCCCTACATTCTACTGAGACATGCAACGCCTCATTATGCTTTCTTCCCCTCGGCGTCAGATCAACATCTGAAAAACCTAAACCATTATCCGCAGTTAGGCTGGCTACGCAGTCTTGGAATTGATCAGCAGATGTCTCTTGAGGTACATGGGTAGTTTTTAATAACTTTACCAAGGCTTTTGCATGCACCTCAGAACATAGTAGTAATGCTAGCATGGATATTTTAGAGGGAGTTTTCCCCAGTTGTTCAACTACACCGTAGTCGCTTCTCTTTATAATTTTCAAGATCTCCTCCATTTATTTCTTGGAGGTCTCAGGGATAGTTAATGACTGAGCCTTCGTCCGTACATGCTTAATCATAACACCTTTTTCTCGAGTCTTGGTTAACTCGACAGCAGGAGTGTCGGTAGAAATGATTACAGGGGTTGCAACGGCTTTGTCAATTGGAGTACTGTTGGGGATAAATGTAGGACCAGGAACAGCTTTTGGGGGAGCAACAACAGGAATGATTACGGGTCCAGAAACTGCTTTTGGGGGAGCAATTTTTGGAGAAAAGATCCTATCGCTTCGGGTAATTTCGCTAGTTCCTGCAATATTACTGATGTCGGAGTTGATCTTCTCGGAGCTTGAATCTTCGGTGGATAGCCAGTCCTGCTTAATACCATGATAGTAGACACCCCCTCCATAATTCCATGGTATGGTTTTGTCTGATTAGTATGGGACTGGTCCAGACATTGTGATTATAAGAGGAACTGCTTTCGAAACTGATGTAATTCTAACGGGTCTTTTGGTGGAGATCCTGGAAGAATTGGCAGAAATGGTAATGATTGAAACATCTTCAAAAGGAACAAGTGGAACAAAAGTCTTTTCAAACAAAATTTCTTTGTTATCTATTAAGCATTGAAT
Organism: Vicia faba; assembly: GCA_948472305.1. NCBI lineage: Eukaryota > Viridiplantae > Streptophyta > Magnoliopsida > Fabales > Fabaceae > Vicia > Vicia faba. The sequence continues at coordinate 87,781 of CATIWC010001425.1, forward strand.
GCCTACTTTCAACAAAGGACAGCCAGTTGGTGAGAACAAACAGAGATGGCAAACTTCATCACAGCCCGGGAACACACCGGCATTCAACAAATTCATTATAATAGTCAAAAGTGGGGTCATGAGTTCATCAAATGAGGTAACAAATAAATCTTCCTCAATGGCATTAGTATTGTGGCCATGTCTGGGCATTGGGGGCAGAAATGACATTTGGCTTTTCAGGCGCATCGAACTCAATTTCTTTTGCTTTAATGAGGTCTTGTATTTTGTTCTTCAAGGCTTAACAGTTATTAGTATCGTGACCGGGACTTTCAGAGTGATATGCGTAACGGGCATTGGAATGATAATGAGGAGATGTTGTATTGGGGTTTTTCGGAGCTTCTTTCAAGGTCACCAAGTTAGATCTTAGTAGATGTGGTAATACTTGAGATAGGGTCATGTTGATTCTGGTGAACTGCCTGACTGACCTTTCTACCCTTGGTTGATTATTTCTTTGCTGATCAGATGCAGGTTTTGGGATCATAACAGCCCCCACCATTGGTCGGCGTTCGGCCCTATCTTGGTTTCTCTGCGGATATACGACAGTCACCTCTTTCTTTCTGATAAAGGGCTTCCTTACAGTTGTAGAAGAAGATGTATCTTTTTGGATCTTTCCATTCTTTATACCGGCTTCTATCCTCTCTCCAATCAATATTAGTTCAGTAAAACCTGCAGATGAACTTTTGATTAAATGATTGAAGAAGGGACCAGACAAGGTGCCCAAGAACATGTCTACCAATTCTCTCTCAGACAGAGGGGGTTGAACTCTTCCAGCCAAATCTCTCCATTTTTGTACATAGTCCTTGAAACCTTCATTGGAAACCATGGCCATACTCTAGAGTTGAGTACGGGTAGGCGCCAGATCAACATTGTACTGATTATGTTTGTAGAAAGCTGCAGCAAGATCTTCCCAATTGTGGACATAAGCTCTTTCTAGTTGGTAAAACCAGTCAAGTTGAGTTCTGGACAGACTGTCTTGGAAGAAGTGCACCCATAAGTCTTTATCAGCGGCATGGGGTTGAATTTTCCTCATATATGACGGGAGATGCATCTTAGGGCATGAGACTCCGTCATACTTGGCGAACACGGGTGCTTTGAATTTTGGAGGGATGACAATCCCCGACACTAACCCCAATTCCTCAAAGTCCAAGCCATGAACTTTTTGGATTTCCATCGCACTCAACCGCTCTTCGAGATGTTTATACTTATCATCAGCTGGAGGGTATTGTTCTTCAGAGTAGTCCTCTTCTCCCTCTTCCTCTTCTGATTCTGACGGGATAACTGTTTCCTTTCCTTTACCATCTTGGTTGTCTCTTTCACCGGATGTTGTTGCAAAGTCCAAAGTCCTTCTTGTCTGCCCATGAAATCTTCTTCCCATGTTTTAAGACTCCGGTTACCTTCTTGGTTTTCTTTTTCCTTTCTTCAGCCTGCAAAGTCTTCAATTCTTCTTGTCCCTTAGCTAGGGTCAAGAGCGACTGTTGAAACTGTGTATTCTGAGCTTGGAGATCCTTCACTGTTTGCTCAAGATCCATCATACTGAAATAAATAGTAGAGAGATGAGGAGACTTGTTGCAAAAACCTGCTTATGTTATGATGAATGACATATGCATATGCAATGTTTTCAAGGATTTCAAAGACTCAAATTTGTTTTAGATAAAAAGGAAACACACGTTATATTAATAAGATAAAGTTTGAGTACATCAATGCCCCTTGGGCAAAATAATACAAAAAATCTAAGATAGAAAAGTAGTACGCATCCTCTTCGGTGCAATGTAGGCATTCAGAGTCTGCTCCTCATGAAGTAGCCTAGTGAGTTCCAAAACCTTCTTCTCGCTTGCGTAGAATTGGGCTTCAAAAGTATCTTGCTCTCCTTTGAGTTGTATCCAATTCCTTTGTAGGTCTTCAAGAGATGTGGGCATGTCAGGATATAGGATAGTGTATGGAACATCTCCTTCCATGACAGGCTCAATGGTTATCGGAAGGATGGAGGGGTAAGGCATCATAAGACTCTGAGCACGAGTTCGTACCCATTTGAGGTAAGGCCCAAGAGGGATGGAATTCTTGTGCCCCAAAGTCTTGTTATCCACCTTGTTTAACATCCTCCAAGCTCAGATAAATCTCTGGCGAAGACCTTGATCGTCGTTGTCATAGTCAAATACCAAACCTTGAATCAGCATCTCGTGCGGGCCATCCCTTCAGGCATAAGCAAACTCTCTTAAGGCTAAGAAAGGGTTGTAGGTTATTCCTCCCCTAATTCAAAGTAAAGGGGCATTAGGAATTCTCCACAACGGTCGACAATGATAACATTCTCTTTGGATCGGAAGCACCAATGAATGTCTGAATGTTTGAGCGTCATCAACCTTTATGACCACCTTGAACCTTGCCCATTTTTTAATACAGATTGGGGAAGATGAGAAATAAACCATCTTGCCAAGAGAGGAGTGCGACACATAAGGACACCTCTTTTCCTCATTGTGCGAGTGTGAAAAGAGTGTAGGATATCCCCTAGAAATGTAGGCACCGGGTTGTGTGATATGAAGATTTTGACGGTGTTCACATCTATGAGTTGGTCAGGATTTGGAAACAAAACCATCCCATAGATGAGGAGAGCCACAATTTCCTCAAAGGCTTGCAGATCCAAATAATTCCAACAGCTTTAGGCTTTCTCAAACAGGAACTTTGCTCGGAAACCTTTGACACCACTTCTTGTTTCCCAATGAGTTGTGATATCAGAAGAGTGCAAGTGTAGAGCTTGAGAAATCTCTTCTGGCTTTGGGTCTCTTTCCGTATCGTTGAAAGGTAGTTGATTGAGAATGGGAATCCTCAAGAGTTGGGAGAATTCTTCCAAAGTAGGCACAAGTTGATAGTCAGAAAATGTGAAGCAATGGTGTAAAGGATCAAAGAATTGAAAGAGCATCTTCATCATGTCCTCATCTGTGTTGGAGGTGACCAAGTTGAGTAGACGACCATATCTCTCGGTGAATGGAGAGTTTTCAGGAATCCTTGAAGCTAGCTCCTTAAGTTGCGGAGGGATTCTCACAAGGTTGACTTGAATAGTTTTCCTGCGAAGTGAATCCATATCCTACAAACCAAGAACAAAGATGAATCCCAAAATCCTTGAAATGGTTAGTGGATGCATATGATTTTCATGATGTTATGTACAAGTTTACATATACAAGCAAATCAAACAAGTCCTTAGGTTTAGGCTTGCATGGAGTTTTATAGGTAAGTACCCTCTTGAAGTTTAGTTGGCTCAAACTTGTCCTAGTAATAGTAACCGGGTTCTAAGGAGCTCAATATCATTGGATTGCTTCCTTGTTCATTGTTTCAGCTCAAGCCTCTTTAATAGGGACCGGAATATCCCAAGAAACCAAACCTCAATGAGTGTAGTATCGAGTATCTACCAGCTTCGGACTGCACCAAAGCCGGTCATCTCACTACATCCTAAAGGCCAAGTTGGTCAACTAAAGGTTCTAAAAGTTCATTAGTGCTTCATGACATCACTCAGCGGCCCCGTATTCTCTTTGATTAACTCAAAGGCTACCGATACCCACAAATATGTCGCACTAATGTAGCTATTGCTTAGACCATGTAGTTATACCTCGCACAATTTCCACAATGTATTACTACTTACCTATAATGTATCCCAAATCCAGGTAGAGGATTCAAACCCAAACAAAGAACCATAATGTAAATCATACAAGTCAAACAATGTAAGCAAATAAATGTGATATATCCCTAAGGTAACCCCACTTTTAGAATATTCCCCAGCAGAGTCGCCAGTTCTGTGATGCGGTGGGAGAACTAACTTGATTGTTTTTGCATTTTATCGCAAATGTTGCGGTTAGGAAGAGTCGCCACAGACTTTTCTTTTATCCAAAAGGAAAGGTAAAAAAGAACAGGAAAGACCTTTGAGATTGTTTCTTGAGTTCGGGGGGTAGATTATGAAAAGGGAAGGTATTAGCACTCTTTTCATCCATGGTTTTCCATGGTCTCTTAGTTACTTGCTAGGTCACTTACTTTTGTTTGAAATTGTATTTTGTGTGGTTTTTTATAGTATTTTGTAAAGAGGCTATTGTTTAGGCAATCTTTGTAATGATTCTCGTTCGTAAGAATGTATACAAAGATGTTGATCTTTTTTGAAAATGTTTTCAATGATTATAAGATGTTTGGAAATGTGTGTGTTTATTTTGAAATTGAGCAAGGATATTTTTTTTGAAATAGAGCACGTAACTAAAAGCAATCTACCTACTCAAATGTCTTTCTTGTTTATTTTCTTTTCCTTTGATATTGTCGTCTTACCATTGATTCGGTAAGCAACCCTATCTTTAGATGTAAACGGGACGGGTGTGGGTCATCGTATAGCCATGATTAGCAATGTTACAAGGTATCTTAGCATTTTTTGAGGGACTAAGATCAATTTGTAAGGCAACTTGAATAGCGTCATCGAGGGACTATGATCTTATATTTATTTGTTTTTGCTAAGACACCTTACATGCGTAATATGGCCATTTTGTATAAGGTAACCAAGTGGAGTAACCCTAGGGGTGCTTGTGTGCAAGTGTGTCATTTTCATGTTTGTTTTTGTCTTGAATTAGGGTTTTCTATTTGATTGATTTTCATCTTCCCATACAAACCCTAATTACTAGCATATTATGTAAAAGCGATCAATTGCAAAATTAAAAATTACTACGCTATTACAACACTTGTGGGAGGGGGTATACAATTTATGAATGGGGATTGCAATAATATAAACCTAATTAATCTATTACAACCAAATTGAATATGTACAAATAATTGAAATAAATAGTATACAAGATGAATTAAATATGCAAGAATATGTGTATGCAAAGAAGATTTTTTTTGGTTTTTTATGTGAAAAAGTTTTAACCTAAACCTAATGAGAAAAGAAATAAATAAATCAAAATTAAATTAACTTAAATTAATTAAGAAAATAAATTAATTAAGAAAAGATTCTTTTTGAATGAAACCCTAATTCTATTTGATTGAAAGAACATGAGTTTTAAAGAAAAAGTATTTTTGTATTTTTATATTTTTTGTGTTAAAAAAATTGATTGTAGTATTATGAAATATTTTTGGTCCATTTTAATATTAAAATAATATATTTAATGGGTATAAAGAAAAAATAAATATTAACCTAGTTCTAATTTAATTTACAAGGTTATTTAATAAAAATGGATAATATATAACTAAATAAAAATATTTTTTTGTGAGAAAAATAAAATAAAATAAGCCAAAATATAAATCTATCATTTTTATATTTTTTATGATTTTCAATATTAAGAAAAATATATTTAAGAAAATAAAATGAGAATAAAACAAGTAAATAAAATGATAATGGGCTAGGGGTGTCACAAGTAAGCAGGGTGTAAATGTTAGAAAAAAAATCCATAGGCCCATGAAACAGAAGCCCAGCGCTGCAAGGGACAAAAAAAGTGGAAAAATGTGAGAAAATGCAAAAGGCAGCGCGCTGAGGCTCGAACCCATGACCTCTAGCAATTACGCGCGCTGCCTTACCACTGGGGTGGTTGTACATCCGTTTATATAAACAAAACCATAAATATATATTAGAAACTGCTTCCTGAAGGCAACTTCATCTTCAACCTTGAGCTATGGCCGGACCACCTATATCTTCCTCATTTCTCCATAAAAATGGAAAGTTCAAACATGAAAATTGTGGTGTTTCCTCCCACGAGTTCAAACATATAACTTATGTAAACTAAAAGTCAAAGATAAAATATAATTATACTGACCCTAATTTGAAACCTAATTTTTGCAGAAATTTCAAATCCAAAATTCTCTATACACAATTAATATAAATGAAAACTATGAACATGGTTAGCTTTAGAGCAAGGATATCTACATTTTGCTTTCACAAATCAGGACCAAATGATGCTTGTATGAAGAGATAGAAGTTTGAGTTTTTACCTCTTGCATCTTGAATCGTGAATGGAGTTTGAGCAAGTTTTGAGAAGGCCTGAGGATCTGTTTAGCTTGCCTGGACCTCCTTGAGTGTATTCCAACCCTTACTTTGTCCTGAAAGTTCCTGAATCTCTCTACTCAAGTCAACCCGCAAGCTTGATATTTGAAAATGGTGGATGGTGAAGGAGGAGCTACATTCTTGAAACAGGGGCCTGGATCACTTTTATAAGATGTATATTAAGTGTTTGGATGGTTAAAACTCAATACACACGAGTGGATTTTGAGATGGCTATGTGAGGTTCAAAACTGTCAAGCTATGGCAGATTCTGAGTTGCAAATTGTTTGAGAGTGTTTTGGAGTTTTAGCATTCCTCTGTCAACTTACAAATAGTGTGTCTACTTCTAAGCAAAAGGTCTTAAGTCTTGTAACAACCCAGATTTCAAAAACTCACATGTTTTGCTTCGTTACTTGTTTTTGAAGCAAGGCTAGCAAGCATGGTTTCAAGGTGTAGTACAAAGCTTGTAAGAGGGCTGAGACCTTTAAAAATGCTTGTTCTGATTGAGTGGAGTGTGTTTGTGCAGAAAAAACAAGTGCAAGGCTCAATGCAAGCTGACTTTGCATAAAGCTTGCTTTTTCAAAATGGCAATGTTGCCTTTCTCCCAAAAATGGAATTATTCTTGTACAATGCATTCAATACTTGGATTAAAGCTTCCAACAGCTGTGAAAACATTTAATTATAGAGTGAAAGTCAAGTTAGAAGCCTGCAAAGTAGGATTTGTTCAGCGTGCTTGAGGATTGGATCCAATGTTCTTCAGAAAATGGCTTGAAATCTAAGTGACAAATTAACAACTTCATCTCTCCGATTCTCCCTACCCAAGAATGATATCAAGGAGTTCTTTGACATTTTGGGAAGCTTGCAATGTTCTATACAACTCATCTTTGAATTGCTTTTGAAAATTCCTCTTGGAACCATGTGAAAAATTGCCATGAAGTTAGGTCAAAAATCTGCCTAACTAGGGCAAAATTTCACTAAGTTATTTTTAGTTCATGAGCATGTATTCACAAAATTATATATTGAGATCCAAGCATTTTTAGGATAAATTGTGTGAAGAAAAGTTGTATATTTCATGGAGATCTACAACTTTCATTTTGGAAGTTTCCTTTGAATCATCTTGAATCATGGTGAAAATTTGGCTCAAAGTTGAGAAAAAATAAGAAATTTTCTATACTTAGAAAAATTTCTGTTAAGAAATTTCAACTTTTCAAAACAAACCCTTAAATCCTTGATTTCTTGATGGAAAAGTTTCATATTTTGACATGTTTTGATGAATTATGACTTTTGGCACTTGACTTTGACCAAAAAGTCAAAGTTTGACTTTTCTGTATACAATTGACTTTTGATCAGTGTATTGAAAAATTCATTTGTCAATCCAATGGATTGGTAATGTTTTGAATCGTGTTATTAAGTCAAAATGATACAATTGAACTCTTGGAATCATTCTTCAAACCAATTGATCATTTACTAGGTCAAAAATCAGAAATTGCCCCTTTCCCAGTCAAAACCCTAATTTTGACCATTTTGCCCTTTTGATGATTTGATCAAATTTCTTGAGGAATTATGGTCCAATATTGATCAAATGATACATACGAGTCTAAGATGTTGATGTGGATAAAAAATTATGAAGTTTGACTGTAAATTGGCCATGGTTGACTTTTTCCCCAATCCAACTGGTTTTTAGGTCAACTGTTCAATTGACTGATCAAAAGTGTGATTCAAGGCTTGAAACTTGACATGAGTAATCTTGGGGGTCCATAAAATTTATATGAAGCATTGATAGTTCAAAAATCCTTGTGAAAACTCAAACCCTAATTTTGGTCATCAGTGCATGAGGAGGTGTCTTGAGCTGGTCAAACACTAATGCAGTATTGAGTTAAAGAGATCTTGTGAGAAAATTCTTGATAAGTGAGATGGAAAATTTTGGGGTACAACACCAAGTAATGTGTCCACACTTTGATAAACAGAGGAAATGATAGCATGAATAATGAATTGATCTTGAAGTTTCCAGTGAGAAATATATTTGTGACCTTCAGCTGGACATAGTTTTGAACCACCAACATAACTATGAGGTCATGTCCTACAAGGAGTTCATTCATAAGTACATGTCAAGCAAGATAGTCGTTGACAATCAATTTGATAGAGTGTTGAGTGTTTAGAAGGACAATTTTTTGAATGTTTTCAATAATTATTTGAATGTTTTCAACAACAATGTGATTGTTTGTTTCGGTGGTTGATTAGTGCATGGTGTATAATTATATTGAATTTTGTTATGTAGAAAAAGCGAATGATAGAAAATAAAGTAATTGAATGAATATGATTTGCATTACTTTAAAGGAGGTTACATCGGGTGTGTATATAGTGTGAATAGTTAAGATTTTTTTGCAAGTAATGCTACAATTAAGGCTAGTAATTTAGGCTAATATACTGATCAGAATGAGTGAAATACTCCTATTTGAATGAGGAATGATTGTTACAGTCCCTATATGGTAGTATAATTATAGTTCATATATGCAAGTAACAATTAGTAAATTTGTGTTGACTATATCATATTGATCTATTACATTTGAGGGTAAATGGCAGTGGATGATGATCCAAGGCAGGCTAAGGTTGTGGTGTGATATCATTTGTACGAGATACAAATTTTAGATAGTATCTTCCTATGTTCAATGTAGATCTTAGCTTGGTGGAAGAGGAATATCCTTCTTGACTCAAGAATTAATGTTTCTTATGACTATTTTATAGAAGATTTATATGAGGAGATAGACAATGACCTACTTACTTCTTCTTTGGATAACCTTTGGTATGAGCTTATTCCATTGAGAATTAGGTTCTCTAAGATTTTTCAAATATCAACTCAATAGGACCATATCATGGGGAGTATGGAGTGTTAACATGAAGGGGTCTAGTCTTGAGATATTCATTGGACGAGAGGAATTTTCTCTAAAAGAAAAAACTTGTCAGTATTCTTGCCTTAGATATGCAAGGTACAAATATTGTGTTTTATATTCTCCTACTCTTCAACCATGTGATTCCTTTACTAGAATAGGGTAGATTCTATCGCGTTTATCTCAAATAGCTGAGCTCCATCTAAGTTCATTGTCTTTTCATAACAATTACTTTAAGATAGAATTCTCTCGAGCATTTATGTTAAAATCCATATTTGTAATTTTTAGGATGTTAGGGACTAAATCTAGGGTTAGAGCATGTTTGACCTTAGTTTGAAACACTATCGTTTGGAACATATACAAATTATAAAACGATTCTATTTTGTCAAGCACAACGGTGACCTTGAAGAAACGGGTGGATATGGTAGTCTTTTATCCTTGGAATTGTTTTACTTAGTTACTCTTACTCTTTCTATAAGTGGTTGATGGAACCTTACGTTTCCATGAACCAATAGAGGATTGAGGGTTTCTCATACTAGGACCAACGGGTTTGTTTTTGTGTGTTTTAGTGGAATTGTTTTTGTAAGAATAAGATTTGGTTCTGCAATATTATCTCTGACTTTTGATGATAACAAATGAGTATATTTGTGTGAAAAATTTTGTTTTACTAATGTTTGTTACTGTTGAGTACTTAACAAATAGGTTATGCTTCTGATGGATGGTGTGGCCAAGACATTAGAAGAAAATTAGTTCTGCTTCTGCGCTACACAAGTTCAATTGAACAGTAACAAGACACTCCAGAAGGCTCTGAAGTGTAAGCTCTCGTGTTTATCTAAAGAAACTAGTCAGAAGATCTGAAGAGAGAAGTTGCTACTTAAATTAAGATGCTGAAGACTCATGTTTCAGAAGACAGCGGGTTTTAAGGAAACAGTCAGAAGATCTGAAGACATAAGTTGCCACTTAAATCCATATGTTGAAAACTCGTGTTTCTAAAGACAACGTGTTCCAAAGAAACAAAGATAGAAGATCTGAAGACAAAGTTTCTACTGAAGTCCATATGCTAAAAATTTAGTTTCTAAATAACAACTTGTTTCAAAGAAGACAAAGTTAAAGGATTTGAAGACAACATTTCCAATTGAAGTCCAGATGCTGAAGACTTTGTCTTTCTAATAACAAGGTTTTAAAGACAAGTATTCTTAAAGAACCAAGTGATAAAGATTCTAAAGACGGAAGGTATGAAGATCCCAAAGACTTGAAGTTCTAAAGGTCAAAAGTTATCTACAACGAGTTCTCACGACCAAGTGTTGAATACTCTGAAGACGCAATTCTGAGGACTCTGAAGACTTGAAGTTTTAAAGACCTTATGTTATGTTCCCACTTCTAACCTCATGCTCGCAGAAGCCTCTAAAGTCAAGAAGGAATGACTATAATCGTAACATGGTACAATAGTGCACAGTACAAAAAAGCTTTATTTCACTACCTCTCCACTAGCTTGAATTATGGAAGAGATAAGGACGTAGTGGTACTATTTGTAACAAATATTTTTCAAATAAGCTAACGATTCTATTTTTCTTGGCTATATAAGAAAAGAATCATATTCTAAAAAAAAGCTTGCTACATGTGTATGATAGATGTGTGTTGCAAGTCGCATGTTGCTCATAGCCAATTGCAACGTTGTTGGTGTTCAATGTTAAAAATGAAAGAGGTCATTATTGGAACACAATCAAAAAGCTATTAACCATTATAACAACAACAAGAATTCTACAAGATGTTATTAAAACTACCAATCATATATATCTTGGCAGAATTATGAAAAAGAAAGGAGTTACTGCTCATATCTTGCTTAATGAGGAAAGAAGATGAAGATGAATAATTCTGCAAAATGTCATTAAAACTATCAATCATATACATCTTGACAGAATCATGAAGAAGCAAGAAGTTGTTGCTCATAGCATGCTCAACTATGAAGATGAGGACAAGAAGACTACAAGATGCTGCATTTAACTTAGATTATATTCATCTTTGTAGAAATATGTAAAATACAAGAGTTATTGCTCAAATTGTGTTATTGCTTAAGATCTTCATGTAAATTGTTTCTACACAAGATTTGTTACTCAGAATTGTGTCAAACAATATGTACTTAAATTTGGAGTAATCTGCTTGATAAAAATCACTCAAGTAATCTCTAAAAAATAATTATGTTTGGAATTGGTTGGTTCCTCAAGTGATCGAATGAAGATCAGAAGACTTAAGAAGACTTTGGCTGCGACCATCGTAGATGAATTCCTGGTAGTGGATTCTATTGGGTCAATGGTAGTCATATCTCAAAGGGGACTGAGTGAAGGTCATATTTGTGAGATCACTGATGGATATCATTAGAAGGAATTCCTGGTAGGAGATTCTAGTGAATCAGATTCTATTGGGTCAATGAATGTTATATCCAGTCTGGATCCCTAAATGCATCATTGGATGTTAGTCACAGGTGGTTGTCCATGCTATTGTAATCAGATTGGTTATAGTGGATTAAGTCCTTGAGTTCAAGGCGAAATCACCTCGGAAGGGTGGACTGGACTAGCTTGGGGGTTTCTCAAGTGAACCAGGATATATCATGTGCTCTTTACTTTTGCTTATGATTTAGAGTTTATGTTTTCTTAACTTAATTAGAATAATTACTTAGAAGTAACACTCAGAAGCATTATTCAACGAGAATAACACTTAGAAGCGTAAGTTATTCAAGAAAGGAAAACATAATTTAAACCCCCTCTTTCTGGAATTTTTTTCACACCTTCAATTGGTATCAGAGCTCGATTCTGTTATTGATGGATATCAAACACTTAACAGTGTCAGATAAAGATCCAGATGCTTTGTGAAGAAATACTCTAAGGTGATAGTTATTCAATCTTCAACTAATGTCTAAAATCAGAAGATTGAAGAACAAGCTAACAGGAAAAGATTCATCATATAAGAAGTTATATCTGTTGAATGCTTTTGATTAAGTTCCTTGAGAAGTATGAGATGTTTTCAAGAAACGAATCAGTCCACCCTTGACTTTCTCATAAGATCTCATTAGGAATATTTTCAAAAGAAGAAAGACTTTTGTCTTATGATACAAAATAATGCCCATTGACTCATCAGAAGTATGATTAAAGACTAACTCTAAACAAGTTAGCTCAACATTGCAAGAACAAGATTGTCAGTCAATATCGTCAAAGTTTGATGATATTTGTATTAGAACGAATTTTGCAATTTGTTCAAGGAATCAAAAATTTAGAAGAAGTTAGGAAATGATAGTTAATTCTCTCTATCACACAACTTCTCAGAAATTCATGAAATATTGACCTTCTGAAAAATAAGCTTATGTTCAAAGAAAGCTTGACAAATAGATGAATGATTCTAATAATAAAAGATCAGAGTATCTGTGCTCTGGGGATTACTCTTAAGAAGTTAGATGGGTGATTCTAAATAGAAGGATGAAGAAATCATCTGAAGAGAAAACAGATCCTAGTTCTCAGATTAGAGATTAGAATTCAGAAGAAGATTACTCTTCTCAAATCAGAAAAGTGAGAATAAGAGGAATCAATATAAAGATAATTCAGAACCTTTGAAAAATTTCTTTAAAGAAAGCATAAGAAGAAAGAAGTTAATTAGAAGTTGTATTTAAGAGAAAGCTAAAGTTAAAGACAAATGGAAGATCTTCAAGGACATGAAAATACCATTTCTCTCACTCTCTTACTTATTATACTTCTGCTAATTTTATTTTATGGACTCAGTTATCAGAAGATGTCTTTGTCAGAAATATATATGATTAGATGGAAGCCTTTGGTTATCCAAACCCTGAGTATATCGATCGTGTCACTTAAGTTAGACGAAGTAATTAACGCGTGTAACTCTTTATCATTCTTATTCATCAAACGCTAACTAAGCTAGATCATGAACAGTGTGCGATTTCTTATAATTTATTCCTTCATGATTATTTTCATTTATTACCTCCCTACTGTGTTTTTAAAAAATTGTTATTCTTTATTTGACATTTAAATTCTATAAAATCAAATGTCTTTCTCCCTCTATATAACTTACTTTCTCACACTATCACATGTCCACTCTTACTTCTTCATAAATTAGAAACCCTAAACCCCTCTCCTCCTTCAATCACTTTCTTGGGTTCTCCGACAACAATCTTCATCAATATTCAACATTCATTCATCTTCTTTTTCAAATCAAATTCATGATGACCAATTCTCAAAAAGAAGCAGTTAAGTTCACTAAGGAATTTAATCAAGCATCAAAATCACCAATTGCTTATGGCTCTCCATCATCATCTACCTTCACTCCATCATTTTCATCAGTTCCTCCTGTAAAGACAACTATTGCTACTGCTTCTATTACATAAGTCAATGAGAATAATATCACTCAAAAAACCTATCAAGTTCATTGCATCCTTCCTCCACAAGAACTAGATGTTCTTCGGGAATTTTTGGTTGATTTCAACAATTTAGTTGATAATGGGGTTGACCTAGAAGAAGAATTAGAAGCTCAGGGATGGAAAAACTACTTTAGCAAGCTTCATGGTCCTATTTATGAAGATTTAGTAAAATACTTCTGGAAGAATGATAATTTCGATGATCTGCATATTGTCTCCGATGTCTTTGGATTAAGGATTGTCATAATTGAAAAATACACTATTGATATTCTAGGTTTGAAGTTTATGGAAGGAAAGTGTACATATAAAATGGAGAAGAAGTTTAAAACTACAAAGAGTAAATTGAAGTTTGCAACAAAGTCACTCAATCGACTTCTGTTTAAGAATTACGTTGATGAGAATACAAAATACAAGAGCAAGGATCTTCATCCAAATCTCATAGTTTGGCACAAGATCATTCTGAGTTGTATAAACCCTGGACATGCTTCAAACTATTCTGATTACTTCAATTTTAGTCAGAAGTTCATGATGTACTACTTGATAACCAAGCATAAGATCAATCTTCCCTATATTTTATTCAATTATCTAAATGATATTGTTAAGAAGACGAGAACCACTGCAAATTATAAGAAGAATGTTCCTTCCTATGTACCTTGTGGATGTCTTCTGACTCACATTCTTATTGAAAGTGGGTTATTAAAATCTCTGGTGGAAGAAGAAAATTACACAGAAGATTTTTCTCCCAGTAATGGAGAATCATTTACTGCACAAAACTTAAGGAACATGCAAATAATTGAAAAGATTAAAGTTAAACCTCTGGGTGAATCGTTTGAAGCCACTACTCAAAGAAGGACTCTAATTACTGATTATCCTCTTGTTCAAAGATGGATAATAAATCAAGTGTTTCTATATATGTTCGAATGATGGAAGAAGAAGGACATGATATGTCCAATTTTTATTACACTAAACTTCTTGGTGAAGAAGTTGAGTGTAGTATAAGAAAAGGAAAGAAAAGATCAAACACTTCTGACCAAAGAAGAAGAAGAAGAAAAAAGATAGATTTCTTCAAGAAACAATTTTTGTAACTACAATATCTTAAACATTTAGTAAGACTGATGCTTCTACTTCTGATCCAATTCTCTCTGATACTTCAAAAGAGAAAATAAAAGAATTATCGGAGGCTTCTGATCCAAAGAAAAGGGGAAAGAAGAGACAAAGAACTAAATTCTCTGAATATCAGGGTCTACCTTATGAATCTGGAAAATCATGTAAGTCTTATGTTCTTCCTACTACTGTTTCAGATAATGCTCCTAAATATGTTAATGCATCTTTAACAACTACTACCAATTTGAACAAACCTACATTAGAATCATCAAAAGAAATACCACCATTCCAAACACTATTTCAATTTTCATTCACAAACTAAAACCCAAACATAAATGAATCTATCACTGATCCATCTGATTCTCACCCTACACCCATACAAATCGCTATATCTACTGCACCCTCTGATACTTCCTCACCCAAACCTTTTGTTATACCAGTTTATATACAATATACTTTTTCAGATCTTCATGATCTGTCTAAACTACCATTTAAAAACCATTAACTCTGAAGCTATTCCTTCTGAACATGCAATAATCATCTATGAACAACCCTTTCTAAAAAGCCTTGAGGAATGCATTAACATGTTTAAAAGAAAATTTAGGAACAGAGTAGCTAAGCTACGAGATGAAGCATGTACCAATTTTAAACCTTAGGATCTGGAAAACTCCTGGAAAATGTTTCAAAAATGGATGTCATCATACTTTGAAAAACTGTAAAGTTTTTCAGAAGCTACGATGGAAGCAAAAGTTCAGCTGGTCCAGGATAAGGTGGAACAACTTCAATGTTTTCACTATTTGCTGCAAATCAAAGAGAAGCTAAAGAAAAAGCTCGCCTTGTTGAAGATAAAGCAGCAAAACTAAAAGCAGAAGAAGAAGCTAAAACTGTAGAGGAAGCCATATTGGTTGCAGAAGCTGCAAAGACTTGTTGGTTGGAAATTTTGACTAAGGAGAAATTGAGATGAGTCAATGGTCTGAATATACTTAGAGAATTGTTTGGCTATTTTTGTTTGTTAAAATCCATGAAGATTTGAATTCAAAATTCATTAAGAGATTGATGGATAGTTCACAATTCGAATTGAAAAATATAGTTATTATTCAAAATTTGGTTTAAGACTTTATACTTCGACCGTTATCAGATTTTGGCGCTCAAGACGGATAGCGAAAGGTTTGAATTGGAATATTCATTCTTATCTAGAAGGACGCGTGGGATCTCTTGGATTGTCGAAGACATGCCAGCAGAAACGTGGCATTAGTTTGTTAGAAGACCGTTAGGGTCGAAGTTCTATAAATTGTAGCTTTTGTGTTTCAATTTGGTGTGTTCACATCTTTATACAAAATACTCAAAATACTCAAAGTACCAGTGTTTGAGAAAAGAGTTAACGAGAATGTACGTATGATGCACCATATTTTGTATTCAATTTCATTTAAATTCAATGAAATTTCTTTACGCTATTTACATTCTTTACAATTTCCAGTCTAGATTAGTTTACGTTTTATTACTTTCATAAATAAGTTTCACTTCGACATGCGAAGTGATTCCTTTTGTTTAAAAAGATTATCATCAAAACATACTTTCTAAATAATAGAACACAATTGTCCTGAGATAAATCTGATCGATCTCGTAAGTAACTGGATCTGTTAAAGCATTTAGAGGATCAACAGTTGTTTATCAAATTCCAGGGTAAACAAATTGGCACGCCCAGTGGGACTCTGTCAAGTATTTAGTTTTCTTTTCTTTCTATAATCTGTGTTTCCTAACTTGTTTGTTGCATGAGATTAAGAAGTGGAAAATTAGCCAATACCACAGATCCTAGACCAAAAAGGCAATACATTATGAAAATGGCTAACCCACTCGTTAGCAGTGCACAATAAATTCCTCCTCCCATAGGAGGGAATACGAGCGTTTCGAATACAACCGAGGCCATGGAAACAAGTCAAGGGACTGTAATTATTCCCTCGACTACAAATGCTACATTCATACCCCAAATACAAATGCTTCATCCATATTATCAAACATACAAAATGAACCTTTTATAATGTCTGTGGCTAGTCAAAATCCACCTGTGACCCCCAGACCTTCAGTAGGCGGTGTCTCTAGAACATATTCACCAGGATTCACAATCCCAACATCAGATCCAATATATGGAATGCCAACTTAGTTCATGGTAGGACTTCAAAATAACACTTCAACATATACACGTCCGTTAACATCTGCCTTTTCGCCATTACAAGGATCAGGTTCAGGGGTAAACCATATGGCATGAAATAATTCGCAACCAGGATATGTTGCTCAATTGCCTCATATTACCACAAATACGCAGGCAGTCTTGAGGCAACAGATGGATGATAGTAACCACAAAATGATGGGAGTACTCGCCCAGCAAATGAGTACAATTTTAACCCTTTAATCTAAAGCACCACATAGACGAACTTACGTAATGCCCAAGCAAACCAAGAAATGGCAGCACAAATTGGGTGCCTTGCAGATTTCTTTGGTGCACCCAGAGAACCAATTCGACAACCACAACCTACATGGATAAGGGAGAATCAAGGCATCGTGTTTCAAGAGGAACCAACCATTGACCAGGCCCAACCAGTAATACACCTAGAAGTCGAAATTCAACAACTAGTTCGAAGGGAAGAACCACCCATATTTCAACAGGCTATTCCTAGGGAGGAACCACAAAGAACGGTAGTCATGGTGAATCGCAACCAAGATGCTGACGAAGTTCTCCAAGGATGTCGGCAAGATGATATGGTAGGAAATAATAATCTAGCAGCCATAGTCGAAAGAATCATGGCACGGAGTGGAGTGAATATTGGCATGCGAAGGCCAAATTATACATCCCCTTTGTCTGAATACATGCAGTAAACTAAGTTGCCTAGGGGATAGAAAGTTCCAAAATTTACAAAGTTTTCTAGTGACACCAATGAGTCAACCATAGAACATGTTTCTAGATATCTTACAGAAGTAGGGGATATAGGAAAAACGAGAATTTAAGGATTAAATATTTCCCTAGTTCACTAACCAAAAATGATTTTACTTGGTTTACCACTCTTGCATCGAATTCCATCATGATTGGACTCGCTTAGAGAGATTATTTCATGAACAATTTTATGTAGGTCAAACCAAAATCAGCCTGAGCGAATTGGCAAATGTTAAGCACAAATTCAACGAGCCTATAGACGAGTATCTTAACAGGTTCCGTTTGTTGAAGGAAAGATGTTTCACACAAGTGCCTGAACATGAGTTGGTTAAAATGGCAGCAAGAGGATTGGACTTCTCTACCAGGAAGAAGTTAGATCCCTAGTATCTGAGAGATATGGCACAACTGGCTGACAGGTTTTGACAGGTGGAGCATTTGAAGATCGAAAAAGCAAGGGCTAACAAAAGCCACAGGAAAAAAAGAGTGGCTTATATCGAAGCCTACTCAGATGAAAGATATGTCGAAGATGATTTTTCAGAGGTTGAAGAACACGAGATAGATCTTGTAGAGTTAAAGCAAGGACCACCGTATCCTTGCAAAGTGTTAACGCCTGCAAACGGGAAAAATCCCGTCGAACCAGGAAGGAATGACAAATTCCCAAAGAAGACCTATACTTTCGACATCACCAAGTGTGACGAAATATTTGATTTGTTAGTGAAAGATGGCCAGATGATGGTGCCCCCTGGTGCTAAAATTCCTCCTTTAGAACAACAGAAGAAAAGGGGATTTTGTAAGTATCATAATTTCTTAGGCCATAAAACCTCACAATGCTATATTTTCAGGGACTTGATACAGAGTGCTATCAAGGAAGGAAGGCTAAAGTTGAGAGAGAAGCCCTAGAACCTGATGAAGGTCGACACAGATCCTCTTCAGATTGTTGAGACAAACTTTGCGGAGCCTGTAGATATCAACATGGTTGATGCTATCAAAATTGAAGGAGGTCAACTCGATGCTGACTAGGTATCAAAAGATACTCAGGGGCTAGAGACCACTTAGGGTCTCATGTCCCAGAAAGAAGGCAATGCTACTCATGGCAATGCCAAATTTGCTGGCAAGGCCAAGACTATTGAGGGTCTTAGAGTCAGATTCGAAGAGCTTGGGATTGCTGAAGGTCCCAAGTTCGAAGTAAATATGGTGGATCTGAACCAGTTGTCCCCAGAAATGGGCGAGATCGAAAGACGTTTGAAGATGGAGAATGACAGGATGCAAACTGGCCACCAAAAAGTAAGCTTGGTAGAGTATCTTTTTCATTGTCATACAAAGAATCCTGAAGGACTAGTGTGTCCTAGGTGTAGCATTACGAATGATCGAGGCGTTGCGATAACATACTAGAAAGTGTACCAAGAGAGGGCTGGAAACAACTGGAAGAATGATAAAGAGTTGCTTCCATACCCAAAAATGGGAGAAAGCTTGATGGGTTTTCTGGTTCGCTGTCATAAGATAGGATCAGAAGTCTTAATGTGCCCATGGTGTAGCGTTGTTTATGATAGAAAAGCAGTTGAAGCATTTGAAAGAATTCCTTATGCTCAATGCTAGAACAATCAAAGGAATAGCAGGGAGAGGTATATAACCAATGCAAAAGGAATTCTCAAAAGGGAAGATAGCCCACACCCCATAGTAAATTGACAAGTCACCTTCAAGCCACCAGCCAATATCCCAACAGACAAGTGGTTGAATTTTAGTCAAAGCAAGGGGGAAGGAAAAGGAAAAGGGAAATGGAAGAGTTTCGAGGAAGGTGGCAGATCAGCGTGGGCATATCAAAGGCAGTTCCAGTCAACGAAGCAAAAAGCCTATGTGTTTGAGAACTATAAAGGAAAAAACTCAATGACTAGGTCCCAATGGCGAAGATACCAGAGGACCAAGAAGGCTCAAAGAGAACTCAAAAGCAATGAAGTAGTGGAATCAAGTACGAAACAAACTTCGTCTGCTGCACCTTTCGAAGACAAGTCCCCAACACAAAGAAGGATTTTTCCCCAAGAAGGCGGTGGTTCCCATCGAAAGGACTAAAGAAGAACCAACTAATGATGAGGACATGCTTACTGATACCTTCAACTCAGATGTGGATTCCTCTTTGAATATCAACTACAATGTAGTTTCTGTACTACCCCATGAATATGACCAAGTGATGGAGATAGAAGATTCTAAAGAAGCAGATGAATTAGAAATGGTGAAGCACAAGCCTGTGTGCTATTATGTTATGAATAATGGAGCAGTCAAAGAAAAAAATGCGTTTTTTGAAAGACCGGACCAAGGTATGAAGAATCACCTGAAGCCTCTATTTATTAGAGGAAAGATTGAACAAGTGGGGATCAAGAAAGTGATGATAGACGGGGGTGTTATTGTCAACCTAATGCCTCAGTTCTTGCTGAAGAGGATATGTATGTATGATACAGATATAAAACCCCATAATATGGTATTATCTAACTTCAAAGGGAAGATTGGTCATACTCTCGGAGTAGTTCAAGTTGATTTCACTATAGGAACCATTACAATACCAACCATGTACATGGTCATAGCGGCCAAGACAAACTACAACTTACTTTTGGGCCGTGAGTGGATTCATGGAATAGGCGCAGTTCCCTCCTCAATGCACCAGCGTGTGGAAATTTGGAGAGAAGATGGAATTGTAGAAAACATCGAAGCTGACCAAAGATATTATATGGCGGAGGTGAATCAAGTTGATCGAAGAAAGTTTGATCGAAATCTGGCCAACATAGGGCCTTGCAGTGCTGCAGATGGCCCATATGTGCCAAACAATAATGCTATGTATTTTCTGACCCTACATCTAAGGCATGTATTTTGCTGGGATAGGGAGACTCTTGGGAAAGAAGGCGATGCACCTAGACTCCCAGAAATACGGCCTACAGGCTTGGATGATGAAGACAATGATCATGTCTGAGTCCTCCTTCTTCGAAAATATTTCCGCCTATTTGGATGAAAATAAATTAAAATCGGCTTTGGAAGCCAAAGTGAAGATTATGGATATGATGGCCAATGAAGAAACAAATCATACAAAAAGACCTGAGGTATTCTTCAAACCAAAACCCCCCGACAAAGAGAAATTCGTCGAAGAAAAAGACCAAAGGCTGGACGATATATATGACGATGGGCCTTTGGGATTCGAGAAGGATCCAGTGGCGTCGAACATGAAGATGCTAGCTGTGATCGGTGGATCTGGAACTGACTGTTTAACGCTGGTTCGCGAAATGTCGCGGAAGCAAGAGTCGCCACCGTCTTTTATTTTCTCCAAATGAAAAGGAAAAAAGCACAGAAAAATTCCTTATGAGATAGTTTCTCGGTTCGGGAGGTAGGTTATAGAAAGGGAAGGTGTTAGCACCCTTTCTATCCATGGTTATCCATGGGCTCTTAGATACTTGCTCAATGTGTTTTCAAAATTGTTTGTTTGCTTTTCAATGTGGGTTTAAAAAGTTTCTTTGAAAAATTTCAGTTCGACTCGTACGTCAGAGTGTTTGAAAAATTTGCTTTGAAAGCTTTTGAAAATGTGTTGGTGAAAAGTATTTT
The DNA here is from genome assembly GCA_948472305.1 of Vicia faba. Lineage (NCBI taxonomy): Eukaryota > Viridiplantae > Streptophyta > Magnoliopsida > Fabales > Fabaceae > Vicia > Vicia faba. The sequence goes on from CATIWC010001425.1 coordinate 108,738, forward strand.
GAATTTTGTTTTGAAATTAGAGCAAGTATCTACGAGAACCTACCTACCCTAAGGAATTCGTCTGTGTAAATGTCCTTTAAAGTAGTGCCATCCCACCATTGAGAGGTAGGTAGCACCACCGTTGGAGGTGTTCGGGTCAATTCGAGTTTAGGGACATGGTGATCACCAGAGCAATGGGAAGACACCTTAGAAGCTACCCTCATGCCAGGTTCCCGGATCATGAGGACTTACTAAGACGTCCTCTACTCGACGATCACCTTTCGAGGCAAGGCAACAGCGAGGCGTACCCTAGGGGTGGTGTGTGCGATTCGTGTGTCGTTTTCATTGATATTTGTCTTGTCATGTTAAAGTGTTCTACGCTTGATTTTATTTAAGTCCATACATTCTTTCATGCTTTTTGTTAACAGTTAAAAAGTGCGGAAAAGTAAATTCTAAAGCTATTACAAATGGCGCGGGTCCACATCGCCAAAATTAAACCGGACCCGATTTGACAGAAAAATAAATAAAGCAAAGTAAATAACGAAATTGAAAAGTGCGAGAAGTTTAAGGTTACAACGCTTTGGGAGAGATACATAATTAAGCGAAATAAATAAATACGCGAATTAAACAATTAAAAATATGGGCGTTGGACCCTTTTGCAAAAATGAAAATTAATAAGGAATTAAAAAATAAAAAAAAAGGAATGTTTTTGGTATTTTTATGTTTTTTTAAGAATTAATGGAAAAAGAATTATTTAAAATGAGATGTAAACCCTAATTCTAATGGTTTTTAAACTTATTATGAAAAATATTGAATTTTTAACTAATTTAAACCTAAGTTAATTTACATGCATTTTTTAATTTATGAAAATAAATAAAATAAATATTATTATTGTAAAAAAGGAAATTAAAAGGAATAAAATTAACAATTAAAAAAGAAAAAAAGAATGTTTTTGGTGTTTTTAGATTTAATAGAAAAAGAGAATTGATTGAAATTAAAATAAGATGTCAAACCCTAATTCTAATTATTATTTTTTTAGTTATTAAGGAAATGTTGAAATTTTTAACTAAATGAAACCCTAATTTTTATGTACAATTTTAATTATGAAAAATAAATAAAATAAACATTATTATTGTGAAAGAAAAATTAAAAGGAAATAAAAAATTATCAATTAAACCTAATTCTATTTTTTGTATTTTTGTTATTAAAAGAAATTAAAATTATATCCTAATTAAAACTAAATATTTACATGTGAAAATACTTATAAAAATAATTAAAATAAATATTATATTCTTGCTTTTTTTTTTGATTTTTTGGTGTATTTTATAATTTGTAGAAAAAAAAAATAATTAATCAAATTAAAGCAATAAAATAAATAAAAACAAAATATAAAGCAAAGTTGCAAACCAGGGGGGGTGGAGGTCCCCAATATGGAGGTATAGGCCTTAGAATGCTGGCCCATTAAGCTTTGGTCCATTTGACCTTTTCAGTTTGTGTGCCAGCGCGTTGACCTGGGCTTAGAGTGCTCTTTGAATCCCTGCCCTTGATTTGAATTTGCTGGACGCGTGGACCTTTAGATTTTGAGGCGTATGATGCATCCATAATATTGACACTGCATAGGATTTTGGATTGAAAAATAATAGCGAAATATGCAAGACCTGGGACTTGAACCCAGGTCATGGGGGTTACCAACATCACACCTTGCCAGCTGAGCCACTACACACATTCGTTAATTAAATATACGACAAACATAATAAGAGAAACAACGCGTTAGTGGACCTACGCGCGCGAAATTTGAAACTAACCAGTCACGTTTTGCCACGATGTCATCGTCTCCATCATCCTGAAAAACAAACAACATAAGCAACGGTTTCTTAAGCGTGGTTTTAGGGGCGTTTCTGGAAAATAGCGATTAGGTCCTCATTGAATATAAATTAGGCGCGACAACTGATTCTTCTTCGTCTCTATACGCTGAATCCAACCATGGTACTGAGGATGTCTAATTTTTCCTTTTTTAAGAAGCCCTAAATTTAAGCTCTGAAAAACCCTAGAAATCGCGCATGGCAAAACCTCATATACAGCATAATAGTTCAATTAAATATCATGGTTAGTCTCAAAAACAAATGAGGAATAAGAATCAATGGAAAAAATGCTGTAAACATGCTTGAATCATGATGTACGATAATGGAATTTTCTTGATGCAGTTTGAGTTCAAACTACCAGTTCTTGGCGTGTTGATGGATGTTTGGGATTGGAATGCGTTCAGGGATTGCCAAGGAAGCTTTTGGAATCGGTTTTGTGCCTTGAATCCACCTCTAGCAAGGATTTCAGAATTGAGTTTTTTCAACAATTTTTCAAGTTTGTCTATTGTTCTTCTGCGCAGCTTAGAGTGTACAAGGATTAGGGTTGTGATTCTGATTATGTAGTGAGGCTATTAGGTTAAGAAAATTGAATCAAATCTCTTCCATTCAATGATTTTGCAAATTGATTTTCCAAGATCTTTTCATATCTTTTCCATGTGCATTTTGTGTCAATTATGCTCATATTAAACCAAATCTTTCCTAATTAACCTATGCACGAAATATTGAGTCTAGAATGTGTACAAAAAGATTTGTTTGGTTCATTTAGATATTTTTCACATATTTAATTGATTTAATTGAATTAATATAAATAAAAATTCAAATAAATAAATAAAAAATGAGAAAATACTTCCCTTTGGGCCAAGTGGTCGTGCATATGCTTAGAATTATGAATCATGGAAGAAAAATGGGCCCATTAGCAATTTTAGGTCATTTGGATCAAAGTTGACTTTTCAAGATATCCAAAAATTTCCCAACTTCCACAAGGCATAACTTGCTCAATTTTTAATATTTTCTCATGTTCTTGGACATTTTGGAAAGGTCTTTGAGTCGTCTAACCAATGCCTTTGGTCCCATGTCATTTTGATTTACCAATCTCAAGTTATGGCCTTTGACTTAAAGTCCCTTTTTGTTGACTTTTGAAAATGACCTATAATGTTGAAATTGATAACTTTTTGTGAGAGAATTTCTTGGACTTGAAGTATGAAGATGAGTTGTAGGAAATGTCTTTCTCTTCAAAATGAGCTTTGGATGGAATTTTTCTGATAATCCATGTGAAAGTTATGCCCTGGTCAATTTCAGTTGACTTTTTCAACTGTCCAAATATAGTAACTTTTGCATCTTGATGATTTTCTGAGCCAAATTTTGAGAATCATGATCAAGCATTGATCAAATGATGTTTGTGGCTTCAAAATGATGTGTTGACCGAAAATTTGAACTTTTGACTGCCAAATGACCATTTTGCCCCTACAGTTGACTGTAGTGCAATCTAGGGTTTTGACTGTGCAATTTTGAGCTGAATGCCTTGAAACTTGATATGGGGGTGCTTGACCACATTTGTAGGCATGTGAGACTTGATTGGACCTTTGAAAACTTCCTTTTCTTGATCAGAACACAAACCCTAGTTTTGACTGTATAGGAGACAGTTGGATTGTGCAACCCTTGGGGAATTTTGCAGCTTGACTTGGCAATTTCTTTGAAGAATATGGGAGGGCAAATTTTGGGGTACAACAGTTGCCCCTGTTCAATCTTCTTAGACCTGAGGATGGAGATTGGCTGACGTGCCTTTCGTAATCCGAGGGTAGAAGATGATTGGACACTAGAGTGCCCAGAAATTTGCGCTCACATAGTAGCAGTGTGATGGAGATGGGCTTATAGATGCCATTTGGAGATTGCTGGGTAGGGTGATGGGCTTATAGATGCCATCTGGACGTTGATCGCGTAGGAGATTCTTTAGCTAGAACCTGCATACCTGCAAAAGAAAAAATGAGTACCTGACACGTTGCAGGAGCTGGTTTTAGATGCTTGGTATAGATATGCCCTGACTGGTTACAGGGGCTGAGTCTGGAGCTTCAAAAGATGATGAATGGACCAGGTATGGTTACTGCCTTAGCATGAATGGTAAGAGAACCTTGTGTGATTTTAACTTCAACAACGCTCGTTGAGAAAAATCTTGGCGGGCATTACCATCTTTGCAATATCGGAACGAGAACCATAGGCTATTATAATCTGAAAGGGAATCACCTCACTCGCCGTCGGAGAGGGAATCATAGGAAAAGGAATTGTCACCTCACTCGCCGTCGGAGAGGGAACCATAAGAGACTATTACCTCACACTCATCGTCGGAGAGGGAAACATCTTGAAAAAGGAATTACCACCTCACGCACTTGCCGGAGAGGGGACCATAAGAGACTATCACCTCACACTCATCGTCGGAGAGGGAAACATCTGAAAAGGACTTACCACCTCACACACCGTCGGAGAGGGAACCATAAGAGACTATCACCTCACACTCATCGTCGGAGAGGGAAACATCTTGAAAAAGGAATTACCACCTCACGCACTTGCCGGAGAGGGGACCATAAGAGACTATCACCTCACACTCACCGTCGGAGAGGGAACCATAACTTCTGCTGAGTCTTTATCAGAAAATCTGTTGGGAATCAATTTAGCTGGATTTGAAATATGTTTAACTGGAATGAGTGTCAGAACGTCGCCATATCTGGTTCATATCTGGACTATATCTGGAAGGAAATCTGGAAGCAGCATCAGAACGTCACCATATCTGGGTCATATCTGAAACTATATCTGGAAGGAAATCTGGAAGCAGCATCAGAACGTCACCATCTCTGGTTTACATCTGAAACTATATCGAGAAGGAAATCTGGAAGCAGTATCAGAACGTCGCCATATCTAGGTCATATCTGAAACTATATCGAGAAGGATATCTGGAAGCAGTATCAGAACGTCGCCATATCTGGGTCATATCTGAAACTATATCTGGAAGGAAATCTGGAAGCAGTATCAGAACGTCACCATATCTGGGTCATATCTGAAACTATATCTAGAAAGAAACTCTGGAAGCAGCATCAGAACGTCACCATATCTGGGTCATATCTGAAACTATATCTAGAAGGAAATCTGGAAGCAGCATCAGAACGTCACCATATCTGGGTCATATCTGAAACTATATCTGGAAGGAAATCTGGAAGCAGTATCAGAACGTCACCATCTCTGGGTTATATCTGAGACTATATCTGGAAGGAAATCTGGAAGCAGTATCAGAACGTCACCATATCTGGGTCATATCTGAAACTATATCTAGAAAGAAACTCTGGAAGCAGCATCAGAACGTCACCATATCTGGATCATATCTGAAACTATATCTGGAAGGAAATCTGGAAGCAGCATCAGAACGTCACCATCTCTGGTTTACATCTGAAACTATATCGAGAAGGAAATCTGGAAGCAGTATCAGAACGTCACCATATCTGGGTCATATCTGAAACTATATCTAGAAAGAAACTCTGGAAGCAGTATCAGAACGTCACCATATCTAGGTCATATCTGAAACTATATCTAGAAAGAATTGCGATAGTTGACAGTAATCATTTTTGTATTGATCTTTTTCCTGAAAAGGCAAAACATAATTGTATGCAAAATCATGATGCATGAACTGTATGTTTTCAGAATCAATGAGATTCATGTAGTATGATGCATATGCATGTTATAATGTATAAAGATGTGATGTTTATGAATGTATTTTTTTGTCTAAGAAAATAAATCCTTGACGGGTGCCGGGAGGTCACTCCTGGGCTGATGTTGAAGAATAGATTTTGCTTCCGCTGGGGATGATAGTTGCAAGTATACCGGTAGGAGAAGATAACTCCGTTGGGGAATAAACTTGGCAAATGAAAGATTCTGCGGGGAGAAAAGATACTCTAGCGGCCATGCTGGGAAGCAATACTCTGTGGGAAGAGAGATGCTTTGCTGAATTGTTGATAATAACTTGCTGGGGATACCATCGTTATATTGGAAGTATTAATGGACTTCGCTGGGGATAGGAAAGAACTACGTTGACGACGACCTTTCCGTGGCTTTTGGCTGAGGATAACCCAGTTATATCCTGTTGAGGAAATAACTCTTTAAATCAAGCCGGACGACGCGTTCGTGTTTTTGCGAGGAGATAAGCTTCCAGAATCTACTGGGGATATGCTTACTGCTTGGGGATGATGAATTCCAAATTTCCTGGGGAATTGGATTGGACTCTTCTGGGGAAGTATTGAACTGTATTGGTTATGTTCTACCCTGATGCCTTGGAGGATAGAACAATCAGACTGCTTAGACCACTCTTCATTTCCCCTGTTTCTATGGGGGAGGCACTTGTGGGGTGCTGATAGTTGTTGATGGACAGACCTTCTTCAGGTAGGCAGGTGACAAGATGACAGGACATAGTCGTACGCTTTGATCCCTAACTTTTGCCTGGACCGCCCTTTCGGGTTTTCAGTCCACCGGGATACCCATTTTTGCCCAAGCCGCCTTTTCAGGTTTTCGACTTGCCGGGTGTACAGATTTTTTCATTTCATCCCTTCATTTTGCCCGAACCCTTTTGGTTCGCCGGGAAGCCCTTATTTTTGCCTAGGTGTGTCAACCTAACGGGTCTTTGATCGTGCGTAGTATTTTTCGACTATGTCCACGCTTTTAGAATGCAGGTAGGTGCCCCTGGCTGCTTGTGTTGTCATATTACCAGAAGGTGTCTGATCGTGCAAGATTCGTTGCTGGAGTGCCCCAAGTGACTCAAGCAGAGATTTGCCCCAGGCTTTTTGGCCTTTGAGAGATTCTCTGGATCTTGACTTAACTGCCCCAGATGATGGACAATAGTCATGCCATGCCCCTTGATTGGAGATACTCTTGTTCATTAGACTTTCATTGTGCGAATTTCCCTGCTGTTCAAACAAAAAGTCATATGCAAACAAAGTTATGTTAAAAATGCAAAGCTTATGTCTGTTTTTTGGAGATTTTGAAAATGCATTCTTTTTTTCACAAAACAAGTGATTGTTTGTAAAACGTGATGTCAACTCGTTATTTTACCGTAAGCCTTCAGGAGTCAGGATACCTTTCGTAACAGTATGCTTTCGAACTAACCCATGCTTCAGCTAGGACTTTTAAGGGTTGTAACGTGGCCTGGTTCACGGTTTAAGAAACAAAGGATCAAGGCTCAAATTATTTGTACCCACCCGCTCTTCGTGATGTTCTCCAAACCTAAACTCAGTTGATCGTGCGTTAGACCTTGCTTGAGTCTTTGCTTTTATTTTCCGGTGATGATTCGGATATTGATGATTTATTCTGAATGGGCAGTCATTTCTTTTTTTGTTGAGGGTTCGTAGGACCTCTTTCTTTTTGATTTCGTTATCCCTATCTTTTGCCTGAACTGTTTCTTTTTGGGAATTACCGCCAGCGGGATGCCCCAGTTTCATAAGTCCCTTTTTATAGGTTTTGACTCCTTGGGCTTTTCATTTTTTGAGATAATGACTGCCTGTCCTTGTGATTTATTCAGAACCATCACTGTCTTTTGTTTTGTAAGGATCTCTTTGGTGCCATTCGTTATGCACTTGGATCAACTGAGAAGACTACCCTGCCCCCAGGTTATGATAAAGGGTTTTAAATTTCGAAAAGAAAAACTCCTACTTCTTTGGCTCAGAGGGGTTAACGAGGGATTATCATCCTTATGACTCCAGTGTTTAGGGATTTGAAACAATGCATGTACCTCATCAGCGGGGTCTGTTCAAAAGCATACTGTAAAGATCGTGGTATCGTTTTCGTCATCCTCCCTCAAGAGGCTCAGAATTATTAACCGAGAGTTGACATCAGAAAAAATATGAAAAGAATATAATAAAAATAATTGTATTAATTCCTAAAACAGACATATGCGATGCATTGATAGAATAAAAGAGTTTGTTGTGACATTAATTGTTTGTATAAGCAAAGAAAAATACAACTCAAAAATTCACATAAACAAAAGTCTTCAATGATTGGGCAACGGAGCAGTGATTATGTTCGGAGTCTCTGGCACTTCAAACTGAATCTCTCCGGCGTCAATCATATCTTGGATCTTGTTCTTGAGAGGCCAGCAGTTGTCTGTAGTATGCCCCGGGCTATCTGAATGATATGCGCACCTATCGTTGGGATGATAGTTGGGAGCAGAAGTGTTCGGATTCCGAAGAGGAGCCCTTAAGGTGATCAGCCCTGCCTTCAACATTTGTTGCAATGCTTGATCCATCGACATGTTGATTTTGGTGTACTGTCGTTTCTCCTTTCGCGGCTGCCCCTGTCCTTGTTGAGCAGGTCCGGGATTAGAGATCTGGATTGCCCCTGCCTCATGACGGCTCTTTTTACCGTGCACAGCATTGGATTCTTTCTTTCCATGATGAGGCTTTTTATCAGAAGGTGCAGCCTCTTGAATTTTCCCAGACCGGATGCCAGCTTCTATTCGCTCTCCAGTCAAGATAAGATCTGTGAATCCAGCAGACGAATTCCCAATCAGGTGGTTATAAAATGGACCAGACAAGGTCCCCAAGAACATGTCCACAAGTTCCCGATCAGTCAGAGGTGGTTGTACCCTTCCAGCAAGATCCCTCCATTTCTGTGCATATTCTTTAAAACCTTCACTTGATCCTAACGACATACCCTGGAGTTGGGTACGCGTAGGAGCAAGGTCGGCATTATATTGATACTGCTTGTAGAAAGCAGTAGCCAACTCCTCCCAGTTACGAACCTTGGTCCCATCTAGCTGATAGAACCATTCGAGATGAGTCCCTGAAAGACTCTCCTGAAAGAAGTGGATCCACAAATTCTTGTCCACCGTATATGGTTGAATCTTCCAAACATAGGACCTGAGATGTAACTTGGGGCAAGACGCCCCGTCATACTTGGTAAAGGATGGTGCTTTGAACTTTCGAGGAATAATCACACCAGTTGACAAACCCAGATCTCCAAAATCCAGCCCAGGTACCTGTTGGATCTCCATAGCATTCAGCCTATCCTCCAATTGTTTGTACTTGTCATCAGCAGGAGGGTATTGTTCGTCGTTGAAATCTGTCTCGTTGTCGGAGACCACTGGACTAGGCACCTCTCTCTCATGGTGACTGCTTTCCCTCAGAGATGGAGTTGTCCTCTCAGTTTCAATCTGCGGTGCATTCCCAGATCTGCGTCTAGGGCTGAACAAAACAGTCCTCCTCTTCTTCTTTTCTTTCTTCAAGAGCAAAGCCTTCAGATCTTGTTGCCCCTGGGTCAAGTTCATGATCAGCCCTTGGAATTGGGCGTTCTGAGCCTGGAGGGCCTTGATGGACTACTCAGCAGATGATTCAGGATTCATGACGGTCGGCTGAAATAAACAGCGAAGAAGGGTAAGCAACCTGCGGAGAAAGGATACCTGTTATGTAATGATGTGTATGACATGCATGTAATGTTTTCAAGGACCTCGCGGGGTAGACAAAAAATTTGTTAGCATTGAGAACTGGTAACTTGATTGAAAGAACTTCCTGTTATAGAGAGCCCTTCTTCAAGGGTCAAAGGCTCACCATATCCAGTGGGTCATAGCCCCTGACAACCTTGGCTAGAGGAAAATAAATCCTCTTTGCCCCTGGCTAGATGTTTGATTTATCATGACCTGCATCACAAGCCCTTGAGATCCTTAAAATGGGTTAGGATGTATGCAATGGTATGCAATGGTATGATGTCATGCTATGCATCGGGTGATGTAGGTAAACCCTGTTATGAGCCCCAATTAAGGACTATAAACAAACCCTGCAAGAAATTCAGTATACTTTGTTATGAGTCCCAATTAAGGACTATAAACAAACCCTGCAAGAAATTCAGTATACGTTGTTATGAGTCCCCATTAAGGACTATAAACAACCCTGCAAGAAATTAAGTATACTTTGTTATGAGTCCCCATTTAGGACTATAAACAAAACCTGCAAGAGACTAGTAAACCCTGTTATGAGTCCCATTTAAGGACTATAAACAAAACCTGCAAGTAGCTTATGTGTTAGATAACACGCATGCAATTAGTCAAGTATGAAGGCACACAAGTCACACAAGAGAAACCCTTAGAGTTTAGGCCAGCATGGGGGTCTGGGTAGTACCCTCTTGAGGTTAGTGGGTTCAACCTGTCCTAATCAAAGTAACCGGGTTCTAAGGTTCCCAATATCACGGGATTGCTTTCATTGTTCATCGTTTCGATTTAGCCACTGAACTGGCGACCGAAATATTCCAGGAAAGCAACCCTCAATTGAGCGTAGTATCGAGTATCAACCAACCTCGGACTGCACCAAAGTCAGTTATCTCACTACCCTAAAGAGGCCAAGATAGTTCAATTAAGGTTCCTAAGGTCTGTTGATGCTTCACGACACCACGCGGAGGCCCCGTACTCTCCTTGACTGAACTCAAGGGTTACCGGTACACACCAAAGTGCCACATCAACGTAGCAGACTGTTTCAACCATGTCGGTATACCCCGCACAGTTCCCTCACAGCCTTGTTGCTACTTTCTAAGAAAGGTATCCCCCAGATCCGGGTTAGGATCTATAGAACTCCCAAGACAGTCCCACAATTTAAAGCAAACAAGGAAAGCAATTGAAAACACAGTTATGAACTAACCTAAGGTACACCTCACTTTAAGTTAAGTCCCCAGCAGAGTCGCCAGTTCTGTGATCGGTGGATCTGGAACTGACTGTTTAACGCTGGTTCGCGAAATGTCGCGGAAGCAAGAGTCGCCACCGTCTTTTATTTTCTCCAAATGGAAAGGACAAAAGCACAGAAAAATTCCTTATGAGATAGTTTCTCGGTTCGGGAGGTAGGTTATAGAAAGGGAAGGTGTTAGCACCCTTTCTATCCATGGTTATCCATGGGCTCTTAGATACTTGCTCAATGTGTTTTCAAAATTGTTTGTTTGCTTTTCAATGTGGGTTTAAAAAGTTTCTTTGAAAAATTTCAGTTCGACTCGTACGTCAGAGTGTTTGAAAAATTTGCTTTGAAAGCTTTTGAAAATGTGTTGGTGAAAAGTATTTTGAATTTTGTTTTGAAATTAGAGCAAGTATCTACGAGAACCTACCTACCCTAAGGAATTCGTCTGTGTAAATGTCCTTTAAAGTAGTGCCATCCCACCATTGAGAGGTAGGTAGCACCACCGTTGGAGGTGTTCGGGTCAATTCGAGTTTAGGGACATGGTGATCACCAGAGCAATGGGAAGACACCTTAGAAGCTACCCTCATGCCAGGTTCCCGGATCATGAGGACTTACTAAGACGTCCTCTACTCGACGATCACCTTTCGAGGCAAGGCAACAGTGAGGCGTACCCTAGGGGTGGTGTGTGCGATTCGTGTGTCGTTTTCATTGATATTTGTCTTGTCATGTTAAAGTGTTCTACGCTTGATTTTATTTAAGTCCATACATTCTTTCATGCTTTTTGTTAACAGTTAAAAAGTGCGGAAGAGTAAATTCTAAAGCTATTACAAATGGCGCGGGTCCACATCGCCAAAATTAAACCGGACCCGATTTGACAGAAAAATAAATAAAGCAAAGTAAATAACGAAATTGAAAAGTGCGAGAAGTTTAAGGTTACAACGCTTTGGGAGAGATACATAATTAAGCGAAATAAATAAATACGCGAATTAAACAATTAAAAATATGGGCGTTGGACCCTTTTGCAAAAATGAAAATTAATAAGGAATTAAAAAAAAAAAGGAATGTTTTTGGTATTTTTATGTTTTTTTAAGAATTAATGGAAAAAGAATTATTTAAAATGAGATGTAAACCCTAATTCTAATGGTTTTTAAACTTATTATGAAAAATATTGAATTTTTAACTAATTTAAACCTAAGTTAATTTACATGCATTTTTTAATTTATGAAAATAAATAAAATAAATATTATTATTGTAAAAAAGGAAATTAAAAGGAATAAAATTAACAATTAAAAAAGAAAAAAAGAATGTTTTTGGTGTTTTTAGATTTAATAGAAAAAGAGAATTGATTGAAATTAAAATAAGATGTCAAACCCTAATTCTAATTATTATTTTTTTAGTTATTAAGGAAATGTTGAAATTTTTAACTAAATGAAACCCTAATTTTTATGTACAATTTTAATTATGAAAAATAAATAAAATAAACATTATTATTGTGAAAGAAAAATTAAAAGGAAATAAAAAATTATCAATTAAACCTAATTCTATTTTTTGTATTTTTGTTATTAAAAGAAATTAAAATTATATCCTAATTAAAACTAAATATTTACATGTGAAAATACTTATAAAAATAATTAAAATAAATATTATATTCTTGCTTTTTTTTTTTTGATTTTTTGGTGTATTTTATAATTTGTAGAAAAAAAAATAATTAATCAAATTAAAGCAATAAAATAAATAAAAACAAAATATAAAGCAAAGTTGCAAACCAGGGGGGGTGGAGGTCCCCAATATGGAGGTATAGGCCTTAGAATGCTGGCCCATTAAGCTTTGGTCCATTTGACCTTTTCAGTTTGTGTGCCAGCGCGTTGACCTGGGCTTAGAGTGCTCTTTGAATCCCTGCCCTTGATTTGAATTTTCTGGACGCGTGGACCTTTAGATTTTGAGGCGTATGATGCATCCATAATATTGACACTGCATAGGATTTTGGATTGAAAAATAATAGCGAAATATGCAAGACCTGGGACTTGAACCCAGGTCATGGGGGTTACCAACATCACACCTTGCCAGCTGAGCCACTACACACATTCGTTAATTAAATATACGACAAACATAATAAGAGAAACAACGCGTTAGTGGACCTACGCGCGCGAAATTTGAAACTAACCAGTCACGTTTTGCCACGATGTCATCGTCTCCATCATCCTGAAAAACAAACAACATAAGCAACGGTTTCTTAAGCGTGGTTTTAGGGGCGTTTCTGGAAAATAGCGATTAGGTCCTCATTGAATATAAATTAGGCGCGACAACTGATTCTTCTTCGTCTCTATACGCTGAATCCAACCATGGTACTGAGGATGTCTAATTTTTCCTTTTTTAAGAAGCCCTAAATTTAAGCTCTGAAAAACCCTAGAAATCGCGCATGGCAAAACCTCATATACAGCATAATAGTTCAATTAAATATCATGGTTAGTCTCAAAAACAAATGAGGAATAAGAATCAATGGAAAAAATGCTGTAAACATGCTTGAATCATGATGTACGATAATGGAATTTTCTTGATGCAGTTTGAGTTCAAACTACCAGTTCTTGGCGTGTTGATGGATGTTTGGGATTGGAATGCGTTCAGGGATTGCCAAGGAAGCTTTTGGAATCGGTTTTGTGCCTTGAATCCACCTCTAGCAAGGATTTCAGAATTGAGTTTTTTCAACAATTTTTCAAGTTTGTCTATTGTTCTTCTGCGCAGCTTAGAGTGTACAAGGATTAGGGTTGTGATTCTGATTATGTAGTGAGGCTATTAGGTTAAGAAAATTGAATCAAATCTCTTCCATTCAATGATTTTGAAAATTGATTTTCCAAGATCTTTTCATATCTTTTCCATGTGCATTTTGTGTCAATTATGCTCATATTAAACCAAATCTTTCCTAATTAACCTATGCACGAAATATTGAGTCTAGAATGTGTACAAAAAGATTTGTTTGGTTCATTTAGATATTTTTCACATATTTAATTGATTTAATTGAATTAATATAAATAAAAATTCAAATAAATAAATAAAAAATGAGAAAATACTTCCCTTTGGGCCAAGTGGTCGTGCATATGCTTAGAATTATGAATCATGGAAGAAAAATGGGCCCATTAGCAATTTTAGGTCATTTGGATCAAAGTTGACTTTTCAAGATATCCAAAAATTTCCCAACTTCCACAAGGCATAACTTGCTCAATTTTTAATATTTTCTCATGTTCTTGGACATTTTGGAAAGGTCTTTGAGTCATCTAACCAATGCCTTTGGTCCCATGTCATTTTGATTTACCAATCTCAAGTTATGGCCTTTGACTTAAAGTCCCTTTTTGTTGACTTTTGAAAATGACCTATAATGTTGAAATTGATAACTTTTTGTGAGAGCATTTCTTGGACTTGAAGTATGAAGATGAGTTGTAGGAAATGTCTTTCTCTTCAAAATGAGCTTTGGATGGAATTTTTCTGATAATCCATGTGAAAGTTATGCCCTGGTCAATTTCAGTTGACTTTTTCAGCTGTCCAAATATAGTAACTTTTGCATCTTGATGATTTTCTGAGCCAAATTTTGAGAATCATGATCAAGCATTGATCAAATGATGTTTGTGGCTTCAAAATGATGTGTTGACCGAAAATTTGAACTTTTGACTGCCAAATGACCATTTTGCCCCTACAGTTGACTGTAGTGCAATCTAGGGTTTTGACTGTGCAATTTTGAGCTGAATGCCTTGAAACTTGATATGGGGGTGCTTGACCACATTTGTAGGCATGTGAGACTTGATTGGACCTTTGAAAACTTCCTTTTCTTGATCAGAACACAAACCCTAGTTTTGACTGTATAGGAGACAGTTGGACTGTGCAACCCTTGGGGAATTTTGCAGCTTGACTTGGAAATTTCTTTGAAGAATATGGGAGGGCAAATTTTGGGGTACAACACTAGCACATGACCCTCTTGAAGAAGTGGATCTAAGAGATGGGACTGTAAAAATACCCACTATGATCGGTGGGAAATAGAACTGACTGTTTTGGAATGCTGGTTCGCGTTTGCGTTTGTTTTTGCAAAATGTCGCGGTAAGCAAGAGTCGCCACTGTCTTTTATTTTATCCAACAAGGAAAGGACAAAAGCACAGAAAAATTACTTTTTGAGATATTTCTCGGGTTCGGGAGGTAGATTATAGAAAGGGAAGGTGTTAGCACCCTTTCTATCTGTGGTTATCTACGGGCTCTTAGGTACTTGCTCATTGTGTTTTCAAAATTTGCTTTTCTTTGTGTTTGTGGGTTTGAAAAGAGTTTTTGTTTTGAAAAGAGTGTAAGTGTGAAAAGTTTTGTTTTGTTTTAAAAGGAGCAAGTACTTAAGAACCATCTACCTACTCGAAAAAGGAATTAATCTGTACAAATATCCTTTAGACAATGCTATTCCACTATTGATGAGTAGGTAGCATCATCGTTGGAGTTTTAAGGGTCAATTCGGTTAAGGGACGTGTGGTCACTAAAGCAATATTAGGACGCCTTAGCGGTAACCCTAATGTCTTAGATCATTTTATCCGAGGCAACCATTTCGAGGCAACTTATGATCTTTGGACAAGAGGGTGACCTCTAAAACTTCCTATACTCAATGACCACGTTCGAAGGCAACCAAGTGAGGTGTACCTTAAGAGTGCGCATGTGCGAGTGTATTGTTTTTCAGTTATTTATCTTTGTACATGTCATGGGTTATCTATGTTGATTTTAAATTCATACATTGGATCTTGTCATGCATTCCCTATTATCAAACATCTAAAATTAATAGCTTGCGGAAATTTAAATTGCGGAAATTATATCTAAGCTATTACAAGGCGTCGAGTATTTACATCGCAAAAAACAAACCCTTTAATTTAAATGCGGAAAGTAAAATAAAGCGATAAATAATTAAAGTCCTAATTAAAAGCTATTACATACCGGAAGCAATTACAATATCGGAAAAATGATACGCGTGCAAGAAATTTAGACGGCACATTTTTTAGGGTTTTGACCCTTTTTGAAAGAAAACACTTTTTTTGTTTATTTTTGAATTAAATGGAATTAAACATAAGCTAACAATTAAATTAATTAATTAATGAAAATATTCTTGAATTTTATATTTAAGGAAATATAATAAAATTGATTAAAATTATTAAAAACCTAATTCTACATTAGTTTTAATTTATTGCAAAAAATATTAAATGTTTAAACCTATTTAAAACTAAGTTAGTTAATTAATATTTATTTACAAAAATAAAATAATGAAATTAATAAAAATAATATTTTTTTGTGGTTTTGATTTTATTAAGAAAAATGATTTTAATTAGTTAGTGGTTTAAATAATAAAAATAATAATATGAAACAAATAATTAAATAAAAGAAAGAAAAGAAAAGAAATAAACCAAATGGGGGGTTTGGGCCCCAAATCCAGGGTGTGAAGAGAAATTTCTTTGGCCCAAAAGGCACAGATCTGCATTGACTTTGTAGATTCAGTGGGCATCCATTGACCTTGGTGTATAGTGGATTTGCAATCTTGGCCATTGGATTTGGCCTGAAGGCCATCTGGCGCCTGGAAATTTGAGATCCATAGTAGGCTGCAATACATGAAGTACACTGGAATGCTGGAAGGAAAATAATAACAAATATGTTGGGGACCTGGGATTCGAACCCAGGTCCCATTAGACTTTGAACTAATGCGCTTGCCAGCTGAGCCAATATACTTAATTGTTAGTGGAATATGAAACAAATATTATATTGAAAACATTTAATATGCTTGGAAATAAAAAAAAGTGGCGCGAGATTTGAACTGGCCAATGGGAAGAAGACACGCCTTCGTCTTCTTCGTTGAAAAACCAGGATATTTACCTGCGGATTTTATCCGCAACTAAATTCCCAGGTTCATCCTAAAACAAATTATAGGCCATGTAAACGCAAACGGAGATCACCATCTTACTCGTCTCTTCCCCTTGATTTCATTTATGCCCATGGTTGGTTCTGATTTTACCTGAAACGGAAATGCCTAAAAACAAGAAACCCAAACCCTAGTTTCAGGTATGGCTTTACAGGCTACAAAAACGAAATTAAATATTGCAGAAAGGTTGGAAATTATGCAAGGATCAAGAATATGCCAACGTTTTGTCAAAAAGATGCAAGAACAAGAGATCACGATTCCATGTCCAGGGCGGTATTCAAGAAGACTTACAGTGCAATTTAGGAGGTTTCAGGACTTGCTTTTGATTCCAATAGCTCCAGTGGACGTCCAGGAAGAGAGTAGTGTGGAGTTTTTGCCTGGGAAACACCTCTAGGGTCGATTTCAGATTCAAGCTTTTCAAGCTTTTTTCCAAGTTTGGTCTGGCCGTTTGTGCAACTTTCAGGTCGTGTCTTTGTGTGCTTCATGTTGTATATGTATCATAGAAACAATTAGGTTAAATCTTGGGCTTGGAATCCTTGTGTATTGATGATTCAAGATTTGATTTGATCACCATTAACAAAGCTTCCAAAATTGTCCTAAATCAAATATTTTGTTCACAATATGGCATGGTACGAATTTGATTGTGTCCATCATGGAAATTGAAAGTTGTATCAATCAAAAAGATCACAAGTTATTAATATTTAGATTTTATTTTGATTTAAATTAATTAAAAATGAAATAAATCAATAAAAATCAAATAAAATAGAAAAATTAATAATTGGTCATGAAATTGAAGATAGGACACGTGTGTGGTGTGACAAGATCAAATCAAGTGGAAACAAGTGGACCCATGTGACAAAATTTGAAGTTTTGGGGATAGTTGACTTTTGGCAATTTTGGAAAAATGCCCAACTTCAACAATGCATAAATTCTTCAATTTTGAACATTTGGAAGTGTTCTTAGACTTTTTAGAAACTTTGAGATATACTCTAACAAATCCTTTTGGTCTCATATCATTTTTATGTACCATGCTCAAGTTATAAGCTTTGGCAAAAAAAGTGTTTTTGTTGACTTTCAAAAATGACCTATAATGTCCAAATTTGTAACTTTTTGTGAGAGCATTTCTTGATCTTGGGGTGTGAATATGGATTGTAGGAAATTGGATTATATTCAAAATGAGCTCTGGATGGGTCATTTCTCATAAAGTATGATAAAGTTATGCTTGGTCAAAGTTGAGTTGACTTTTCCTACAAAACCCTAATTTAGCAACTTTTGAATCTTGATGAATCTTGAGTAATCCTTGATGAATCATGATCAACCCTTGATAAAATGATGAATTATACTTCAAAATGAGAATGTTGACAAAAAATCTTGAGGTTTGACTATTTGCAGGTCACAATTGACTTTTGCCCTAGCACAATCGATTTTTGGGCCTCTTGAGGAATTGACTGACCAAACTTTCTCTGCAGGGCTTGAAATTTGGCATGGATGAACTTGAGAACATATTAGTACATTGGGGAGCATTTGGGGTCATTTGGATGTAAGGACCTTGATGTAACACAAAACCCTAATTTTGAATTGACTGCCTTAGGAGGTGATTTGACTGTCCAACTCTTGAGCTAACTTGAGTCACTTGGGAGTTATTCTTGAAATGTCTTGGGAAATATGGGATGGCAAATTTTAGGGTACAACAGTTGCCCCTGTTCCATTTTCTTAAACTTGAGGATATAGATTGGCTTTCGAGCCTTTCGTGATCCGAAGGTGGAAGATAATTGAACACTAGAGTGCCCAGAAATTTGCACTCGCATGGTGTTATATCAGCATCGTGATGTCAGGAATGGGCTTACAGATGCCATTTGGAGATTGTTGGTAGGAGGATAGGCTTACAGATGCCATCTTCAGGAGTGTCGATCGCATAAGAGATTCCTTAGCGAGAACTTGCATACTTGGTGTTTGCAGGAGATTCCGCTGGGGAAGTCTAACTTTTGTTGAGATTTAGGAACTTGCCTGTACTTCAACTAAGAGAATGCCTCGGTTGAGTCTTAAGAACCTGTCCATAATTAAATTGGTGGGAAACATCTTCATCAAGATCTAGGAACTGTCTGGTCTTCAACGTAGTATACCGTTGAAATTAGAGAACTCGTCCACACTATGACGGAGGAAAACATCAAGATCTAGGAACTGACTAGTGCTCAACGTAGTATACCGTTGAGGTTATAGCACTCGTCCACACTATGACGTAGGGAAACATCTTCATCAAGATCTAGGAACTGTCTGGTCTTCAACGTAGTATACCGTTGAAATTAGAGAACTCGTCCACACTATGACGGAGGAAAACATCAAGATCTAGGAACTGACTAGTGCTCAACATAGTATACCGTTGAGGTTATAGTACTCGTCCACACTATGACGTAGGGAAACATCTTCATCAAGATCTAGGAACTGTCTGGTCTTCAACATAGTATACAGTTGAAATTACAGAATTCGTCCACATTATGACGGAGAAAAACATCAAGATCTAGGAACTGACTAGTGCTCAACGTAGTATACCGTTGAGGTTATAGCACTCGTCCATACTATGACGTAGGGAAACATCTTCATCAAGATCTAGGAACTGTCTGGTCTTCAACGTAGTATACCGTTGAAATTAGAGAACTCATCCACACTATGACGGAGGAAAACATCAAGATCTAGGAACTGATTAGTGCTCAACATAGTATACCGTTGAGGTTATAGCACTCGTCCATACTATGACATAGGGAAATTGTCGAGATCGAGAACCTTATTTGAAATTCAACTGAGGATAATTTAATTGAGATTTAAGAACCGGTCAGGTCTTCGACATAACTGAGAACTTTAACTGTATCTTTCCTGAAAGGTAAAGGTCAGTCATATGCAATGCATGATATGGATCAGACAATGATGTTCTCAAAATAAATGAGATTGTATGGTATGATGCGTATATGCATGTATCATGATGTATGAAAATGTGATGTTTTAGCTGGGGAAAATAAATCCCGAAGCTGCTGAATAGCGTTGAGTTCTTTGTTTCTGCTGGGGATGATGGACGAAGATGATTGTAAGAATAAACCTGTAGGAGAAAAGAACTTCCGTTGGGGAATAAACTGATGAAGAGATTACTCTGAGGGGAATTACTCTGTGGGAAAGAGATGTTCTGCTGAGGATTTTAACGATAAACTTCGCTGGGGATTCCGCTGATAAACTCTGTTGGGGATTTCAACGACAAACTCCGCTGGGGATGGATTACCATTGCTGGTGATATTGGATCTGTTGAGGATTGAGTTCCTGCTTGTGGAAAGAAACAACTTCGTTGGGGATGATCTTTCAGTTGCGACTTGCTAGGGATAACCCTGTTAGACTCTTGTGGGGATAACCCTCTGAATTTGGCTGTGGAGATTTATTTTGTACTCCGCCGGAGGTAAGCTTCCAAAGTCTACTGGGGAAGATGATTCAACTCTGTTGGGGAAGCTCTTTTCAGACCGTGCTGGGTAAATGGCTCCACTGGGGTATCTTGTATTCCACCGGGGAACATTCTTATACTCCGTTGAGGAATATTAAGACTGCCTGGGATGCTCTTATGCTTGTTGGGGAATATCTTTATACTCCGCTAGGGAATATTAAGATCTTCTGGGGATACCAAGCCTTTTTAGGGTTGATGGTAGACTAACTCTTCTTGGGGAGATTATTGCTGATTCGTCCATAGTTGCAAGTCTTAGCTGGGAGAGCTACCATCACTGTCTTATTCTGCGGGGAGTGAAAGTATCTTAGCCATATTCTTCAGTTGAATCTATCTTGGTACCTGGTGGACAGGGCAACTGTACAACTTGGACACTTCTTATGCCCCTGCTTATGATATTACCATTAATTCATCTTTCGTTTCGCATGGAAATATTTATGATCAGCAATTAATGTCAAATGCATATATCAAAAATGAACCTTGGACGTTCTTTGCAAAACAAAACAGATAAAGGAAAAACAGTTTGAAATTTCTGAAAATGAATTTGTATTGATTTTGAAGTTTGGCCTGTAAATAGGCGTTTTTTGTACAAGAGACTGATGCCCTAGTAAGAGAACGCCACCGAACAAATAGAATTTATACAATTTGTAAAAAGAAAACAAAACAGCTATGTAAACAATCCCACTGGGTTCCAACTCTGCTATTGCCCTTATGTCCTCGAGCATCTCATCACTTTGCTACTAGTTGAAGATGAATCAGATTGATTGGTGTCGTTCGAGCTTGATAGTTGATACCGGAGTCCGGATGCAAAGTGATCCAATGAGACATAGTGTTACGCTTTGATCCCTAATTTTTGCCTGGACCGCCCTTTCGGGTTTTCAGTCCACCGGGATACCCTTTTTTGCTCAAGCCGCCTTTTCAGGTTTTGGACTTGCCGGGTGTATAGATTTTTTTATTTTCATCCCTTATTTTTGCTCGAACCCTTTTGTTTCGCCGGGAAGCCCTTATTTTTGCCTAGGCCAGTCGACCTAGCGGGTCTTTGATTATGCGTAATATCTTTTCACTATGTCTGCATTGACGGGGTGAGGAAGGTCGTCACCATCCATGGTGGTTAGAATCATAGCTCCTCCTGAGAAAATGTTCTTAACCACAAATGGCCCTTCGTAAGTAAGGGTCCATTTGCCCCTGGGATCACCTTGAGGTAGAATAATGTGCTTGATTACCAGGTCCACAACTTGATACTCTTGTCGTCTGACTTTCTTGTTAAATGCCTTGATCATCCGTTTTTGGCACGTCTGACCATGACAAATAACAGTAAGTCTCTTCTCGTCGGTTAGGTTTAACTGATCAAGCCGGGTATGAATCCAGTCATCTTCACTTAAACCTGCATCTTTCATGATCTGAAGAGAGGGTATCTGAACTTCAATAGGCAAGACTGCCTCCATGCCATAAACCAAGGAATAGGGTGTTGCCCCTGTTGACGTCCGTGCTGAGGTACGGTACCCATGAAGAGAAAACGGTAACATCTCGTGCCAGTATTTGTATGTCACTGTCATCTTCTACACAATCTTCTTAATGTTTTTATTAGCTGCTTCTACGGCCCCATTCATCTTCGGTCGGTAGGGAGAAGAGTTGTGATGCTGTATCCTGAATTGCTCGCAGAGCTCAGTGATCATCTTGTTATTAAGATTGGTACCGTTGTCCGTAATGATCCTCTCTGGTACACCGTATCGACAGATCAGATTGTGCCGAATAAACCATGCCACGACGTTCTTGGTTACAGTAGCAAAGGAAGCTGCTTCAACCCACTTCGTAAAGTAATCAATCGCTACCAGGATGAAACGATGCCCGTTGGATGCCGTCGGTCTGATCTCGCCGATCATATCAATGCCCTACATTGGAAAAGGCCAAGGTGCCGTCAAGACATTCAGAGGAACTGGAGGTATGTGCACCTTATCAGCATAGACTTGGCACTTGTGACATGTCCGAGAATGCTGATAACAGTCGGCTTCCATTGTGGATCAATAATATCCTGCCCGAAGGATTTTCTTTACCATGGTGTATCCACTGGAGTGAGTTCCGAAAGTACCTTCATGTAACTCCGCCATGATCTTTTCTGCTTCAGTCTTATCCACACAGCGCAGTAAGGTCGAATCATGGTTACGCTTGTAAAGAATGCCATTGCTGATGAAGAACTTCACCGCGAACCTCCTCAGAAACTTCTTGTCATTAACAGATGCACCCTCGGGGTATTCTTGAGCTTCAAGATACCTCTTCAACTCATGATACCAGGGCTTTTCTGTCACCTCTTCAGTCTCAATATCACAGCAATGTGCAGGTTCGTTTAATCTTTCAATAATGATCCGGGGAGCCTCGTTGTCCCAATTGACTTTGAACATAGAAGACATCATAGCCAGCGCGTCCGCCAACTGATTCTCCTCTCTAGGGAAGTGTTCAAAGGTTATCTCCTCGAAATGGGGAAGCAATGTCAACACATACTCCTTGTAAGGGATAAGATTTGGGTGTTTCGTATCCCACTCGCCTTTAATCTGACTGATCACGAGAGCGGAATCTCCAAAGACACTCAAGAACTTAATCCTTAGGTCAATTGCTGCTCGAAGACCCATGATGCACGCTTCATACTCCGCCATATTGTTGGTGCAGTTGAAACATAGTCGGGCGGTGAACGGAGTATGAGAGCCTTTAGGAGATATGATCACGGTGCCAATGCCATTACCCAAAGCGTTTGAAGCTCCATCAAAATACATAGACCATCGGGATCCTTCCTCAGGTCCTTCATCCGGTCCAGGTGTCTCACAATCAGTAACCAACATGATATTCTCGTCCGGAAATTCAAAGTTCATAGACTGGTAATCATCCACTGCTTGGTGTGCCAAATGGTTTGCCAACACACTTCCCTTGATTGCCTTTTGAGTCGTGTATTGGATGTCATACTCAGTCAAGATCATCTGCCATCTTGCTATTCTTCCGGACAAGGCAGGCTTTTCGAAGATATACTTGATTGGATCCATCTTTGAAATCAACAGAGTAGTGTGAGTCAACATATACTGTCTCAGCCGGCGAGCAGCCCATGCCAAAGCGCAGCAAGTTTTCTCGAGCAGTGAGTATCGGGTCTCACAGTCGGTAAACTTTTTGCTAAGGTAATAATAGCACGCTCTTTTCGGCCAGACTCGTCATGCTGACCCAGCACACCCCCCATTGAGTTGTCGAGTACTGTCAAGTATAAGATCAAAGGTCTCCCTTCAACTGGTGGCATCAGAATAGGTGGCTCTTGGAGATACTCTTTAATTCTTTCGAAAGCGGCCTAGCATTCATCGTTCCAACGTACCACTTGATCTTTCTTCAGTAGCTTGAAGATTGGCTCACAAGTAGCAGTTAGGTGTGTGATGAATCGGGCAATATAGTTCAATCGTCCCAGAAAGCCTCTGACTTCGTTCTCTGTTCTGGGAGCTAGCATCTCATGTATGGCTTTCACTTTTTCCGGATCCACTTGAATACCTTTGTCACTTACGATGAAACCCAATAGTTTACCAGATCTCACCCCGAAGGTGCACTTGTTCGGGTTTAACCTCAGCTTGTATAACTTCAACCTGTCAAACAGTTTCTGAAGATGGTCAAGGTGTTCTTCCTCAGTCTGGGACCTTGCAATCATATCGTCGACGTATACCTCAATATCATGATGGATCATGTCATGAAACAAAGCAACCATGGCACATTGATATGTTGCCCCAGCATTTTTAAATCCAAAAGGCATGACCTTGTAGCAAAAGGTGCCCCACTGAGTAACAAAGGTCGTCTTTTCCATGTCTTCGGGAGCCATTTTAATCTGATTATAACCGGAGAAGCCATCCATGAAGGAGAAGACCTTGTGCTGAGCGGTGTTGTCAACCAGAACATCAATATGAGGTAGAGGGAAGTTATCCTTAGGGCTCGCCCTGTTCAAATCCCTGTAGTCAACACACATTCGGACCTTACCATCTTTCTTCGGCACAGGAACCACATTGGCCACCCACTGAGGGTAAGAAGTAACTTCTAGAAAACCGGCGTCAAATTGTTTCATCACCTCAGCCTTGATTTTCTCAGACATCTCTGGGTGCATTCGGCGGACCTTCTGTTTTACCAGAGGACAATCTTCCTTGGTAGGCAGGCGATGAACCACAATATCAGTATCCAAACCAGGCATATCTTCGTAAGACCAGGCAAAGATCTCAACGTAGTCACGCAGCATCTGAATCAACCGTTGTTTCACACTAGGCTCTAGATTGGCACCAACCTTGACTTCCTTCTCGCCTGTCTCAGTACCCAGATTCACTGATTCCACCAGTTCTTCATGTGGCTGAATAACCCTCTCTTCCTGGAGTAACAGTCTTGCAAGTTCACCAGGCACTTCGCAATCATCTTCACCTTCGTCTTCGGCTAAGTTGATCGGATTTTCGAAGTCATAACTGGCAGTAGCAGAGTCGTTACCAGTGAGATCCAGAGTGGATATGGACCTGTATATGTGAGTGTGTGTAAAATAGCTGTTTTGCAACATATAATAAAGAAAAACAAGGAGCGCAAGATTTGAAATGCAAGAACGTCCAATGCTTTTATTAATGATATATGAAAATGACACACAAAAGCCCTCACAAATGAAGCCACAGTGCCCCGGGTAAGACACCGGGCCATAAAGTTTAAAATATTGTCTATTACATATTCAAAACAAAAAGTTTCATTACTGGGTGATAACTGAAACGGGCATAGAATCCTTCGGTGTCCAGTTTCTTAATCCACCATTGGCAGTCGGCTAGATCCAACTGTCGATATCAAACTCTTCATCATCGTCATCTCTGATAGCATTCACCCATGCATCTTGTTTAGGCTTTTCTGGTGCCCCGAACTCGATCTCCTTAGCATCAATCAAGTCTTGTACCCTGTTCTTCAAAACCCAACAATCATCTGTATTATGCCCCGGGCTATCAGAGTGAAAAGCACAGCGGGCATTAGGGTTATACCTCGGTGATGTGGTATTTGGATTCTTCGGGGCTTCCTTTAGAACCACCAGATTAGTCTTCAGTAACTGTGGCAGAATCTGAGATAAGGTCATGCTGAGACGGGTGAATTGCCTTCGAGGTATCTCATCCTTTTGTTGATTATTGTGCTGAGGAGAATCAGCAGGTTTTGAAATAACGACCGCATTGACAGCTTGGCAGTGTTCAGGTCTATTCTGTCTTCTCGAACTGTAGACAACACTGGACTCTTTCTTAAACGGCTTCTTCTCGGTGCTTGATGAGGCACCCTTCTGTATCTTCCCAGCCTTAATACCAGCCTCAATCCTCTCACCAGTCAAAATAAGATCTGTAAACCCAGATGAAGAGCTTCCAATCAAGTGGTTGAAAAATGGACCAGACAGGGTCCCCAGAAACATATCAACAAGTTCTCGATCAGCTAAGGGTGGTTGTACTCTTCCGGCGAGGTCCCTCCACTTCTGAGCATAATCTTTGAATCCTTCACCCGTCCCCATTGACATACCCTGGAGTTGGGTACGCGTAGGAGCGAGTCGGAGTTGTATTGATACTGCCTGTAGAATGCAGTAGCCAAATCTTCCCAACTGCGGATACTGGCCCCGTCCAACTGATAGAACCACTCAAGCTGAGTCCCTGAGAGACTGTCTTGGAAGAAGTGGATCCATAGGTTCTTATCAGCTGTGTACGGCTGAATCTTCCTTACATATGACCGAAGGTGTAGCTTCGGACAAGAAACTCCATCATACTTAGCAAAGGCTGGTGCCTTGAATTTGTGGGGAATGACTACCCCAGATGATAGACCTAGATCACCGAAGTCCAGACCAGACACCTTTTGAACCTCCATAGCACTCAACCGGTCTTCCAGTTGCTTGTATCTATCCTCGGCAGGAGGATACTGTTCTTTATCGTAGTCCGTCTCGTTGTCAGAGACCATAGGGCTAGGAGCCCTCCTTTCCTCTTGACTGTCTTTCCCTCCAGATTAGGTGGTCATATCAACTTCATTCTGTAGCCTGTTCCCAAACCTGTGTCCTGTGTTGAACAGGATTGTCCTCTTCTTCTTCTTCTCTTTCAGAATCAAGGTCTTCAGGTCTTGCTGACCCTTAGCTAGACTCATGAACAGCTCTTGAAATTGGGCATTTTGGGCCTAGAGGGCCTTGATAGCTTGCTCAGTTGAAGGTTCAACAAACATGATGAGCGAGTGCTGAAATAAACAGCGAAGAAGATAAGAGACCTGTAAAGGGTACCTATTTATGAAGTGCATGGGATGAAATGCGTATGATTTATGATTTCAAAGACAATTGAGATTCAAATTTGTAAACAAGAAAGGAAACACACTTTATTAGATAAACTTTAGAATTCAAATTGTTCAACTGATGCCATTAAGGCGTTACATGAAAAGAAATACTAAAAAGTAAAAATAAAACTGGAAAGGAAATCATCAAAGGTCCATCAATGCTCCCATGGTCTCTTCTTATCAGTGCGGACATAGTCGTTGATAATCTGCTCGTTCTCCAACTGCCTAGTCAGTTTCTGGATCTTTTGCTCTTGCTCGTTGAACTTCTCTCGGTAAGAATCCCATTCATCCCTCAGCTTCATCCAAGACCTTTTCAGTGCCCCAATGTCAGTGGGCATATAAGGATGGAGAATGGTTGGAAGAACCCCTTCTTCATTAGAAACTTCAAGAGTGACAGGCCGGACAGCTTCATATGGCATACCTAGCTTTTGGGCGCGGATACGGACCCATCTGAGATATGGCTCCATCGGCAGAGAAGTCTTTGGGCCCAGCTCATGTGGATCAGATTGGTGAACTCTATCCCAAGCCCTTATGAATCTGCGACGCTGCTCGTCGCTATCCCCTTGAAAATCAAAGATGATATGAGGCATTAGCAGCTCGTGAGGTCCTTCTCTTCTGGCTCTTCCAAACTGACGGAGAGCTACGGAGAGCTGAGCATGGGTTGTAAGAAATTCCTCCATGGGTTCCTATCAATGGAACATTAGGATACTCTCCACAGCGATCAATGATAGTCACCTCATCCATACCCTTGAGAGTCCAGATAATGTCATTATGAGAGAGAGACATCACCCTAGAAGCCCAGCCCATTCCTTCTTTGTTCTTCAGTACTGACTTAGGGAGGTGCGAAGTAAACCACCTCGACAATAAAGGAGCACAGCACATCAAGGTTCCCCACTTTCGGGCAGTACGAGCATAAAGCTGATGAAGAATGTCACCCAAGAGAGTGGGTACAGGATTCTGAGAGATGAAGATCTTTATCACATTCACATCAACAAAAGTGTCAGGATTCAGAAACAATACCAAGCCATAAATTAGAAGATCCAGAATATCCTCGAAGGCCTTGAAGTCTAGACCATCCCACAAATAGTTAGCCTTACCAACCAAAAACTTAGTCAGAAAGCCCTTTGCTCCACTTCTAGTCTCCCAATTAGCCATTACCTCCTCTTTAGTCAAATGAAGGGCTGCAACAATTTCTTCGGGCCTGAGGGTCTTCTCCCAACCAGTAAACAGGGTCTGCTCCAGAACAGAGATACCGAGCAGCTCAGAGAATTCTTCTAAGGTAGGAACCAACTGGAAGTCCTGGAAAGTAAAACAATGGTACAGCGGATCATAGAATTGGACCAGGACACTCATCATCTGCTCGTCCAATTTGGAGGTGACCAAACTGAGAAGAGAACCATGCCTCCTGATGAAGGAAGTAGTGTCAGGCATCTTGGCAACCAACTCTTTAAGCAAGGTAGGGACTTGGACAAAGTTGATCCGGATGGTATTCTTACGCATGGGCATCATGATGACCTACAAAACAGAACAAAGATGAATCCCTCCTGTCTTTGAAATAGGTTAGTCCAATGCAAGATGTATGCAATGTTATGATGTCATGATGTCATGATAGTAGGCACACCACAAGTATCCACAAATAGCAAACATGGTAAAGGCACACAAGTCACACAAAAGAGCCCTTAGATTTCAGGCTGGCAAGGAGCTTAGGTACTACCCTCTTTCAGTTCAGTTGGTTTAAACTTGTCCTAAAAATAGTAACCGGGTTCTAGAGGATCTCAATATCACTGACTACCCTCAATCGGTCATAATTCCAGTTTAGCAACCTTTTCTTGCGGCCGGAATCATCGCGAGAGTTTAGTCTCAATGAGTGTAGCATACTGCTACTGTTCTATGGCCAAGTTGGTCAATTTAAGGTTCTAAGGTCAGTTGGTGCTTAATGACCCCTTAGAAGACCCATATTCTCTTCGTTCCAACACAAGGGATATCGGTACAGACTAAAGTTCCACACCAACGTAGCTACTGCTTCAACCGTGTCGGTCTATGCTAGACAGTTCCCTCACAGTTTATTGCTACTTACCTAAAGGGTATCCCCAGATCCGGGTTAGGATCTATAGAACTCCGATACAAGCCCACAAAATTAAAGCATACAAAGCAAACAATTGAAAACAACAGTGATCTAATCCTAAGGTACACCTCACTTATAGACATCCCCAACAGAGTCGCCAGTTCTGTGATCGGTGAGAAATAGAACTGACTGTTTTGGAATGCTGGTTCGCATTTGCGTTTGTTTTTGCAAAATGTCGGGTAAGCAAGAGTCGCCACCGTCTTTTATTTTATCCAACAAGGAAAGGACAAAAGCACAGAAAAATTCCTTTTTGAGATATTTCTCGGGTTCGGGAGGTAGATTATAGAAAGGGAAGGTGTTAGCACCCTTTCTATCCATGGTTATCCACGGGCTCTTAGGCACTTGCTCATTGTGTTTTCAAAATTTGCTTTTCTTTGTGTTTGTGGGTTTGAAAAGAGTTTTTGTTTTGAAAAGAGTGTAAGTGTGAAATGTTTTATTTTGTTTTAAAAGGAGCAAGTACTTAAGAACCATCTACCTACTTGAAAAAGGAATTAATCTGTACAAATATCCTTTAGACAACGCTATCCCACTATTGATGAGTAGGTAGCATCACCGTTGGAGTTTTAAGGGTCAATTCGATTAAGGGACGTGTGGTCACTAAAGCAATATTAGGACGCCTTAGCGGTAACCCTAATGTCTTAGATCATTTTATCCGAGGCAACCATTTCAAGGCAACTTATGATCTTTGGACAAGAGGGAGACCTCTAAAACTTCCTATACTCAATGACCACGTTCGAAGGCAACCAAGTGAGGTGTACCCTAAGAGTGCGTATGTGCGAGTGTATTGTTTTTCAGTTATTTATCTTTGTACATGTCATGGGTTATCTATGTTGATTTTAAATTCATACATTGGATCTTGTCATGCATTCCCTATTATCAAACATCTAATAGTTAATAGCTTGCGGAAATTTAAATTGCTGAAATTAAATCTAAGTTATTACAAGGCGTCGGGTATTTACATCGCCAAAAACAAACCCTTTAATTTAAATTGCGGAAAGTAAAATAAAGCGATAAATAATTAAAGTCCTAATTAAAAGCTATTACATACCGGAAGCAATTACAATATCAGAAAAATGATACGCGTGCAAGAAATTAAGACGGCGCATTTTTTAGGGTTTTGACCCTTTTTGAAAGAAAACACCTTTTTTTTGTTTATTTTTGAATTAAATGGAATTAAACCTAAGCTAACAATTAAATTAATTAATTAATGAAAATATTCTTGGATTTTTATATTTAAGGAAATAAAATAAAATTGATTAAAATTATTAAAAACCTAATTCTACATTAGTTTTAATTTATTGCAAAAAATATTAAATGTTTAAACCTATTTAAAACTAAGTTAGTTAATTAATATTTATTTACAAAAATAAAATAATGAAATTAATAAAAATAATATTTTTTTTGGTTTTGATTTTATTAAGAAAAATGATTTTAATTAGTCAGTGGTTTAAATAATAAAACGTCGTAGTCACTTTTTCTGATTATTTTCAAGATTTCATCCATTTCTTTCTGAGTGGTTTCGGGGACAACCACAGCATGAGCCTTCGTCCTGACAGGCACTTCCAGTATCCCCTTACCGTTGTCGGTAGTATCAACAAATGGTCTTTCTTCACGAGTATCAAATTCTTCAATCATTGGGCCTTGCACAAATGATTCAACAGGTACATAAGCTTTCAAGGGTCCGAAAACTGCTCGAGGGGGAGCAATCTCCGGAGAAAAGATCTGGCCGCTGCGGGTTATCTTGCTTGTACCCGCAATGTTCCCTATATCAGGGTTTTCTTCTTCAGAAGTTTCTTGGACTGCCTCAATTTGTTTGATACCATGATAGAAGATTTCTCCTCCATAGTTCCATGGTATCATTTTGCTTGATTGGTACGGGACAGGTCCCGACATAGTGATCTTTAAAGGTACACATTCAGAGTTCAGTGTAATCCTGACAGGCCTTTTGCAAGCCTTGGGAGGATTGTCGGAAATGGTTATGATTGCGATATCGTTGGTCGAAGTAGCAAAAGTATCAGGAGTAACAGGATTGAAGGTATCAACAGGGGTTTTCTGGAAAAGTATCTCTTGGGTATCCATCAGGCGTTGGACACCTGACTTCAACATTGGGTAATCACCTCGTATGTTCAAACAAAAATAGCAGTCTTTACCACAACCAGGAAAGATCCCGGCTCTCAACAAATTCTCTTTAATCACAAGAAACGGCGTCAACAGGTCAACAACATCAGTAACATGGAGGTCCTCCATAACAACATGAACATTATTACCGTGCTTGGGCATCGGAGCCGAAATCACATTGGGCTTCTCAGGAGCATCAAATTCTATTTCCTTAGTGTCAATCAGGTCTTGGATTTTGAACTTAAGCGCCCAGCAACTATTAGTATCGTGTCCAACACTGTCAGAGTGGTAAGCACACTTGGCATTGGGGTGGTAGGATGGAGAGGAAGTGTTAGGGTTCTTTGGCGCTTCCTTCAAACTGACAAGATTCAACTTCAAAAAATGGGGGAGTACCTGCGTTGGCGTCATGTTGATACGGGTGAACTGCCGTTGTGGCCTTTCTACCCGTTATTGATTTGGTCTCGACTGATTGTTATGAGGTTGATCATTTGAAGAATTCTGAATCATCACAGCCCCTACCGTCGACTGGCGCTCGGTTCTTCCCTGACCCTTTTGAGAATACACAACAGAGGCTTCCTTCTTAGCCGGGAAGGGTTTCTTAACAGATGTGGATGCAGAAGCATCCTTTTGAATCTTTCCACTTTTAATATCGGCCTCGACCCTTTCGTCGGTCAAAATCAGTTCAGTAAATCTCGCGGAAGAACTCCCGATTAGATGGTTGAAGAAGGGGCCAGACAGGGTCCCCAAAAACATGTCAACTAACTCCCTATCTGATAACGGCGGCTGCACCCTTCCAGCCAGATCACGCCACTTCTGGGCGTACTCTTTAAACCCTTCATTGGAAGCCATCCCCATACTTTACAACTGAGTACGAGTGGGCGCCAAATCAGCATTGTATTGATATTGACGATAAAAAGCAGCTGCTAAGTCTTCCCAATTGTGCACCTCTGATCTCTCGAGCTGATAAAACCAGTCTAACTGCGTGCCAGACAAACTGTCTTGGAAAAAGTGTACCCAGAGGTTTTTATCGGATGAGTGGGGTTAGATTTTTCTGACATACTATCTCAGGTGCATCTTTGGGCAAGACAGACCGTCGTACTTGGAAAATGTTGGCACCTTGAACTTGGGAGGGATAACAATCCCAGCTACCAGCCCTAGTTCTTCAAAATCCAAACCGGGTACCCTCTGCAACTCCATGGCTGCCAGTCTATCCTCAAGATTCTTATATTTATCATCCGCTGGTGGATACTGTTGTTCGGAGTAGTCTTCGTCTTCTTCCTCTTCCTCCTCTTCAACCTCAGATTCAGAGGGTACAACAGTCCCTTTCCCTTTACCGGCCCCTTCGTCAGACGTTGAGGGGAACTCAAGAACCTTCCTAGCATTGCTCTTAAACCTTCTTCCAAAAGTGGCAACCCCAGGTCTCTTTTTCTTTTTCTCTTTATTCTTCTCCAACAGAGCTTTGAGGTCCTCTTAACCCTTTGCCAAGGTCATGAGGAGTTGCTGGAATTGTGAATTTTGTGCCTGCAGATCCTTTACTGTCTGCTCCAAATCCATCTTGCTGAAATAAACAGCAGAAAGATAAGGAAACCTGGTGTGAAGACCTGTTTATGCATATGATGAATGGTATGTTATTCATGTAATGCATTCAAGGATTTAGAAATTCAACTTTGTTTCAAACAAAAAGAACGCACGTCATATTAAGAAGGAATTGTTAGTACATAAGTGCCCCATGGGAAAAATATTACAAAATTCTTAATATAAAAAGACATTGCGCATCCTCTTTGGTGCGATGTAAGTGTTGAGAGTTTCCTCCTCATGAAGTCGGCGGGTAAGCTCCAAAACCTTCTTCTCACTGGCATAGAAGCTGGCTTCAAAAGTATTCCGTTCTTCCTTGAGTTGGATCCAACTCTTTTGCATTTCTTCCCATGATGTTGGCATGTCAGGATGTAGGATGGTGTATGGAACCTCTCCTTCCATAGCAGGCTCTTTGATCAAGGGGTGAATGTGGGGGTATGGCATCATAAGATTCTGGGAGCGGGTTCGTACCCACATGAGATAAGGTTCAAGGGGGATGGAATTTTTGTGCCCCAGTGTCTTACTATCCACCTTGTTGGGTATCCTCCAAGCTCTGATGAACCTTTGTCGAAGTCCTTGCGCATCGTTGTCGAAGTCAAAAACTAGGTCAGGAATCAACATGTCATGAGGGCCATCCCTCCGAGCATATCCAAATTGCCTCAAAGCTAGACAGGGGTTGTAGGTAATTCCTCCCCTAATGCCAAGTAGTGGGACATTAGGGAATTCCCCACAACGATCAATGATGATGACATTTTCTCTAGACCGAGAACACCAATGTACATCAGAATGTGTGAGGGTCATCAATCGTTGTGACCACCTTAAACCCTGCTCATTCTTCAAAACTTATTGTGGAAGGTGAAAAATAAACCACCTTGCTAGGAGAGGAGTACAGCATATGAGAACACCTCTTTTCCTCATTGTTCGTGTGTAAAATGAGTGTAGGATGTCCCCAAGCAATGTGGGTATAGGATTCCTGGATATGAAAATATTGACAGCATTCACATCTATAAGTTGGTAAGGATTTGGGAACAAGACCAACGCATAGATAAGGAGTGCCACAATCTCTTCGAAGGCTTGTAGATCAAGAGAATTCCAGCAGTCTTGTGCCTTCTCAAATAGAAACTTTGCCAAGAAACCCTTGACACCACGTCTGGTTTCCCAATGACCTTTGATATCAGATGGTTGCAAGTATAATGCTTGAGCAACATCTTCAGGCTTTGGTTCTTTTTCCGTACCGTTGTAGGGTAGTTGATTAAGAATAGGAATTCTCAAGAGTTGAGAAAATTCCTCCAAAGTAGGTACCAACTGGTAATCAGGGAATGTGAAACAGTGGTGTAGGGGGTCAAAAAACTGGAAGAGTACTTTCACCATGTCTTCTTCAATGTTGGTGTTGACCAAGTTGAGGTGTCTACCATGTCTTTCACTGAAGAGAGAATTCTCTGGAATCCTAGAAGTAATCTCCTTGAGTTGAGGAGGGATTCTCACAAGGTTGACTTGAATTGTTTTCTTGCGAAGAGATTCCATGACCTACAAAAAAAGAACAAAGATGAAGATCCAAACCCTTGAAATGGTTAGTGGATGCATATGATGCTTTATGATGCTCATGATGTATGCACAAGCACATGTACAAGCAAGTCACACAAAACCCTAGTTTCAGGCTTGCATGAGGTTTCATAGGTAAGTACCCTCTTGAGTTTAGTTGGCTCAAAACCTGTCCTATAAATAGTAATCGGGTTCTAAGGAGCTCAATATCACTGGATTGTTTTCTATGTTCATTGTTTTGGTTTAGCCACTTAACTAGCGACCAAAATATTCCAAGAAAACAACCCTCAATGAGTGTAGTATCGAGTATCTACCAACTTCAGACTGCACCAAAACCGGTCATCTCACTACTCCTAATAAAAGGCCAAGATGGTCAAGTAAGGTTCTAAGAGTTCATTAGTTCTTTGTGACATCACTCAGCGGCCCCGTATTCTCTTTGATTAACTCAAAGGCTACCGGTACTCACAAATATGTCGCACTAATATAGCTATTGCTTCAACCGTGTCGGTATACCCCGCACAGTTTCCACAACGTATTGCTATTTACCTATGAATGTTTCCCAAATCCGGGTGGAGGATTTCAAGCCCAAACAAGAGAACCAAAATGTAAAGCAATCAAAGCAAACAATAATCATGCAAAGGGTGATCTAAGCCCTAAGGTTACTCCACTTTTAAATGTACTCCCCAGCAGAGTCTCCAGTTTTGTGATACGGTGGGAGAACTGACTTGGGATTTTGCGTTTGTGTTTGCAAATGTTTCGGTTTAGCAAGAGTCGCCACCGACTTTTTATTTTATCCTTAAGGAAAGGTCAAAAAGCATAGGAAAGACCTTTGAGATGTTTTCTTGAGTTCGGGGAGTAGATTATAGAAAAGGAAGGTATTAGCACCCTTTCTATCCATGGTTATCCATGGGCTCTTAGTTACTTGCTTAGATCACTTGCCTTTGCTTTTCAATTGTTTGAAATGGTGCTTTGTGTGTGTGGTTTTGAAAATGTTTTGAAAAAGATGCCTTGTCTAGGCAACCTTTGTAATGATTCTTATTTGAATATATACAAAGGTGTGTGTCTTTTTGAAAAGATATTTCAAGGTTTTGAAAGTTGTTTTGAAATTGTTTTGAAGTTGTGTTGTGAAGTGTGTTTGAAAAATGGCAAGGATGTTTTGCAAGCTTTTGATCAAGTAACTAAGAGTTGTCTACCCTATTTTACTCAAAGATCTTTCTTATGTTTTTAACCCTTTTAACAGTGTTGTTTCACCATTGTATTTGGTGAACAACCTTGTGTTAGGATGTTAAACGGGACAGGCGCGGGTCATCGTATAGACCATGATAGCAATAGTGTCAAGTATTTTTGGCAACTTTCTTGAGGGACTTGATCATTTTGTTTAAGCAACTCAGATAGTGTCATCGAGGGACTATGATCTTTTGTTTTGTTTTTGTTTTGCCAAAGTACTTGACGTGCATACCATGGCCCATTTTTGAAGGCAACAAGTGGATTGAAACCCTACGGGTGCAAGTGTGCATTGTGTTTGTTTTCATGCATTTTATCTTGGGATTAGGTCAAACTACTTGTTGATTTTATTTTGCATATAAACCCTATGTCTAATCATGGCATAATTGAAAGCATCTAAAGGTGCGAGAATTTAAATTCTACACTATTACAACATGATATAGGGAGGGGGGTACAAATTTGAATTGGGGATTATTTTGCAATAAATTAAATTCTAAATTATTACAACCAAATTGAATGCACGAGGCAATATTCAAATGTGCAATAATTAAATAAAATACAACAAATAAATGTTAAATAAAATGTATTGTGTAAAAAGTTTTTATGTATGCAAAAAGTAATTTTTTAATGTGAAATGTAAATAATAATAAAAAAAGTCAATTTTAATTATTTTGTTCTTTAGGGCAAAAACCCTAATTTTTTAAAATAAATAGTATCATTTATTATTTATATACAATAATGTATTAATTTGTACAAAAAAATAAAAGTATATTAAAAGAGACATTTTTTAGTATACAAATATTAATAAAAATAAAATGTATTATTTTTGTATTTTTTGTTCTAATTATTTAATAAAATAGTATATATGTGTATTAATGTATATATTAAATATATGAAGTGTATAAAAATAAAAATTAATTATTAAAAAAATGTATATGTTTTAAGGATATTTTTTCAAGTGTGTATAAAAATAATAAATAAAAATAAAAGTATTTTTTACATTATTTTTGAATTTTAATAAAAGGGATGTAAAGTACTTAAATCATTTTATACTAGTAAAATAAAAATAAATATCAAATAAATATGAAAATAATTTTTTGGCATTTTTTATATTTGGACATAAAATAATAAAATCAGAATAAGAAATAAAAATATCAAAATGAAAAATATACAAATAAATGGGTCAGGGGGGTGTAAACTGAAAATGTATATGTTAGGAGTAAAAACAACCAGGCCCAGCCCAATCAGACTTCATCTTCTTCCTCAGCTCACAAAAAACGCGCGTTTTGTACATCAACTAATATCTCCTGATTCCTTGACTTTTTGACAAAACTCATAACATGAAACTTGTAGAGCATCAAGCAATGAATCCTAGCATATAAAAAACTTAAGCTAACTCTCAAAGACCAGAGAGAATTTCTCTGGCCCTAATTTCTAACCTAGTTTTTTCAGAAAGTTCATGGATGAAATTCTCCTAGCACGATTAATATAAATGAAAACTAAGCATATGTATGGCTTCAGGGCTATGAATACAACATCTTTCATTCACAAACCTAAGTCTAACTATTCCTAAATAGAGAGATAGAAGTTCATGAAATACCTGTTTCAGTTGACTTCGAGCTGGACAATGCAGCTACTTCCAAGAGTGCTTGAGGTTCTTTTGAGCTTGCCTGATGTCCAATGAAGCTTTCCCAATGCTTGGCTTATTTTGAAGTAGCCTGAATCGTGCTACAGAACTCAACCTGCAAAGCTTTGAAACAAAAATGGCAATGTGTGTTAATGGTGTTACAGCTAGCAATGGAGGTCTGGGATAGTTCAGGTGAGTTGAGTGGAAAGTATTGGAACAAGTTTGAGACAAAACGCACGAGGGAAAATGGAGATGGGGGTGGTTCTACAGGGCTTGCCCTGTTTTGCAGAAAAATGGTGATTTTGGGTATGAGGGTGCTTTAGGGGTGAAAGGCTCGTGCTTCTGACTCAAAGGGTTGTGTGAAATGTGTTTGTGATCTTTGTTTTAGTTAACAATGACTGGTTTTGAAGTTGGGAGGATTTTGGACAATTTCTTCTTTGTGAAGCAAGAATGTATAACTTGTCAATGCAGGCCTGTAATGCCTATCTTGTATGCTGCATATATTGCCCTTGATACTTGCAATTTGTGGATTCGATCTTGCCTCAGAGATATGGCCCCATGCCTCAAAGATCTTGGTTTGACATAAAGTGTAACTTTACAAAAATGGCATTATACCTTTTTCCAAATAGGGATTAGTTTTGCATGCAATGTCCAAATGACCAAGATAATGCATTAGCTCAGTGGATTTGCATTCAATTAAGGAGTGTAAAATGGTTTAGAGGCCTGCAAGCTAGTACAAAGCATGCTGATTTGAAAATGCAAGTTGTATGAACATGTATTGGCCATGGATCAAAGTGAGTTTTTGCCAACTTCAAGCATTCAATTCTCCCTAACCACAAAGGTGTTTGAGGAGTTCTTGGACAATTTGGAAAGCTTGCAACATGTAATATAATGCATCTTTGAAATGCAACTTGAAACTCCAAGTGGAACTATGTGAAAAATGGCCAAGAAGATGGGTCAAAATCCTGCCTAAACTAGGGCAAAATTTCTCTAAGTTAAAAGTTTTAGGTACCCTTGTTCCAAAAATCATAACTTGAGATACAAGCCTCTTTTGAGAAAACTTTGTGAATCAAAGTTGTAGACATTGTAATTTAATACAACTTTCATGTTTCAAGTTTTGTTTGAATCCATTTGCACCTTGGTTAAAAAATGGGACAAAGTTAGGAAAAAATAAGAAAATTTCATAACTTAGAAAATTTCTAAGTTATGAAATTTTTCCATTTTAAACCCTAATTTGCATTTTTGGGTTTCTTGATGAACAATTTTCATAATTTGGCATGTCTTGATGAAAAATGACCCTTGGCACTTGATTTTGACCAAAAAGTCAAAGTTTGACTTTTCAATGTACAGTCAAATTTTGATCAGTTGACTGAAAAATTCATCTGTCAATCCTATGCACTTGAGATCTTTTGAACTTGTTGAATGGGTAAAGACAATTTCATTGAGTCCTTGAGTCCATGGTTGAGCTTGATTTGCCATTGGTTAGGTCAAACAATCAAAAATTGCCTTTGTACAATCAAAACCCTAAAAATGACCATTTTGCCCTTTTGGTGATCTGATCAAATTTCCTGTGGAATTGTGATCCAAACTTGATCAAATGGTTCATATGAGTTCATAATGTTGATGTGGGTCAAAATTCATGAGGTTTGACTATCAATTGGCCACAGTTGATTTTTTCCCCAATGCAGCTGATTTATAGGTCAACTGTCCAATTGACTGGGCAAAAATTTGAATCAAGACTTGAAACTTGGTATGGACAAACTTGTGAGTCCAACATGAAGTATGAAAGTCACTTTGGGCATTGTAGGTCAAAATATCCTTGTGCAAACTCAAACCCTAATTTAGGTCAACAGTGCAAGGAGGTGTCTTGAGCAGAGCAAACCCTAGCTTGATCTTGAATTCCAAGAGTCTTGTGATGAGAAATATTGATGAAATGAGAGGGAAAATTTTGGGGTACAACAGTTGCCCCTGTTCAATCTTCTTGAACCTGAAAAGTTAGATTGGCAAGTTTGCCTTTCGCGACTCGAAGGTAAAAGAGGATTGGACACTAGAGTGCCCGTAAATTTGCACTCGTCAAAATATAGCTGAGGAAATGGGCTTAAAGATGCCATTTGGAGATGGTAGAATCTTGCTGGAGATGGGCTTAAAGATTCCATCCAAGAATGTTTGTTGAATGGCAATGTGGTCGGTCAGAAGAATGAGTATTAAAATGGTATCCGTGTTTGGAATACATTTGAACTGTATCTTGGAGACTGGGTCTGTATGAGCAAAAGAATGGCGTCCATGTCTGGAGCGTATCTGAGCTGTAACGGTATTTGAACTTTGAATTAATATCAGAATGACTGCCGTGTCTGGAGTGTATCTGTATTGTATCTGAATTTGAGATCTGCATGAGTAGCAGAATGACTTCCGTGTCTGGCGTATATCTGAGACTGTAACTGGGATCTGAATAAGTGACAGAATGACTTCCGTGGCGACTGCACTGGGGAGAATCAAACTGCTTGTGTAAGGGCCAGAATGGCATCCGTGTCTGGAGCGTATCTGAACTTGTGGTTGATAGCTGAATCTGAATGAGAGGTAGAATGGTTGCCGTGTCTGGAGCGTATCTAGTCTGTATCGGATTGTTGTAGTCTGAATGAGTAGTGGAATGACCGTCGTGTCTGGGGTGTATTTGTACTGTATTTTGACTTGAAATTGTGAATGGGTAGTAGAATGATCGCCGTGTCTAGGGTGTATCCATACTGTATCTAAATAATTGTTAACAATAGCCTTTTAATCTTATCCTGAAAAGGGTAAAATGTTAGCTAAAACACAAAGTTATGTCGCATGATATGTATGATGCAATGAATTATGTTTCATCAATGTTCATGATATATGGATGTAATGGATGCGCATGTAAGCTGAGTAGCTGTATTGTTGAGGAAAATAAATCCTTGATAGCTGGGGATAATAAAATCCTTGATTGCTGTTGGGGAAAGTGAATCCTTGACCGGTGCTGGGGATTCCAAAAATCTTTCAATACTGAAGATGAGAAATCCTTGCTGACTGCTGACTACTTGGAGACTAAAAGATCTCTGATTGTTGAGAAGTAGAAATCATGGGACCACTGCTGGAGATTGGAAATCCTCGACGATTTGTGGGGATTAACAAGGCCTTTGAAAACTTCTGCAGGGAATAAGAATCCTTAATGACCTTCCTGGGAAATAGGGAAAACTCTGAAAAATCTCTACTGGGGAGTTAAAACCTAGGAGGCTTCTTCTTGGAGAAATGAGATCGAGAATCTTCGATCTTTTGGGAGATAACTCTGTGGGGAGAATATTCACTATTCTGGCTCCGCTGGGGATAGGATTTTCAGGGTTTTCGGGCTCCACTGGGGATCTTGAGGCTTAACTCTGA
The DNA here is from genome assembly GCA_948472305.1 of Vicia faba. Classification (NCBI taxonomy): domain Eukaryota; kingdom Viridiplantae; phylum Streptophyta; class Magnoliopsida; order Fabales; family Fabaceae; genus Vicia; species Vicia faba. The sequence goes on from CATIWC010001425.1 coordinate 148,595, forward strand.
TGGGAATTTTGAAACTTAACTCAGCCGGGAAATCAAGTTTTAGAATGCACTGGCTCTACTGAGGATCTTGAAGCTTAACTCCGCTGGGGAAATATACTCCAAACTTTAGCTTTGTTGAGGATCTGAATGATGTATCATAGGGGATTTCTTCTGAAATGGCACAAAGATATCTTCCTACACCTTCAATCTATCAGTAATTATCCTTTTTCAATTTAGTTTTATTTGTAAGAAGTGATTATATTCAAATGCATATGCCTATTTAACAAAACATTGGACGTTTTCAAATAAAACATAAGTGTAAAAAGAAAAGAAAGGCAAGAAAATTTTTGCACTTTGAAGTATCTTTGTATTTAATTTTCGTGAGTATCTTTGTACAAAGGAGACAGACATCCTAGTAAGAGAATGTTGTCGTAAAAATTGAAAAAAATTTATACAAAAGAAAGATGGCTTTGTGCAATAATTCCATGGGATTCCCATTCTGCTATAGCCTTCACAACTCTGAATATCTTGTCCATTCGCTGCTTCGTCCGCCGATGACTGGATTGATCAGAAGCTCGGAGCTTGTGGGTGAAGAGATTGTTCTTAAAGTGATCCGACGAGACATAGTCATACGCTTTAATTCCCTAACTTTTGCCCGGACCGCCCTTTCGGGTTTTCGATCCACCGGGAAACCCTTTTTTGCCCAAGTTTCCCTTTCGGGTTTTCAACTTGCCGGGTGTACAGATTTTTTTGTTTTATCCCTAATTTTTTCCTGAACCGCCCTTTCGGGTTTTTGATTCACCGGGATGCCCATTTTTTCCCAAGTCGCCCTTTCGGGTTTTCAACTTGCCAGGTCGTTTTATGCGTAATATCTTTTGACTATGTCTGCGTTCGCAGGGTGTGGCAAATCGTTACCGTCCATGGTGGTCAGAATCATTGCCCCACCAGAAAAGATGCTCTTGATCACAAATGGTCCTTCGTAAGTAGGAGTCCACTTGCCCCTGGGATCACTTTGCGGTAAGATGATCCGCTTGATTACAAGATCTCTGACTTGATATACTTGACGTCTAACTTTCTTGTTGAAAGCCTTAATCATTCGTTTTTGATACATCTGACCATGACAAACAGCAGTAAGTCGCTTCTCGTCGATCAAATTAAGTTGGTCAAGCCGGGTCTGAATCCAATCGTCTTCACTCAAACCGACATCCTTCATAATCCTCAAGGAAGGAATCTGAACTTCCATAGGCAAAACAGCTTCCATGCCATACACCAAAGAAAATGGGGTTGCCCCTGTTGAAGTACGTGCCGTGGTAAGATATCCATGCAGAGAAAACTGTAACATCTCATGCCAGTCCTTGTAGGTGATTGTCATCTTTTGAATGATCTTCTTGATATTTTTGTTTGTGTCTTCAACAGCACCGTTCATCTTCGGCCGATAGGGAGATAAATTGTGATGATAAATCTTGAACTGTTCGCATAGAGTGGTGATCATAGTGTTGTTCAAATTTGTACCGTTGTCTGTGATGATCCTGTCGGGGACACCATACCGGCATATGAGGTTCTGCTTGATGAAGCGGGCAACCACATTCTTTGTAACAGAGGCAAAGGAAGCTGCCTCGACCCACTTGGTGAATTAGTCAATAGCGACCAAGATGAAGCGATGCCCATTGGATGCCGTAGGCTTGATCTCTCCAATCATGTCGATGCCCCACATTGCAAATAGCCAAGGAGCTATCAGAACATTGAGAGGAACAGGAGGAATATGTAACTTGTCGGCATAGACTTGACACTTGTGGCAAGTACGGGAATATTGATGACAATCAGCTTCCATGGTAGACCAGTAGTAGCCTGCCCTTAGAATCTTCTTAGCCATCGTATGTCCGCTCAAGTGGGTGCCAAATGTGCCACTATGTATTTCGGTCATGATCAACTCTGCTTCAACCTTGTCCACACAACAAAGTAGAACACAATCATGGCCACGCTTATAAAGGATGCCATTGCTTAGGAAGAACTTGGCAGCAAATCTCCTTAAGAACATTTTGTCATTGACGGAAGCTCCTTCAGGGTATTCTCTAGTCTGGAGATACCTTTTGATTTCATGAAACCAAGGTTGTTCCACTACTTCTTCGGTATTAATCTCATGACAGTGCGCAGGTTCGTCCATTCGCTCGATGGTAATTTGGGGAGCCTCGTTATTCCAGTTGAGTTTAAACATGGAAGACATTGTAGCCAGAGCATCTGCTAGCTGATTTTCTTCTCGCGGGAAGTGCTCGAAAGTAATTTGCTCGAAATGAGGCAATAATGTCAAGACGTGTTCTTTGTATAGGATAAGATTAGGATGCTTGGTGTCCCACTCTCCTTTTACTTGACTGATAACCAAAGTCGAGTCCCCAAATACGACCAAATATTTGATTCCCAAGTCTATAGCAGCCTTGAGACCAAAGATGCAAGCTTCATATTCAGCCATGTTGTTGGTACAGCTGAAGAAAAGTCGGCAGTGAAGGGTGTATGGCAACCTTCCGGAGAAATGAGTACCGCACCGATACCGTTGCCAAGTGCATTTGAAGCACCATCAAAGTACAGGGTCCATCGGGATCCTTGTTCAGGTCCATCATACGGTCCGTTACCTTCGATGTTGTCCAATGTCATGATGTCCTCGTCAGGGAAGTCGAATCTCATAGATTGGTAATCTTCGACAGCTTGATGAGCTAGATGGTCAGCTAGTACACTCCCCTTTATAGCTTTTTGGGTAGTATACTGGATATCATACTCTGTCAAGATCATTTGCCATCTAGCGATTCTTCCAGATAAAGCAGGCTTCTCGAAGATATACTTGATCGGATCCATCTTGGAAATCAGCAAAGTGGTAAGAGTCAACATATACTGCCTTAGCCGGCGAGCAGCCCATACCAAAGCGCAGCAACTTTTCTCGAGCAGTGAGTAGTGAGTCTCACAGTCGGTAAACTTTTTGCTAAGGTAATAAATGGCATTCTCTTTTCGACCAGACTCGTCATGGTGGCCCAATACGCACCCCATTGAGTTATCCAAAACAGTCAGATACATGATTAACGGCCTTCCTTCGACGGGTGGCATCAAAATAAGAGGTTCTAGCAAATACTCCTTGATCTTATCAAAAGCAACTTGAAAATCATTGTTCCATTCAACTACCTGATCTTTCTTCAACAGCTTGAATATTGGCTCACAGGTAGATGTTAGGTGAGATATGAACCTCGCAATATAGTTTAAGCGTCCCAAGAATCCTCTAACCTCCTTTTCAGTGCGGGGGGCAGGCATTTCTTGTATAGCCTTTACTTTAGCTGGATCAACCTCAATGCCTTTGTTTCTAACAATAAATCCCAAAAGTTTACCAGACCTAACTCCAAAAGTGAACTTGCTTGGGTTCAGTCTGAGCTTATACTCCTTCAACCTGGAAAACAGCTTTTGCAGATGATCAAGGTGTTCTTCTTCTGTCTGCGATCAAGCTATCATATCGTCTACATAAACTTCGATCTTATGATGTATCATATCGTGAAATAAAGCTACCATGGCGCGTTGATAAGTTACCCCTGCATTCTTCAGTTCGAATGGCATCACTTTGTAGCAGAAGGTACCCCATTGCGTAATAAAGGTTGTTTTCTCCATGTCCTTGGGGGCCATTTTGATCTGGTTGTATCCTGAGAATCCATCCATGAAGGAAAACAAATTGTGCTGAACTGTGTTGTCAACCAAGATGTCGATATGTGGAAGTGGAAAATCATCTTTAGGGCTAGCCCTGTTCAAATCCCGATAGTCCACTCACATTCTGACTTTGCCGTCCTTCTTAGGTACGGGCACAATGTTAGCAACCCATTATGGATAGGAAGTAACAGCCAGAAAGCCAGCGTTGAATTTCTTCATAACCTCAGCTTTAATCTTCTCAGACATGTCAGGTCTCATCCGACGGACCTTTTGCTTGATCGGTGGACAGTCTTCTCTTGTAGGGAGACGGTGAACCACGATATTTGTGTCCAACCCTAGCATGTCTTCATAAGACCAGGCGAAGATTTCAACATATTCATTCAACAACTGCACTAAGCGCTCCTTGACACTTGGTTCCAGGTTGGCACCCACTTTTACTTCTTTCCTATCTTCCTCTGTCCCCAAGTTGATGGTTTCTAGCAACTCTTCATGAGGCAGAATAACCATCTCTTCTTGTTGAAAAAGACTGGCTAACTCTCCCGGCACTTCACAATCTTCGTCAACTTCGTACTCAGCATGATTGATCAAATCTTCAGAGTTATCGAAGGCTAAAGTAGAATAGTCACCCATGGAATCTGGAGTGGATGGGTACCTGCATTTGTGAGTGTGGGTGTGTGTAAGGGATAGCCATCCTTAAACAAAACAAAAATGCAAAAGGAAAGAAAATGAACACCGCAGTTTATAGATGAAAAACGTCCAATGATTCATTAAAACATGGCATATGATTATGAAGAAAATCAAGCCCTTACAAATGGACCTACATGCCCTGGGCAAGGCATGAGGTGAAAATAGTGTGCAAATTGTTTAGTTATTACAGACCATAAAATGGGAAATTTTTCAAAGATAAAATTACTAGTTGATAAAAGTGATGGGAACAAAATCCTTTGCTTCCCAGTTGCTCAAACCCCCTTCGACGGTCGGAAAGATCCAATCTTCAAAGTGGCTATCTTCATCTTCATCTTCTACAGCATTGATTCCATGGTGAGAGATCTTGACAGGTGGTCTTCCAACCTTGGAGCGACGCATAGCCTTTTGTCCTGCAGCAGTAAACCCTAAACCAAACTTGTCTGTCTTATGGGGAAAGTCAGGTAATTGCCCCCATACTGTAATCTTCCATTCTTTAACCACAGACTTTGTGTCCTTGAGAGATGCCAATCTAGATACATGCTTGGGAACAGTAGGCACTTCAACCATTGTCTTCGCAACTGCTACCTCAGGAGAAACTTCCTCAAAATGTTGGAAAGGCGTTTCGATGAACTCGCCATCCAATTCCACATAGCGGAAGGAATTGAGATGACTTATCATGTACTCTTCCTCGCCGTGCACTGTTATAATATTACCTTTAACAGGATATTTCAGCATTTGGTGCAAAGAGGAGGTATCTGCCCCGGCATAATGGATCCACGGTCTTCCTAACAAACATGAATATGACGGACGGATGTCCATAACATAAAAGGTGGAGTTGAAAACCTCCGTGCCTACTTTGATAGGAATATCAACCTCCCCATGAACCATTCTTTTGGAACCATCAAAATCCTTAACAATGATGTTGCTAGGTTTGAGGGTCAATCCTTCGCAGTCCAAACGGTCTAAGGCTTTCTTCGGTAGCACATTCAAGGAAGAACCAGTATCAACTAAGACATGGGAGAGGGTGGTTCCCCTGCATTCAACTGAGACATGTATCACGTCGTTGTGTTTCCTTCCTTTGGGAGTCAAGTCAGCATCGGAAAAGCCCAGGCCATTATCAGCAGTAAGACTGGCCACACATTCCTGAAACTGGTCAGCCGAAGTCTCTTGGGGTACATGTGTCGCCTTCAAGATATTGATTAGGGCCTTGGCATGAGCCTCAGAACAGAGTAGAAGAGCCAACATTGAAATTTTAGAAGGGGTCAGCCCTAACTGTTCCACAACGTCGTAGTCACTTTTTCTGATTATTTTCAAGATTTTATCCATTTCTTTCTGAGTGGTTTCGGGGACAATCACAACATGAGCCTTCGTCCTGACAGGCACTTCTAGTATCCCCTTACCCTTGTCGGTAGTATCAACAGATGGTCTTTCTTCAGGAGTATCCAATTCTTCAATCACTGGGCCTTGCACAGATGGTTCAACAGGTACATAAGCTTTCAAGGGTCCGAAAATTGCTCGAGGGGGAGCAATCTCCGGAGAAAAGATCCGGTCGATGCGGGTTATCTTGCTTGTACCCGCAATGTTCCCTATATCAGGTTTTTCTTCTTCAGAATTTTCTTGGACTGCCTCAATTTGTTTGATACCATGATAGAAGATTTATCCTACATAGTTCCATGGTATCATTTTGCTTGATTGGTACGGGACAAGTCCCGACATGGTGATCTTTAAAGGTACACATTCAGAGTTAGGTGTAATCCTGACAGGCCTTTTACAAGCCTTGGGAGGATTGTCGGAAATGGTTATGATTGCGATATCGTTGGTCGAAGTAGCAAAAGTATCAGGAGTAACAAGATTGAAGGTATCAACAGCGGTTTTCTGGAAAAGTATCTCTTGGGTATCCATCAGGCGTTGGACACCTGACTTCAACATTGGGCAATCACCTCGTATGTTCAAACAAAAATAGCAGTCTTTACCACAACCAGGAAAGATCCCGACTCTCAAAAAATTCTCTTTAATCACAAGAAAAGGCGTCAACAGGTCAACAACATCAGTAACATGGAGGTCCTCCATAACAGCATGAACATTATTACCGTGCTTGGGCATCGGAGCCGAAATCATATTGGGCTTCTCAGGAGCATCAAATTCTATTTCCTTAGTGTCAATCAGGTCCTGGATTTTGAACTTAAGCGCCCAACAACTATTGGTATCGTGCCCAACACTGTCGGAGTGGTAAGAACACTTGGCATTGGGGTGGTAGGATGGAGAGGAAGTGTTAGGGTTCTTTGGCGCTTCCTTTAAACTGACAAGATTCAACTTCAACAAATAGGGGAGTACCTGCGCTGGCGTCATGTTGATGCGGGTGAACTGTTGTTGTAGCCTTTCTACCCGTTGTTTATTTGGTCTCGACTGATTGTTACGAGGTTGATCATTTGAAGAATTCTGAATCATCACAGCCCCTACCGTCGGTCGGCGCTCGGTTCTTCCCTGAACCTTCCGAGAATACACAACAGAGGCTTCCTTCTTAGCCGGGAAGGGTTTCTTAACAGCTGTGGATGCAGAAGCATCCTTTTGAATCTTTCCACTTTTAATATCGGCCTCGACCCTTTCGTCGGTCAAAATCAGTTCAGTAAATCTCGCGGAAGAACTCCCGATTAGATGGTTAAAGAAGGGGCCAGACAGGGTCCCCAGAAACATGTTAACTAACTCCCTATCTGATAATGGCGGTTGCACCCTTCCAGCCAGATCATGCCACTTCTGGGCGTACTCTTTAAACCCTTCATTGGAAGCCATCCCCATACTTTGCAACTGAGTACGAGTGGGCGCCAAATCAACATTGTATTGATATTGACGATAAAAAGCAGCTGCTAAGTCTTCCCAATTGTGAACCTCTGATCTCTCGAGCTGATAAAACCAGTCTAACTGCGTGCCAGACAAACTGTCTTGGAAAAAGTTTACCCAGAGGTCTTTATTAGATGAGTGAGGTTGGATTTTTCTGACATACGATCTCAGGTGCATCTTTGGGCAAGACAGACTGTCGTACTTAGAAAATGTTGGCACCTTGAACTTGGGAGGGATAACAATCCCAGCTACCAGCCCTATTTCTTCAAAATCCAAACCGGGTACCCTCTGCAACTCCATGGCTGCCAGTCTATCCTCAAGATTCTTATATTTATCATCTGTTGGTGGATACTATTGTTCGGAGTAGTCTTCGTCTTCTTCCTCTTCCTCCTCTTCAACCTCAGATTCAGAGGGTACAGCAGTCCCTTTCCCTTTACCGACCCCTTCGTCAGACGTTGAGGGGAACTCAAGAACATTCCTAACATTGCTCTCAAACCTTCTTCCAAAAGTGGCAACCCCAGGTCTATTTTTCTTTTTCTCTTTATTCTTCTCCAACAGAGCTTTGAGGTCCTCTTGACCCTTTGCCAAGGTCATGAGGAGTTGCTGGAATTATGAATTTTGTGCCTGCAGATCCTTTACCGTCTGCTTCAAATCCATCTTGCTCAAATAAACAGCAGAAAGATAAGGAAACCTGGTGTGAAGACCTGTTTATGCATATGATGAATGGTATGTTATTCATGTAATGCATTCAAGGATTTAGAAATTCAACTTTGTTGCAAACAAAAAGATCGCACGTCATATTAAGAAGGAATTGTTAGTACATAAGTGCCCCATGGGCAAAATATTACAAAATTCTTAATGTTAAAAGACATTGCGCATCCTCTTTGGTGCGATGTAAGTGTTGAGAGTTTCCTCCTCATGAAGTCGGCGGGTAAGCTCCAAAACCTTCTTCTCACTGGCATAGAAGCTGGCTTCAAAAGTATTTCGTTCTTCCTTGAGTTGGATCCAACTCTTTTGAATTTCTTCCCATGATGTTGGCATGTCAGGATGTAGGATGGTGTATGGAACCTCTCCTTCCATAACAGGCTCTTTGATCAAGGGGAGAATGTGGGGGTATGGCATCATAAGATTCTGGGCGCGGGTTTGTACCCACTTGAGATAAGGTTCAAGGGGGGTGGAATTTTTGTGCCCCAGTGTCTTACTATCCACCTTGTTGGGCATCCTCCAAGCTCTGATGAACCTTTGTCGAAGTCCTTGCGCATCGTTGTCGAAGTCAAAAACTAGGTCAGGAATCAGCATGTCATGAGGGCCATCCCTCCGAGCATATCCAAATTGCCTCAAAGCTAGACAGGGGTTGTAGGAAATGCCTCCCCTAATGCCAAGTAGTGGGACATTAGGGAATTCCCCACAACGATCAATGATGATGACATTTTCTCTGGACCGAGAATACTAATGTACATCAGAATGTGTGAGGGTCATCAATCGTTGTGACGACCTTAAACCCTGCTCATTCTTCAAAACTGATTGCGGAAGGTGAAAAATAAACCACCTTGCTAGGAGAGGAGTACAGCATATGAGAACATCTATTTTCCTTATTGTTCGTGTGTAAAATGAGTGTAGGATGTTCCCAAGCAATGTGGGTATAGGATTCCTGGATATGAAAATATTGACAGCATTCACATCTATAAGTTGGTTAGGATTTGGGAACAAGACCAACGCATAGATAAGGAGTGCCACAATCTCTTCGAAGGCTTGTAGATCAAGAGAATTCCAGCAGTCTTGTGCCTTCTCAAACAGAAACTTTGCCAAGAAACCCTTGACACCACTTCTGGTTTCCCAATGACCTTTGATATCAGATGGTTGCAAGTATAATGCTTGAGCAACATCTTCAGGGTTTGGTTCTTTTTCCGTACCGTTGTAGGGTAGTTGATTAAGAATAGGAATTCTCAAGAGTTGAGAAAATTCCTCCAAAGTAGGTACCAAATGGTAATCAGGGAATGTGAAACAGTGGTGTAGGGGGTCAAAGAACTGGAAGAGGACTTCCACCATGTCTTCTTCAATGTTGGTGTTTACCAAGTTGAGGAGTCTACCATGTCTTTCACTGAAGAGAGAATTCTCTGGAATCCTAGAAGTAATCTCCTTGAGTTGAAGAGGGATTCTCACAAGGTTGACTTGAATTGTTTTCTTGCGAAGAGATTCCATGACCTACAAAACAAGAACAAAGATGAAGATCCAAACCCTTGAAATGGTTATTGGATGCATATGATGCTTTATGATGCTCATGATGTATGCACAAGCACATGTACAATCAAGTCACACAAAACCCTAGTTTCAGGCTTGCATGAGGTTTCATAGGTAAGTATCCTCTTGAGTTTAGTTGGCTCAAAACCTGTCCTATAAATAGTAACTGGGTTCTAAGGAGCTCAATATCACTGGATTATTTTCTATGTTCATTGTTTTGGTTTAGCCACTTAACTTGCAACCAAAATATTCCAAGAAAACAACCCTCAATGAGTGTAGTATCGAGTATCTACCAACTTCAGACTGCACCAAAGCCGGTCATCTCACTACTCCTAATAAAAGGCCAAGATGGTCAAGTAAGGTTCTAAGAGTTCATTAGTGCTTCATGACATCACTCAGCGGCCCCGTATTCTCTTTGATTAACTCAAAGGCTACCGGTACTCACAAATATGTCGCACTAATATAGCTATTGCTTCAACCGTGTCGGTATACCCCAACAGTTTCCACAACGTATTGCTATTTACCTATGAATGTTTCCCAAATCCGGGTGGAGGATTTCAAGCCCAAACAAGAGAACCAAAATGTAAAGCAATCAAAGCAAACAATAATCATGCAAAGGGTGATCTAAGCCCTAAGGTTACTCCACTTTTAAATGTACTCCGCAGCAGAGTCGCCAGTTCTGTGATACGGTGGGAGAACTGACTTTGGGATTTTGCGTTTGTGTTTGCAAATGTTTCGGTTTAGCAAGAGTCGCCACCGACTTTTTATTTTATCCTTAAGGAAAGGTCAAAAAGCACAGGAAAGACCTTTGAGATGTTTTCTTGAGTTCGGGGAGTAGATTATAGAAAGGGAATGTATTAGCACCCTTTCTATCCATGGTTATCCATGGGCTCTTAGTTACTTGCTTAAATCACTTGCCTTTGCTTTTCAATTGTTTGAAATGGTGCTTTGTGTGTGTGGTTTTGAAAATGTTTTGAAAAAGATGCCTTGTCTAGGCAACCTTTGTAATGATTCTTATTTGAATATATACAAAGGTGTGTGTCTTTTTGAAAAGATATTTCAAGGTTTTGAAAGTTGTTTTGAAATTGTTTTGAAGTTGTGTTGTGAAGTGTGTTTGAAAAATGGCAAGGATGTTTTGCAAGCTTTTGATCAAGTAACTAAGAGTTGTCTACCCTATTTTACTCAAAGATCTTTCTTATGTTTTTAACCCTCTTAACAGTGTTGTTTCAGCATTGTATTTGGTGAACAACCTTGTGTTAGGATGTTAAACGGGACAGGCGCGGGTCATCGTATAGACCATGATAGCAATGGTGTCAAGTATTTTTGGCAACTTTCTTGAGGGACTTGATCATTTTGTTTAAGCAACTCGGATAGCATCATCGAGGGACTATGATCTTTTGTTTTGTTTTTGTTTTGCCAAAGTACTTGACATGCATACCATGGCCCATTTTTGAAGGCAACAAGTGGATTGAAACCCTAGGGGTGCAAGTGTGCATTGTGTTTGTTTTCATGCATTTTATCTTGGGATTAAGTCAAACTACTTGTTGATTTTATTTTGCATACAAACCCTATGTCTAATCATGGCATAATTGAAAGCATCTAAAGGTGCGAGAATTTAAATTCTACACTATTACAACATGATATAGGGAGGGGGTACAAATTTGAATTGAGGATTATTTTGCAAGAAATTAAATTCTAAATTATTACAACCAAATTGAATGTACGAGGCAATATTCAAATGTGCAATAATTAAATAAAATACAATAAATAAATGTTAAATAAAATGTATTATTCAAAAAGTTTTTATGTATGTAAAAAGTAATTTTTTAATGTGAAATGTAAATAATAATAAAAAAAGTCAATTTTAATTATTTTGTTCTTTAGGGCAAAAACCCTAATTTTTTTAAATAAATAGTATCATTTATTATTTATATACAATAATGTATTAATTTGTACAAAAAAATAAAAGTATATTAAAAGAGACATTTTTTAGTATACAAATATTAATAAAAATAAAATGTATTATTTTTGAATTTTTTGTTCTAATTATTTAATAAAATAGTATATATGTGTATTAATATATATATTAAATATATGAAGTGTATAAAAATAAAAATTAATTATTAAAAAAATGTATATGTTTTAAGGAAATTTTTTCAAGTGTGTATAAAAATAATAAATAAAAATAAAAGTATTTTTTACATTATTTTTGAGTTTTAATAAAAGGGATGTAAAGTACTTAAATCATTTTATACTAGTAAAATAAAAATAAATATCAAATAAATATGAAAATAATATGAAAATAATTTTTTGGCATTTTTTATATTTGGACATAAAATAATAAAATCAGAATAAGAAATAAAAATATCAAAATGACAAATATACAAATAAATGGGCCAGGGGGGTGTAAACTGAAAATGTATATGTTAGGAGTAAAAACAACCAGGCCCAGCCCAATCAGACTTCATCTTCTTCCTCAGTTCACAAAAAACGCGCGTTTTGTACATCAACTGCTATCTCCTGATTCCTTGACTTTTTGACAAAACTCATAACATGAAACTGGTAGAGCATCAAGCAACGAATCCTACCATATAAAAAACTTAAGCTAACTCTCAAAGACTAGAGAGAAATTCTCTGGCCCTAATTTCTAACCTAGTTTTTTCAGAAAGTTCATGGATGAAATTCTCCTAGCACGATTAATATAAAGGAAAACTAAGCATATGTATGGCTTCAGGGCTATGAATACAACATCTTTCATTCACAAACCTAAGTCTAACTATTCCTAAATAGAGAGATAGAAGTTCATGAAATACCTGTTTCAGTTGACTTCGAGCTGGACAATGCAGATACTTCCAAGAGTGCTTGAGGTTCTTTTGAGCTTGCCTGATGTCCAATGAAGCTTTCCCAATGCTTGGCTTGTTTTGAAGTAGCCTGAACCGTGCTACAGAACTCAACCTGCAAAGCTTTGAAACAAAAATGGCAATGTGTGTTAATGGTGTTACAGCTAGCAATGGAGGTCTGGGATAGTTCAGGTGAGTTGAGTGGAAAGTATTGGAACAAGTTTGAAGCAAAACACATGAGGGAAAATGGAGATGAGGGTGGTTCTGCAGGGCTTGCCCTGTTTTGCAGAAAAATTGTGATTTTGGGTATGAGGGTGCTTTAGGGGTGAAAGGCTCGTGCTTCTGACTCAAAGGGTTGTGTGAAATGTGTTTGTGATCTTTGTTTTAGTTAACAATGACTGGTTTTGAAGTTGGGAGGATTTTGGACAATTTCTTCTTTGTGAAGCAAGAATGTCTAACTTATCAATGCAGGTCTGTAATGCCTATATTGTATGCTGCATATCTTGCCCTTGATACTTGCAGTTTATGGATTTGATCTTGCCTCAGAGATATGGCCTCATGCCTCAAAGATCTTGGTTTGACATAAAGTGTAACTTTACAAAAATGGCATTATACCTTTTTCCAAATAGGGATTAATTTTGCATGCAATGTCCAAATGACCAAGATAATGCATTAGCTCAGTGGATTTGCATTCAATTAAGGAGTGTAAAATGGTTTAGAGGCCTGCAAGCTAGTACAAAGCATGCTGATTTGAAAATGCAAGTTGTATGAACATGTATTGGCCATGGATCAAAGTGAGTTTTTGCCAACTTCAAGCATTCGATTCTCCCTAACCACAAAGGTGTTTGAGGAGTTCTTGGACAATTTGGAAATCTTGCAACATGTACTATAATCCATCTTTGAAATGCAACTTGAAACTCCAAGTGGAACTATGTGAAAAATGGCCAAGAAGATGGGTCAAAATCCTGCCTAAACTAGGGCAAAATTTCTCTAAGTTAAAAGTTTTAGGCACCCTTGTTCCAAAAATCATAACTTGAGATACAAGCCTCTTTTGAGAAAACTTTATGAATCAAATTGTAGACCTTGTTATTTACTACAACTTTCATGTTGCAAGTTTTGTTTGAATCCATTTGCATCTTGGTGAAAAAATAGGACAAAGTTAGGAAAAAATAAGAAAATTTCATAACTTAGAAAATTTCTAAGTTATGAAATTTTTCCATTTTAAACTCTAATTTGAATTTTTGGGTTTCTTGATGAACAAGTTTCATAATTTGGCATTTCTTGATGAAAAATGACCCTTGGCACTTGATTTTGACCAAAAAGTCAAAGTTTGACTTTTCAGTGTATAGTCAAATTTTGATCAATTGACTGAAAAATTCATCTGTCAATCCTATGCACTTGAGATCTTTTGAACTTGTTGAATGGGTCAAGACAATAACATTGAGTCCTTGAGTCCATGGTTGAGCTTTATTTGCCATTGGTTAGGTCAAACAGACAAAAATTGCCTTTGTACAGTCAAAACCCTAAAAATGACCATTTTGCCCTTTTGGTGATCTGATCAAATTTCCTGTGGAATTGTGATCAAAACTTGATCAAATGGTTCATGTGAGTTCATAATGTTGATGTGGGTTAAAATTCATGAGGTTTGATTGTCAATTGGCCACAGTTGACTTTTTCCCCAATGCAGCTGATTTCTAGGTCAACTGTCCAATTGACTGGGCAAAAATTTAAATCAAGACTTAAAACTTGGTATGGACAAACTTGTGAGTCCAACATGAAGTATGAAAGTAACTTTGGGCATTGTAGGTCAAAATATCCCTGTGCAAACTCAAACCTTAATTTAGGTCAACAGTGCAAGGAGGTGTCTTGAGCAGAGCAAACCCTAGCTTGATCTTGAATTCCAAGAGTCTTGTGATGAGAAATGTTGATGAAATGAGATGGAAAATTTTGGGGTACAACTCTCCAGAATGAATCTTGTTGAAATGCTTAGGAGAAAGTGAAGCTTATATAGCACTAGAAAACGTGCATAGTAGGGCATGTGGAGCACATCAAGCAGGTCACAAGATGAAGTGGCTTTTATTTCGATATGGCATGTATTGGCCTACAATTTTAAAATATTGTATAGATTTTGCCAAAGGATGCCAAGAGTGTCAGATTCATGCAGGAATTCAGCACGCTCCTGCAAGTGAACTACACTCAATTGTCAAGCCATGGCCATCATCTTCAAAGAATCAGAAATACATTTTAGTGGGAATAGATTATTTCACAAAATGGATAGAAGTAATACCTTTGGTGAATGTTGATCAAGAAAGCATCATCGAATTCATCCAGAGGAATATTGTTTATAGATTTGGAATCCCAGAAACCATTATAATATATCAAGGATCAATATTTACTGGTCGAAAGATGCAAGAGTTTGCTAAAGACACGGGTTTCAAATTACTAACATCTACGCCTTATTATACACAAGTAAATGGACAAGTCGAAGCAGCTAATAAGGTAATCATTGGGAGAATCAAGAGACATGTGGGCAGAAAGCCAAAGAATTGGCACAAAACCTTAGATCAAGTCTTATTGGCTTGTCGAACATCCCCCAAAGAGGCAACGAACACAACTCCATTTCGTCTAACATTTGGACATGATGCAGTTCTGCCAGTGGAAATTTACTTACAGTCAGTTATAATCCAAAGGCAAAATGAAATTCCCACAGATCTCTATTGGGAGATGATGATGAATGAATTGGTGGATTTGGATGAAGAAAGGTTACATGTTTTGGAAGTTCTAAGAAGACAAAAGGAAAGAGTAGCCAGAGAATATGATAAGAGAGTTAAGGGAAAAGTCTTCTCAAATGATGATTTAGTTTGGAAGGTGATTTTTCCAATGGATCGAAAGAATAAGTTATTAGGAAAATGGTCCGCACATTTGGAAGGCCCCTTTTGAATCATTCAAACATTCACTAACAATGGTTGCAAAATCGAAGAAATAGCATAAGATCGAAGAGTCTTGAAAATTAACGTTAAGTATTTGAAAAAATATAAACCTTTCCTTCAAGATTTAAACATTACGACAAAGTAGTAAAGTAGTAAAATAACGAAGATAACATGGTATAAGATAAAAGGGTGCCAAAATGGCTCTGTCAAAATATTACAAAAGGGCTTTATGAAAAGCTAATGCATAATGGAGAAAAACATTAAAATACAAATTTCAGAAAGGCAAGTTATCCTTCATCTTGTCATACTTTGCCTTCAAGAATCCTAGCCTGCAGTCAATCGAAGCTTTGGTAGTGCGAAGAGCGGTGATCTCATCTTCTAAGCCTCTAGCTTCATTAATGAATTGAACGCTTTGAGTCAGCTCTTCATTAGCCTCGTTGTTGTTCAGGGCTTCGAGAATTTTCTGACGATCCTCTGTTTGAGAAATTTGTCTCTGCAACTCTTCGATTTGTTGCTTCTAGAGTGTGATGGACTTAGCATTTTTACCATGTTCCTCTTGATCAAGCTTGAGAGTTTCTTTGCATTTTTCAGATTTCTCTAATAACTCGAAGGCCTTGGACCACTTAGTCTCTTGAAGGGTTTATTTTTCTGTGATCTTTGAATCAACATTCCTATCCCTGAGAAAATTTTATTCCAGATTGTTGATGAGGGTGGTCATGTCTATCAAAAACTCAGCTGTTGTAGGGGGGTAATTTACCAGATCAATCTTTTTAATGAGCTTCCTCAAAGAGACGCCAGCAGTAGCATTCACCTTCACAAGTGCGAACAAGTCGACCCCAAAGACTTTTTCCTTAATTTTTTGGAGAAGTGCTTCATTTGTTTCACTAGGCGAAGCGCCACTTGAAGTAGTGGTTGGACTGGGGAAAATACTTTGTGCAAGTGACTCTTTTCGAGATTTTAAAAGTTTGATGTACTCCAGGGGCTTAGTCTTTTTAAGAAGCTCCATTTCTTCGATTGAAGGAAGTATGTCTTCAGTAATCATAGGGATGGACATTTGAGCCTGGGCCACTTCAGGATTGTTGATTTGATGTGGATTTTGTTGGGGTTGATCATAGTTGTCATCATTGCCTTGCATTTTTGTATCATCTTTTGGTAGATCTTTCTTCTCAATAAAAGTTCCATTTGCTTCACTCGTCGAATCTTCATCTTTATCAGAAAACCCTCTATTTGCTTTTGGGGAAGATCCAACAGAATGATTTTCTTCTGAGCTTGCATTATTAGGTTCTTCTTGGACAATAATGTATTCCTGATCATCATCAAACTTCTTTGTCTTCGAATTTTGGGAGGAATGAGGTGAAGTTGGGATTTCTTGCTGAAGATCTTGCATATGATTGTCAGTAGTGGAACCCTTATTAGAACCTTCACTGAGGAAGGATGGATTGATGGAGTGATGTTGCTATGAAGTACTTCGTAGTGAATTGGAGATTCAGTAACTTAAATTGGTTGGTCCTGCGAAGTGAAGTGTTAGTCACTAATGAGAAGATTTAAAGGAAATTTAAGGCTTCCTTTAGTCGAAGGTTATTACCTTTATTCCCTCCGCCCCAGAGCTCGACTTGTCACTTTCGATTTGCTCCAAGATATGGACCATATTCAAGGCCAAACTTTCTTTCTTTTTCTTAGGTCTAGGGGGAAGGTTTTCAACTATACAAGTTCCCTGTGAAGGGGAATCTGCACTAGAAGGCTTCGACTCCTTTTTCTTCTTAAGCTTCTTTGTAGTGTCTTTGGAAGGCGTTGTATCATCCTTTTCTGTAGCAGTGGTCGAATCATCATTGGTTTGTTTTCTTTTCTTGGGAGTGAGAGGTGGCTTCCTGCTATCCTACAACAAAGTAAAATCTAAAAAAGCAAGTTACGTAATTCGAAATATAAAACAGGTAATGGAGTAACAAAGTTTACCTTGTTTACTTTGAGTGTTTCTTTAGCTTCCTCAAAGGCATTGGTTGTCGAAAGTTGAGGTTGTGGGGTTTCTTTCACAGACCCAGTAGGCTGGTAGGCTTCACCGTCTTGATATGTTTTCTTTTGACAGCTGCAAAATAAATGTATGGTTAGAATCATTTCGAGAAGAGAGAAATGTATTCAGAGTAGCCAAGGAGCCCTTGGTTTCCACACCTTCACTTTCTAGAGTGTCCATTTTGACATGTTTTAAATCCAAGTGAAGGAATCCTTTGAAACTGTACAAGGTGTGCTTGGTCGTAACCACTCATTTTTCGAGTTTTAGAGCATCTTGTTTCATGACTTTGAAATCCCCCTTCACGCTTAACCAGTTAGGATAAGGTGGATACTAAGCCAAAGTAAAGTCAGCTGTAGGCAATCTGGGGAATTTTGGAGGCTCTAATTGAAAAGCCAAGTCATATTGAACCTCAGGTTTGACACTCGAAGGTATATTCAAATGCGGGAGTTTTGCTGTAAAATTTTCCTTTAAAATCAAAGATGCATCTCGAATGGTTCGACCAAGATCTGTAGGCTTGTAGACAGTTTCAAAGTACTTTTAGAATGCCTGGATCTCCTTGACGTGTCGAAGCGTACCTTTCTTCGTCTTGTCCTTCACAGAGGCAAAAGCTTTGGTTATATGATTATTGAAGTCAGTAACACCAAACATATTATAGACATAATGTTCTCGCCACTAGCTTTCAAAGTCTTGAGTACAAAAAGCCGAAGGTTTGAATGGGACAAGATTGAGGTGAAGGAAGCCTGTGAACTTGCTTATAATTTTCTTCTCTTCGACAGTTGTGAAATTCATCCCTCTATGACAGATGTCACTTTTGTGGTGGTACAATGGTTCAGGAAGGATTTGGCAGAGTCAAAATTGTCTTGCGACAAAATTGGGTTAGTAACTAAGTAAAATATTCTGAGTTTTCTTGGTCATAATTCTAGTAACAAGATGTCTAGGGATCAGGAAAGCTTCCTAAATCTGGAGGGATTTTGTATGTTGTTCATTCGAAAGGCCAGTGAGAGGTCTTGTGAACCATTCTGGGCCATGTGTTCTTTGAGCAAATGGTGCCATTGAAGGGGTAAATTTGTGCCTCTTCACAAACATCATACGGTTCCTAGTGAAACACTCTTGCAGGTTTTTCCCTCCATCATTCGGGGTTAAACGAACTAGTCTGGTCCCTTCGGCAGTCCTATAAAGAATTTCAGGATCAGATTCATCAATTGGGTTTGCATTCGAAAGGGAAGGTTCGAAGGTGGCATTAAGCCACAACTGAAGTAGCCAATACGGACCAGCCAGTAAAATGTTGGTTTTTGGTTCAAAGTTTTTTAATCTTGTGGAAGCCTCCCCAAGACTCTCATACAGTCCAGCAAGAATTAGTTCGCTTAAGAAAACATCTCGACCAGCATGGAGTTGGTTGGCAAGGGTCAAAAACCTTCTGGCAACTTGTAAAGATTTGCAGCAGAAGACACATCGAGAAATCCATAAAGTAAGGAAATATATGTGTTCCTGATCACTAACTTCGTCTGTCGATCTCAAGTAGTGATCAATGTAATTGTTGTAAGTGGGAGAAGCATTGTTGAAGTCGATGGAGTCATCAGCGTCCAAGGTAGGACCGAAAGTATCTCCTGTAGGTCGAAGCCCCGTGATTGCAGCGACATCAAAGAGTGTTGGAGTTAACATTCCACGGGGTATGGGAAAGGTGTTGTAAGTACTATCCCAAAAGTACAGGGAAGCTGTTAGAATTAGCTGACAGTATTCAGGGCCAAACTTCGACAGATGAATCAAGTAGAAGATTCCCAGGTTTTTCCATGTTTTCCATTTCGCTTTCTCTATCCTAGATAACCATCCAAGGTACTTCTTGTCCCCTTTCGATGGACCTGATCTAAAAGGTCTCAGAACTCTTGTGACAAAGTCTAGCTTAAAGGAAGGTTCATTTTGTTCTTTACCCTCTTGAGGAGTATTTTCCTGGGGAATTGTTTCGTCTTCTACCCTAGTATTTTCAGCAGATTTCTTACTAACCCTAGGTTTACTAGCTATGGGCCTAGTCAAGTGGTAATCAGGAAAAAATCTCTCGAGTTTTGATATATCTGATACATTGAGTATAGGACCCATATATCCTAAGGTATCAGAAGCAAGAGTGAAGGGAATCATTACTTGAGAAGCGTAGATGGCAATTTGTTCATTCCTCAAAGATGGTGTGGGAACAAATTCTTGATTTCCAATCATGATGGATGTTGTTACTTTGAGTAAAGGGTTGGAAGCAACATCGTCTTTGTTTTGTTTACTCTTTCTAGATTTTGATTTCTTTTGGGACGCCATTGATTGTGTTTTGAAGAAATAGAAGTTGCAGAAAAGTTTGTTGAATTTTGGAAGAAGAAGGGAGAGTTTTTCATTTGAAAAAGTGCAGAAAAGGAAAAAGATGAATGGTATTATTTTATATGAAAGAAGATTGAATCGTTTTTTAATGGAAAGAGGGAATTTGATTTTTTTTAGTGGGACACGTGTAAGGTGATCCTTTGCTTGATGAACGGTTTTTGTAAGTTCCAAAGTTAAGACTATTCATCATAGCTAATGATGAGATTTATAGATGCCCATACTGCAATTAGACGTTTGAAAATCAAAAGTCATTATGATAGTGATGTCATAATAGTTGAAGCGATTGATGAGTTGTTCAGAAGGTCGAAACTTGAAAAGATTACAAAAAATATGCATTTATGGTTTCGAAATGAATATTTCTTGGGGGCAATTTGTTGGCTCGAAATTTTGACTAAGGAGAAATTGAGCTGAGTCAATGGTCTGAATATACTTAGAGAATTGTTTGGCTTTTTTTTGTTAAAAGCCATGAAGATTCGAGTTCAAAATTCATTAAGAGATTGATGGATAGTTCATAATTCGAATTGAAAAATAAAGTTATTATTCAAAATGTTGTTTAAGACTTTATACTTTGACCGTTATCAGATCTTGGTACTCAAGACGGATAGCGAAAGGTTTGAATTCGAATATTCATTCTTATCCAGAAGGACACGTGGAATCTCTTGGATTGTCGAAGAAATGCCAGCAGAAATGTGGAATTAGTTTGTTGGAAGACCGTTAGGGTCGAAGTCCTATAAATTGTAGCTTTTGTGTTTCAATTTGATGTGTTCACATCTTTGTACAAAATACTCAAAATACTCAAAGTACCAGTGTTCGAGAAAAGAGTTAACGAGAATGTACGTATGATACACCGTATTTTGTATTCTATGTCATTTACATTCAATGAAATTTTTTACGTTATTTACGTTCTTTACAATTCCCAGTCTAGATTAGTTTACATTTTATTACTTTCATAAAGAAGTTTCACTTCGACATACGAAGTGATTCCTTTTTTAAAAGATTATCATCAAAACATACTTTCTAAATAATAGAACACAATAGTCCTGAGATCAATCTGATCGATCTCGTAAGTAACTGAATTTGTTAAAGGATTTATAGGAACGACAGTTGTTTACCAAATTCTAGGGTAAACAAGACTGCTGAAGAAAAAGATAAGTAGCAAGCCTTGATGGTATCCAACTATGAGTCTGCATGCAATCTGAAAACAACCATTGATGAAATAAAAGAAGAGCATAAAATGTTCATAGAACATTTCAAAGCTCAGAACAAGGTCAATGAATTTGTTCAAACTATGCTCAAGATGATTTTGGCAAAAATTTATGAACCTTCATCATCTGCTCCTGCAACTTCTGGAACCTAGGCTCTAGGATTCTCGTTTAGTATCTTTGTTTGCATCTGTTGTTTTTGAATAAATTATCTTTATGATTAATTGACATATTATTTTCATCTCTTTTAAATCTTAATCTATTTAAAGCTTTTATGTTTTCACACATACATTAACCTTTTTGATTATGAAAAAAAGGGGGAGAAGTATAGTAATTTTGATGAACCTAAAGAAATGCAAAAACTCATCATAATATAAAATGTGCATTTACCACTAACACTTGTCTGTCTGTTTGTTAATTAACCAAGGAAATCTGAACAAGTTCACTAGGCATTCTAAGACAGATCAAAATGAAAGAAATATTCTTAATCTCTTAAAAGAACTGATTGTTCATATAATCGAAGATGTACACTTTATGAACATATATTCAAATATCAAATAGAACCAATACTGTTCAGAAGTTGAGAATATTCTGAAGTTAAAGTTATCTTGATTTTAGTATCATAATGTTCAGAAGATGTAAAATATATGAGAATATGATATTTAGAAAATAAGAATCAAAAGCAGAAGTAGATGTCTTCTAGAAGAACAGAGCAAATCAGAAGTTAAAGACTGTCTGAAATTCCAGAGTTAAGACTCTCAAGATCTCGATATCTGATCTATTAGAACCAGGGGGAGTTTTACTCAAATGGTTCAGAGTCAGGATATTCGATCATCACCCAGTCTGTGACTCAGGGGGAGTTTCTCATCTAGAGGATAAGTATTCCTTAACCTTCTTATTTCACTGATTATGATTAAGTACAAAACGGTGTCATTAAAATACATAGTTTTGTCATCATCAAAAAGGAGGAGATTGTAAGAACAAGATTTGGTTTTGCAATATTATCTATGAGTTTTGATGATAACAAATGAGTATATTTATGTGAACAATTTTTTTGTACTAATGTCTGTTACCGTTGATTACTTAACAAACAGGTTCTACTTCTGATGGATGGCGTGGCCAAGACATTAGAAGAGAATTAGTTCCACTTTTGCGCTACATAAGTTTTGTTGAACAGTAGAAAGACACTCCAGAAGGATCTAAACTGTAAGCTCTTGTGTTTGTCTAAAGAAACCAGTTAGAAGATCTGAAGACAGAAGTTGCTACTTAAGTCCAGATGTTGAAGACTCATGTTTCAGAAGACAATGGGTTCTAAGGAAACAGTCCGAAGATCTAAAGACAGAAGTTGCCACTTAAGTCCAAATGCTGAAGACTCGTGTTTCTAAAGACAATGTGTTCCAAAGAAACAAAATTATAAGATCTCAAGACAAAGTTTCTACTGAATTCCAGATGCTAAAAACTTTGTTTCTGAAAGACAACTTGTTTCAAAGAAGACAAAGTTAAAAGATCTGAAGACAACGTTTCCAACTGAAGTCCAGATGCTGAAGACTTTGTGTTTCTAATAACAAGGTTCTAAAAACAAGGATTATTAAAGAACCAAGTGCTAAATATTCTAAAGACGTAAGGATTGATGATTCAAAAGACTTGAAGTTCTAAAGGTCCAAGGTTATCTAGAACGGGTTCTCATGACCAAATGCTGAAGACTCTGAAGACGCAGTTCTGAGGACTCTGAAGACGCAGTTCTGAGGACTCTGAAGACTTGAAGTTTGAAAGACCTTATGTTATGTTTATGCTTCTAACCCCATGCTCGCAAAATCCTATGAAGTGCAGAAGGAAAGAATATAACAGTAACATGGTACAATAGTACACCGTACGAAAAAACTTTATTCCACTACCTCTCCACTAGCTTGAATTATAGAAGAGATAAGGGCGTAGCAGTACTATTTGTAACGACTCTTTTTCAAATAAGCCAACATATATTATTTTCTTGGCTATATAAGAAAATAATTGTATGTCTAAAAAAAAAAGCTTGTTGCATGTGTATGTTAGTTGCTTGTTGCAAGTCGCATGTTGCTCATAGCTAGTTGCAACGTTGTTAGTGTTTAATTTTAAAAATTAAAGTTGTTATTGCAACTGATTTTAATATAGAGTCACCATCCTTAATTTTTATCTCCGAGAAGTGGATATAAAGGATAACCCTAATGTGGTCAGAGATTTTAAGTTGTTTGACTCGTTTCTAGACGAAGGGAAGATTTTAGGCACCCCTCATTCTACATTGTTCACAAGGATACTAGGGTTTAGAATTACGACTTAGGAAATAGGATTTTAATTTTTATTAGGGGAACTCGCCGCGATTTTATTTGCATGCCTATGTATCCTGTTAGGAGGAATCAGAGTCTCAATTCGTAGTTTGTAAATGGTTGGTACTTTTTATGGATTGAATAGAATTGTTTTCTAATTTATCCTTGAACCTTGTCTGGGTTGTAAATTGAGTGAGCGTAGACGTAGTTCGTAGTTAATTTCGAAGGAAATTCTCTTTAATCCTTTTTCGAAAACATCTTGGTTTTGATTATGTTAGTTGAAAAATATTTTGATGTTGGTTAGCTGTTTTAAAATGTAGAGCGAGAGGAGTCTGATATAGTCTCCTCATCATGTGGCCAGATTTTGGCCACGTGTCATACGCGAATAGTGAATTGGGTGAGTTGCGTGGATTTTAATTGTTTGATTTTGAATAATAAATCGGTAGATAAATGTGTCGACCGATTTAATTACTCGAAGATGGACATCCTATTATTGTTTAAATTAATATAATTGTGAAAAGAATGGATTTATGTACAAATATATGAATTATTCTTGTTATTTTATATTTTTAATAAATCAAAATTAACTCTCCTAATAACCTAGAGTAATATGTTTTAGAAAATAGTTAGATATATTAAATTAATTATATGTATTATCTAAATAAGTGGATTAAAATTAATACTTAGAATACATTTGAAATAAACTAAATAAGCATAATGGATGCAAATAGTGAATGTGAATGATGATTAGAAACTGATTAGTCCCAAGGAAGCAAAAGCCCAATTGACCTAATAGAACCCTAACTTTAATATTACAATTAAGAAAATAGAAACAAATAAAGATAACTAATCTCCTTTGACTTTTTCCACAATCCAAATGTAAACCAAATAAAATGAAAATAATAATAAGAAGAAGAAGAATTAATTAAATGGCCAGAGAGAGAAAACACTCGTTCAATATTCTCTATTTTACTCAGTTATTTTCCCCTTCATTCAAGGTGCAGACAAAAGGGAAGGTGACGGTTGTTGTGCGGTCGCGGAGCTCGAACGGAAGAGTTCCCCATGGTCAGTCGACAACGGCTTCGACGTCACGGAGTCGAAGGATGTGCATGGCGTTTGAGCGGAGATACATTGGAGATCTGCCGTGATGGTTGGAGAGGTTGAAGCGTGCAGGAGAAGATCAGGAGGTTCGTCGGACTTGCATTCGTGCATCAATTCTTTCAATACACTTATTCTTTTCGATTTGTTGATGTGTTTCTTCTTCATGATATGCTTCTGCAAAACAGTTTAAACAAGTGATAAAACCATGTATATTGATTTGTGTTTAGATGTTGTTGGCAGTTGAGTGGTGGTTGTACGTTGAGTATCGCGGGCAGTTTGACAAAAGGGTTATGTTGATCTTCTCGTGGATACAAGATGGAAGTTAGGTAGGTTCATGAGCGAATACAGGAGGTAGGTCGGAGAAGAAGGGTAGTAGCGCGGAGATGAGTGAATATGACGAATGGCGTGGAATAGGGGAAACATAAAGAAGGTTGGAGATGAAGTTTGAAGTAACTGTGATGGGTAGCTAGGAGAGGTGTTTGTGCGGTGTTGTTCGTTTAGTGTGAAGTCTAAGGAGTTTTGAAGAACATATAATGATATCTTATGGTTTTTTGTTGAAATTGTTTTATTCAAATATTATTGTAACTTGGAGCATAAAAAAAGAGTGTATTTGTTTGGTTGAAAATATTGTGAAAAAGTCTTTTTGGCTAACTAACAATTTATACAGTGAGACGTTTTTTTGTGGTTTATATAATGTATGAATCATGTGTTGTTTTTGCATGTATCGTGTACTGTTGTGAATCCCTTATGAATGAATGGTTAAAAAGTTTGAGTTTTTGACCAAAGAGTAAAAACAAAAGGCCTTTGAGTGTAGTTAACAGATGCGCAAAATCTATATAAAAAGGGAGCAGTTGTGAAAAGGTTTGTAAGTTGTGAACACAGTATAAAATATAAAATTTTCTTAATAACAATTACCCATCAGATTGTCATCATTTGGTTTTAATAAAGTGAACAAAATAAAGTTAAAAAAAGAGATAAATTTGAAAATAAAAGAGAGGTCTCATATGGAATCATTGATCTTTTGTTGGTTATTATCTGGTGTAGACAACAACAGAGTTTCTATTTAGAAATTCCGTAATAAATGTGGATTGTGGTTGATAAAAAAAATTATTGGTTTTCTGGATGATTGTGTGTTTGTGGATCTGTGGAAATTGTGAATGAAAATTTAGGACAAATAAGAGTGATATTTATATAATTGAATTAGGTTAGAAAAAACTTAGAGACAAAGTTATACAAAAGCCCAAAAGAAAGCTCAAAGTTTGATCTCCAAAAAAGGGAAGAAAATTAGTAAAAATAAGAAAAAATGTTTAAAAGTGTCACACACGAGATTCGAACCCACGACCTCATACTTGCAAGCTTCATTTATTACCAACTGTGTTATGTTACTTATTCAAAATAAAAAACCATTTGAAAGTACATGAAGACGAGCAAGTATTTGTTTATTCAAAAATACAAATTGAAATTCTGGCAACAGATACTTAATGTCACAGTGAATGTTGTGACACCGTATCTGACACACTTCAAGATAGTAATTTAAAAAAAACAGTAAAGAACACAATCAATTGTTAACCCAGTTCAGTGTGTAACAACACCTACTCTGGGGGCTACCAAGCCAGGGAGGAAATTCACTATAAGAGATATTAATTCAGGAATAAACCAACCAGTTTATCTCCTTCACTTAAGATCTACCCAATGCAACTTCAATCTAAGTTCAACTTAAACTTGAGTTCCTACTCACTCCCCCTCAATCACAGCAGTGATACTAAACTATTGATTAATGAGATTATGAAGACACTCTTCAGTACACACACTTGATTTTGCTTCACAGCTTTAATCAAGTGACAAACACTCGTGCTTCAAAGCTTTGAGTGATCAACAACCCTAACTTGATTTTGCTTCAAAGATTTTAATCAAGTAACACAAACACTCATGCTTCAAAGCTTTGAGTGATACACAACCCTTACAATCAAATCCTACTCCAAGTCACTTATCATAATGATAATTGCTTGGCTCACAGTAGTTACAGCTATACAATCCCTTATTGATCTTCTGTCAAAAAGTATCTTTCACCATTAATTTTCATGAGGAATATATAGGCCGACTATTCTTCAGTTAGGGCTTCCATGAAAATAGCTAGGGTTAACTCAAGTTAACCTAAAGACTTGGTCTTAGGCTTTCATCATACCAGATTAGGGTTAAGCAAGGTTAACCTAATGTCCACGTGAGCATATGATCTGGACTGTAAACACCAACTCAGAGAAGCATAACAGATTCCTGAAAAATCTCAGGAATAACAAATCTGCACAAATGTTAGATCAGTACAGAATGTCTTAACATTGGTTATGACAACAAGAATCATGATCACTGATTTTGGTAGAATGCAATAAATATGATCATTGCTTAATGATCATGCTAAACACTCATATTGAGTAGCTCTTGTATGACATTCTTTTTCTGCAGAATGTACCTTTATCCCAGAATGTTATGACATCAGTCATGACATTCACAAAACTGGTTTTACCAAAAAAAAATGCCAACAAACAAACACTTATAAACTCCCCCTTTGGAAAAATTTTCGCTAAAACCCCTAAACAATCCTAAACAATCAGAGATTAGAATGCAGCAAATCAGAGATTAGAATGCAGCAGAATTTTTAATAACAGCTACCAAGTCTAATTCTACCAAAATTACCACAAAATCTTCTCCCCCTTTTTAGCCATAAAGAGGCCAAAGATACTTGTACTTTTAAGTTATACAGTCATCCAAAAGGAATAATAAAAACAAACACATAAATAATAAGAAGTCATTTGGCAGTAACAAGATTCAGCAGCAATCTTTTCAACAATACTAATCTTCAGGCACTGTCATCTTCCGAGGAAGCACTATCTTCAACATTATGCTGGTCTTCATCAGCATCTTCTTCCCTTCTTTGTTCTTCATTCTCCTCCTGTTCTAGTCTAGCAACCAGCTCCTCAAGAGTCCTTTTCTTGTATCAAGCTCTCTACAGGTTTCTTTTAGCACAGCTATAACATCAGTTTTCTTGGAATGAGATTTGATAGTTGATGTCTCATCAGATGTCATAACAATGTCAGGGACATGTGTTCCCTGAAACAGTTTATAGTGCAAACCAAGAGCATGGGTTCTTTTGCACACAGAGTCTTTTTCAACTAGTATATCAGGATACTAAGCAATGATTATACCACACAGGAGAGAGGGAAAAGCAATAGGGCCTTTAATAGCACAACTTCCAGCATGTTTCAATGTTTGATCAAAGATGTACTTTCCATAATCAAAGTTTGTCCTGGTTCTAACAGCATAGATAAATCTTCCCAAACCTGTGGAAATGGTGGATTTATGGTTGGTGGGAACCCAGTTAGCTGCACCTATTTTGTGCAGTATGGCAAACTTCATGCTCAGCTTGCTCGCATTTAGCTTCCCTTTCAAGGGCCAGTTCTTGACTTGCTTGGCAGTGATGGTTTGATAAACTTGGTTGTCAGTAACTTCCAGCTCAGGACAAACATCATCAGGCCTTCCTAGGAATTTGTTTATTACTGAAGGAGAGAAATTTACCTTCCTTCCTCTCACATATACACTCTTAAAATCAGCTGACTTTCCATCAACACACCCATCAGATAAATTTACTATGAATTCTTTGACAAGAATCTCATAGCAGTTGGAAAACTTGACCACAGTTTTCATTAGACCAACAATTTTGATTAGATCCATGATTTCCTTACACTCAATAGCACTGCTGTTCAGATCTCTCTCCAAGGCAATCCTTTTCAGAAACACATACTTCCACCTATTTGCATTTTCTGGATGGTGAAAGGAGATGTTTTCAATGGCAACTTCAGGGACTTTAGGCATTTTGCTAGAAGAGGGTTTCTTCCTGAGAGGAACATTGCTTTCAACATCAAACTCAAAGTCTGATTCCTCATCAGACTCAGAGGGTTCAGGATCCTTCCTTTTCTTGGCTATTGGTTGTCTCAAAGGTTTTGAGAGACTACCAACAGGTACTCTAGCTTTTACCTTCCCCTTCCCTTTCGACATTCCAGCTTTTCGATCCTTCTCAGCTTCTACTCTAGTCTTGTTCTCAGACCTGGCTTTCTTATGAACAACTTTAGTAGCCTTCTCTTTGGAGGGGCTTTGGGCAGCATCCTGCTTTTCTTTTCTGCTCATCATCCTTCTAGCTATGCTAGGGTTGATATTAGCAATTAAATCATTATTAAAGTATTCTTCATCAACATCAATAACCGGGGGTTCAACAGCCTTGTCAGTAGGGTTCTGGTGATCATCATGTTTTTCTGGAGATTTCCTAATGTTGTCATCAGGTGTCTCAACATTCTGAGTGACATCTGGATTCATTTCTACATTAGGACTAGCAGTTTCTTGGTTCAAAGGTACAGAAATTCCAGGAACAGAGTGATTCTCATTAAGAATCCTAGTGACTAGTCTAGCAATAGCTTGATGAACATAGGCAGATCCTTTACTATTTTCTATTTCTGGAGGAACAGAAGATGATGGTTGAGAAGATTTACCAGATGGAGAGGCTTTTGATCTTCTTGCATGTCTGGTTCGCAGCTTCTTGACCTTAGTGGGATCAGCTTCCAGTTCACGAAGAGGAGTTATCTCAAGAACATCAGTATCCATGCAGTTTGTGATTGCCCTAGGTTCGCTGTCAGAGGATGCGGAAGAAGCAGTCGCCTTTGAAGAGGATGATGACGTGGATTGTTGAGACATTTTGAGTGATTTAGAAAACAAGTAACGGCGAGAGTGGAATCTTCGTTTGAGAGAATAGAGATTGTTGCAAAAACGCGAGAGGAGGGAGATATATGAATGTCTATTCAACTTCTTAAAATTTTGGAAAGAAATAGGGAAACAGATGATTAACCCAATCAGAATAGACTTAACTAAAATATCTCTTTCATCCCTTGTTTTAAGCAAAATTAATTGCTACATCTCTTCATATTGGCAAATACCCAGCTTGCCCCTCAAATTTTCAAATTGACTAGCATCAAGTGCCTTGGTAAAAATGTCAGCCAGTTGTAGTTCAGTGGCAACATGTTCCAGCTTAATCACCTTTTCCTCCACAAGATCTCTGATGAAGTGATGTCTATTGTCAATGTGCTTAGTCCTGCTGTGCTGTATAGGATTCTTGGAAATGTTGATAGTACTCAGATTGTCACAGTACAATGTCATGACATCTTGTGTGACATTATACTCAGTTAGCATCTGTTTCATCCAGATCATTTGAGAACAGCTGCTACCAGTTGCTATGTATTCAGCTTCAGCAGTAGATAGAGACACACAGTTTTGTTTCTTGCTAAACCAAGAGACAAGATTATTTCCCAAAAAGAAGCATCCTCCAGAGGTGCTCTTTCTATCATCAGCACTACCAGCCCAATCAGCATCACAGTAACTAGACAGAATTGGTTCACATCCATGAGAGTACAGTAAGCCATAGTTATAAGTTCCACTCACATACTTTAGAATTCTTTTTACTTGGTTGATATGGCTTACTTTTGGTTCAGCCTGGTATCTTGCACATACTCCAACTGTAAAAGCAATGTCAGGTCTGCTGGCTGTTAAGTATAGCAGACTTCCTATCATGCTTCTGTACAAGCTTTGATCCATATTTTCCCCACTTGTGTCTTTGGACAGCTTTAAATGAGTAGGTGCAGGAGTCCTTTTGTGACTGGCATTCTCCATTCCAAACTTCTTGACAATATTCTTTGCATACTTGCTTTGAGACAGAAGAATTGAGTCTTCCATCTGTGTGACTTGCAGTCCAAGAAAGTAGTTCAATTCTCCCATGAGGTTCATTTCAAATTCAGCTTGCATCTGGTCAGCAAAATGTTTAACCATTTTATCTGACATTCCCCCAAACACTATGTCATCAACATAGATTTGAGATACCATTATCTTTCCTCCTTCATTTTTGACAAAAAGAGTTTTATCCAAGCCTCATTTCCTGTATCCTTTGTCAGAGAGGAATTTTGTCAACCTGTCATACCAGGCTCTAGGAGCTTGTTTCAGGCCATATAAAGCTTTCCTCAATTTGTAGACATGATTAGGGCAGTTTGGATCCACAAATCCTTTAGGCTGTTCCACATATACTTCCTCATTTAAGTACCCATTTAGGAAGGCACTCTTTACATCCATCTGAAATAGCTTGAACTTAAGGAGACAAGCAATTCCCAATAGGAGTCTGATTGATTCCAGTTTGGCTACAGGAGCAAAAGTCTCATCAAAATCAACCCCTTCAACTTGAGTGTATCCTTGAGGAACAAGTCTTGCCTTATTCCTGGTGACAACTCCTTCAGCATCTGATTTGTTCTTGTAGATCCATTTTGTGCCAATGATGTTTGTTCCTTCTGGTCTAGGAACTAACTCCCATACTTCATGTTGCTTGAATTGGTTCAATTCATCTTGCATTGCTCCAATCCAGTATTCATCAGTCAAAGCCTCCTTAACATTTCTTGGTTCAATCTTAGATACAAAGCAAGAGTTTGTGATGATTTCTCTAGATCTTGTAATGACTCCACTGTTAGGATCTCCTATGATGAGTTCCTTAGGATGATCTTTCTGAATTCTGATGGAAGGATATTTGTTAGCTTCCTTTGATTCAAACTCTGATGAAGTAGTTTTAGGTACATCATCCTTTTTAGACACTTGAGTTGAAGTCTCAAAGAATGTCTCAACATCATATGGGACATTTGTTTCCTCGTGGTAATCATCAACTATGACATTTATAGATTCCATCATAACTTTGGTCCTGGAATTGAATACCCTATATGCTTTGCTGTTGGTAGAGTATCCTAGGAATATTCCTTCATCACTTTTAGGATCCATCTTTCTCCTTTGTTCACGATCTGTCAGAATATAGCATTTGCTTCCAAAGACATGGAAGTACTTCACTGTAGGCTTTCTTCCTTTCCATAGTTCATAAATGGTGGATGATGTTCCCTTTCTCAAGGTGACCCTGTTATGGACATAACAGGCTGTATTCATCGCTTCAGCCCAAAAATGAATAGGAAGTCTTTTGGCATGTATCATTGCTCTGGCAGATTCCTGTATAGTCCTGTTTTTTCTTTCCACAACTCCATTTTGTTGAGGAGTTATGGGTGAAGAGAATTCATGATTAATTCCTTCTGAGGAACAGAACTCATCAAACTTACTGTTTTCAAATTCCTTGCCATGATCACTTCTGATTCTGACAATGCATCCTTCTTTTTCTCTTTGAATTCTTTTGCACAATTCGTTAAATACATCAAATACATCAAACTTTTCCCTAATGAAGTTAATCCAGGTGAATCTGGAAAAATCATCCACAACAACATATGCATATCTTTTTCCACCAAGACTTTCCACCTGCATTGGACCCATCAGATCCATATGTAGAAGTTCTAGCACCTTAGAGGTGGTCAGATGTCTTGTCTTTGGATGTGACATTCTAGTTTGCTTTCCAACCTGAAATTCACCACAGACTCTCCCTTCATCAATTTGAAGCCTTGGAATCCCTCTGACTGCCTCCATGGATATGATCCTTTTTATCCCTCTTAGATGTAAATGACCAAGTTTTTGGTGCCACAGTTTCACTTTCTTTTCTTCTTTGGCTATAGAGCACACAGAAGAATAATTAGTGTTCTCAGACTCCCATAAGTAACAGTTGTCTTTTGATCTGACTCCTCTCATTACAACTTCTTGTTTTTTATTAGTTACAAGACATTCAGACTTGGTGAAGTTGACCTTGAATCCTAGATCACATAATTGACTGATACTTATGAGATTAGCAGTCAAGCCTTTTACCAGCAACACTTCATTTAGGTTTGGAACTCCAGGGCAGTCCAAGTTTCCAACTCCTTTGATTTCTCCTCTAGCACCATCTCCAAAAGTTACATAACTAGTAGTATGAGGTTTAACATTATTGAGAAGATTCTTGATTCCAGTCATGTGTTTAGAGCATCCATTGTCAAAGTACCAGTCTTCCTTTGCAGAGACTTTAAGGGAGGTGTGAGCTATCAGGGCTGCAGACTTTTTCTTCCACTGTTGAGTATATGGTGCCTTGTTAGACTTAGGTTTGACAATTGGGGTCTGATTAGGATATCCATGTAATCTGAAGCAGAATGGCTTTATGTGACCAAACCTTCCACAATGATGACATCTCCATCTTTGATACTTTTTCTTCATATTTCTCTGCTCTCGATGTTGAGTGCTATGTTGTGACATCTGCTTTGACATTTGTTTATCAGGCCTGATCTTCTTCTTGTCTACAATAGATTTCTTTGCTGCCACAAATCCTAGACCAGACTTGTTTCCCACATTTTGTCCAGCCTGAAGGATTTCTTCTAATTTGTCAGTTCCATTTGTCAGCATCTTGACAGACTTGGTCATCTGATCAAGTTTTGAGTTTAGCATTTGAACTTCACCTTCGAGATGACTTATAGTATCAGTGTCTGCCTTCTTCTCAGCCTCCAACTTTACTATGAGTTTTTTTTGTGTCTCATTTTGCTGACAGACTTCAGCACTTCTGATACATAGCTTCTTGTAGGAGTCAGCCAGTTCTTCAAATGTCACTTCCTCATCACTAGAGTCACTATCAGAGTTACAAATACCAGCTAGTGCAGTAACTAGTTTGGCAGATTCTACTTCAGAGTTACTTTCTAAGTCATAATCAGACCAAGTAACAGACATTCCTTTCTTTTATTTCTTAAGAAAGGTAGGACATTCAGCTCGAATGTGCCCATATCCTTCACATCCATGGAATTGGATTCTTTTGCTTTGATTTCCCTTTTCTTCAGACTTTGGTCTTCTGCTGAAGTCATATGATCTGTTAATGTCAGAGGGAATGTTCTTGACATTTGACCTTGAATTTGGGTCCATTCTCTTGATGAGTTTGTTGAACTGCCTTCCAAGCATAGCTATAGCTTCTGAAATATTATCTTCATCATCCTCCTTGTTTTCATCTTCAGTATTGGATACAAGTGTTATGCTCTTGTTTTTCTTGTCAACATTTTCACTGATCCCCATCTCAAAAGACTGAAGTGACCCAATGAGTTCATCAACCTTCAAGTTGCAGATATCATGAGCTTCCTCTATAGCAGTCACCTTCATTGTAAACCTTTTAGGCAAGGATCTGAGAATCTTTCTCACCAACTTTTCTTCTGACATCTTTTCTCCCAATGCTCCTGAGGTGTTGGCAATTTCCAAGATGTTCATGTGAAACTCATGAATGGTCTCATCTTCCATCATCCTTAGGTTCTCAAATTTTGTAGTAAGCATCTAAAGTCTTGACATTTTTTACTTTGGATGTACCCTCATGGGTGGTTTTGAGAGTGTCTGAAACATCCTTGTCCAGTTCACATTGATGTACTAGTCTGAATATGTTTCTATCAATTCCATTGAACAAGGAATTTAATGCTTTTGAGTTACCCAGGGCTAACTCATCTTCTTCTTTGCTCCATTCTTCCTCAGGTTTCAGACTGGTCGTCCCATCTTTCCCAGTTATGGTGGGATGGTTCCATCCTTTGTCAGCAGCTCTCCAAGCCTTTTTGGCCAGTGACTTCAAGAAGGCAATCATACGAGGTTTCCAGTAGTCATAATTTGATCCATCCAGAATAGGTGGTCTGTTCCCAAATCCTCATTCCTTATCCATAACGCCAGAAAATAATATCCCTAGATCTCACCCAGTAAGACAGGCAGGGTGCCTGCTCTGATGCCAATTGAAATTCTGGCAACAGATACTTAATGTCACAGTGAATGTTGTGACACCGTATTTGACACACTTCAAGACAGTAATTAAAAAAAACAGTAAAGAACACAATCAATTGTTAACCCAGTTCAGTGTGTAACAACACCTACTCTGGGGGCTACCAAGCCAGGGAGGAAATTCACTATAAGAGATATTAATTCAGGAATAAACCAACCAGTTTATCTCCTTCACTTAAGATCTACCCAATGCAACTTCAATCTAAGTTCAACTTAAACTTGAGTTCTTACTCAATCCCCCTCAATCACAGCAGTGATACTAAACTATTGATTAATGAGATTATGAAGACACTCTTCAGTACACACACTTGATTTTGCTTCACAGCTTTAATCAAGTGACAAACACTCGTGCTTCAAAGCTTTGAGTGATCAACAACCCTAACTTGATTTTGCTTCAAAGCTTTTAATCAAGTAACACAAACACTCGTGCTTCAAAGCTTTGAGTGATACACAACCCTTACAATCAAATCCTACTCCAAGTCACTTATCACAATGATAATTGCTTGGCTCACAGTAGTTACAGCTATACAATCCCTTATTGATCTTCTGTCAAAAAGTATCTTTCACCATTAATCTTCATGAGGAATATATAGGCCGACTATTCTTCAGTTAGGGCTTCCATGAAAATAGCTAGGGTTAACTCAAGTTAACCTAAAGACTTGGTCTTAGGCTTTCATCATACCAGATTAGGGTTAAGCAAGGTTAACCTAATGTCCACGTGAGCATCTGATCTGGACTGTAAACACCAACTCAGAGAAGCATAACAGATTCCTGAAAAATCTCAGGAATAACAAATCTGCACAAATGTTAGATCAGTATAGGATGTATTAACATTGGTTATGACAACAAGAATCCTGATCACTGATTTTGGTAGAATGCAATAAATATGATCATTGCTTAATGATCATGCTAAACACTCGTATTGAGTAGCTCCTGTGTGACATTCTTTTTCTGCAGAATGTACCTTTATCCCAGAATGTTATGACATCAGTCATGACATTCACAAAACTGGTTTTACCAAAAAAAATGCCAACAAACAAACACTTACACAAATAATCTTGAAATAAATTATTATATTTTAAAATAGGTTTGGAAGCGAATATTTATAAAAATCAAGGAATATTTATAAAACTAATGTTTAAGAATATTTTTGACCGTAGAAATAAAGGGCGGGAGAATTTGGGGTATGACAGTTGCCCCTATTTAATTGCTTTCGATTAAATAGTATGAGAATACGCAGGTCTCACACGTTCTGATCGGAAGTTTATTAAATATTGGAAGACCCTAGAATTTGTCTGAAAGATTATAAGGATACACTTAACATTGTTCCCATGAGTGTGAAGAACAGGTATAGATGATGATGTATCATCTTACCAGTGTTTGAACCAAAGTTGATTTGACTTAGATATGACGACGCGGATAACATGTGAGTATCTAAGAACAAATCATTTGCATATTTACCATAACCTAGGAAGTAAAATAATACAAGTTTTGTAAAGCTGACTTACTAATGCTTGGAGACTAATATAGTAATTTTGTGACGCATATTTTGTATATTCATCACAACCCAGAGGATGAATAATATAAAGCTTGATAATACATTACTGCTTAGAGAGTAACGCAATGAGCAAAAGATTTTTCGTATACCTACCATAGCCTAGAGAATAGATAATACGAGCTTGAAATCAGATATTTGGAACTTGGAAAGACGATGTCGATTGTGTCAGCCGTCAACTAAGACTCTATAACCAAATGAAATATGCTAGGTTTGAAGCGATGAACCCCAAAATTCCCTAATGGTGTCGGTTGTGTCAGCCCTCAACCAAAAATATCAATCATGAAGAAAACAAACCCCAAATTCATCGATGATGTCGGTTGTATCAGCCCTCAACCATGACCATCAACATGAAGAAAATAAAACCCAAATTGCTCTAAAGTTTGAACTATATAGTTCGTACAGATAAGCTTGCTAATGATGAACCCCAAGAAAATTCAAAATTTGAAAGATGTCATTCATGATGTATATGCATAGTGTGAGGCTCTTAACGGGAAATCTACTGCCGATATTTCCAAGGAATCTACTGCCGAGATTCGATTGTGAACTACCTTCTACCGAGGTCTTCTAGAAAAATTAATCAATGAGATTAACAAGGGGAATCTACTATCGAAATTCGTTTGTGAACTACCTTCTGCCGAGGTATTTTGGAAAATCATCTACCGAGATTAACCAGGGGAATCTACTGTCGAGATTCGATTGCAAACTATCTTCTACCGAGGTCTTTTGGAAAATCATTCTGCCAAGATCAACCAGGGGAATCTGCTGCCAAGATTTAATTGAGAGCTACCTTATGCCAAGGTCTTCTAGAAAATCGTCCGTCAAGATTAACTAGGAGAATCTACTGTTTATACTCGACATAGAATTACCTTCTGCCGAGGTCTTCTGGACAATATAGTGCCGAGATTAACAAGGGGAATCTACTCCCGAGATCCAACGTAGAATTACCTTCTGCCGAGGGTCTTCTGGATAATCAACTGCCGAGATTCAACATAGAATTACCTTTTGCCAAAGTCTTCTGGATAATCAACTTCTGAGATTAACATGGGGAATCTATTGTCGAGATTCGTTTGTGAACTACCTTTTACCGAGGTATTCTGGAAAATCATCTGTCGTGATTAACCAGGGGAATCTACTACCGAGATTCGATTGTGAACTACCTTCTGCTGAGGTCTTTTGGAAAATCAATCTTCCGAGGTCAACCAGGGGAATCTACTACCAATTTTCAATTAAGAACTACCTTCTACCGAGGTCTTTTGGAAAATCGTCTGCCGAGATTAACCAGGAAAATCTACTGCTGAGATTCAACGTAGAATTACCTTCTTCTGATGTCTTCTGGATAATTAACTATCGAGATTCAACGTGGAATTACCTTCTACCGAGTTCTTCTGGATAATCAACTGCCGAGATTAACCATGGGAATCTACTTCTAAGATTCAACATAGAATTACCTTCTGCTGAGGTCTTCTGGATAATCAACTGTCGAGATTAACCAGGGGAATCTACTGCCGAGATTCAATGTAGAATTACCTTTTGTCGAGGTCTTCTAGATAATAACATCGAGATTAACCAGGGGAATCTACTGCCGAGATTCAATGTAGAATTTGGTAGCTTGATTGACAATGATGATGGTCTTTACATAAAACAAGGTTTTATGATATGTGTGTAAAGTTGATTGAGGCATAAAATGTAATGATTGATTGATGCATGTAATGAGTGACTTGGATATATGTAAATGGATGTTGGACTTTGAAATGTGAACGCTTAGTCGGGATTTTCTTGAGATATGCTCGATCCATGCTGTCAAAATTCGTCAGATGGCTGAGATGATAAGTATAGCTCAATTTTGGATCAAAGAGCCCTAATGCATGATTTATGCAGCCTTATGCTTTATGATCATGACTCGAATGGTTTATTGAATGGTGCCCCTGTGATGGGTTGTGGATGATTAAAGCGTAGATGTTTTTCTATGCAACAAGGTTGCTTGTCACATGATGGTTGAATGTTATGCTATCACGATTTCCTGATACTTGACTTGAACTTGAAGATTGCTGATGTAGGAGAAAGATCCACTGGAGACTATGAAAGTATGCAGAGAACTTGCCCCTATGTGGATTGTCTTTCCCTAATTTGTTGGTAGGATCTTTGAGGAGATTATCACTGCTATGAGTTTGGAAATAGTTTGATCATAATATGAATGACCCCACTATTTTACATTATGCCCCTAATTAAAAGATTCTTGAAAATGTTTGGTTTTGATGAACCATTTTGAATCAACTCCTTTTGATCGAGTCTCGCAGTGGATTTCCCCAACACTCAAATTTTAAAAGATGTGCCCCTCAATTTCCAGGATCTAGAGGAAGTACCCTCAAAAAGAACTTATACCTCATCATAGATTTCCCTAAGTATTCGAAGCTTGAAAAGTTTATACTTGAAATTGCTTGAAGGAGAATTTGGACCCTATGTGCAGTAGGATGAACTT
Organism: Vicia faba; assembly: GCA_948472305.1. NCBI lineage: Eukaryota > Viridiplantae > Streptophyta > Magnoliopsida > Fabales > Fabaceae > Vicia > Vicia faba. The sequence continues at coordinate 186,562 of CATIWC010001425.1, forward strand.
GGTACGTACTGCCCTCAACATTTTAATCTTGGAAGGTTGCCCCTGATTATCAAGGCCTTAAGAGGTTTGTTAAAACGAGGAAACCGAGTCATAGCCTATTTTGATATGACTTGATTAAGGAGTCCTCCTTCGAAAGGTATGCCCCTGATCGAACAGTGCTTTGAAACTTAATCCAAGTTGATTGAATCTCGGAATGATCACCCCTTGTCAATATTATCTTCATGCGATATACCCCTACGATCATTAGTATTTCCCCCTATTTATAGGGTTCTTCTTTAGATGATTTTCCCCTAGTTAGGAGCTTCTTGGAAAAGATCGCTTTTGATTAAACCAATTATGAGATCTCCTTGATGCTAAGTATTTATTTGTAAGTAAAAATGTCCCTTTTGAAAAGTAATTATTTTTTATGCACATGCAAGTTTTGAAATAGAATTTTAAATAGAAATGGATGATTAGAAATGGAGGTTCGAAGAGGCGAAGTGGTTAGTAATAATTTTAACAAACACAGGAGTCAGTTTAACACAAATTTTTCCGAGCATGCTTTCATAGTTAACCTTGCTTCAATTAGGACTTTTTAAGGTTGTAACGTGGCAATGGTTTGTGGTTTAAGAAACAAAAGATATAAGGCTCAAAATTTATTTAGCCCACCCCATTCTCCTTGATGTTCTCCAATCCTAAACTCAATTAATACAACAGATGCATTCAATCTCCAAGAGAAATTTCATAGCAGTGCAGATGACGAGAAGCATAGATGATGTTCAAGTGTTGATGAGAAGCATTGATAAGATTCAAGCACCGATAAAAAGCATTGATAATATCCAAGCATTGATGAGAAGCCTTTGACGTTTTTCAAGTGGCAGTCACAAGATTGTTCTGCAATTTATTTATTTTTAATCCCTTATTTTGCATGGACCAATTCTTTTTGAATTTTAGGTCCATCGGGATGCCCTAACTTTTTCCTAAGTCAAGTTTTGATTTCCTTTGACTTAGCGGGCTTTATCCTTTTTTTGAATTCCATTTTTTTTTTGCTTTTGATTTTGAAAATTTGTGACTACCACGCTGATTGTTGTAAGCTTCGTCTTGGTTATTTTCCTCGATTTTGAATGATGTATTGAGGAGGAAGATATTGAGAGATTCATGGATTCCTCATTCTTGATGAATGCGAGGAAAAGGATATGCTTGAACCCTTTCTTAGATTGTTTCCTCAATTTATGATGATGTATCTAGGAAGAACATATGCTTGAACCTTCACTTAGATGGATTTGATTTTCCCGAGATTTGAATGCATCATTGAATTAATTTAGATCTACCCTGCCCCTAGTTAAGATTAAGGTTTTTTATTTATAAAAATAGAACAAAACTCCAACTCCTGGCTCGAGGGGGTTGACTACGAGTTATCTCCTTATATCTCCACTATTTGGGAAGTGAAATGATGCCTTACATCGTCAGCTTGGTCTTACCATTGAAACCATAGTTTAGCAAAATTCTCGTTATTTAATTTTCATCATTCTCCTTCGAAGTTTGTTAAAGAAAATTTGAAAATGGAGAAGAAGAGTGAAAATGGAAAGTCGTTGATTATTTATGGAAAGTGATGAAAGATGAAGACTGAAGCGAATGAATTGATTTCAAAACACGCATGCTCATTTTATTAGAATTACTAATCAAAAGATACAAAGTTACACCAAATACAACTTAGCAACTTCGAAATTACAATTTGAAATCGATAATGTCTAATGATCGTGTAACGCCCGTTAATTTAATTAATTATTTAATTTATTTATTTTTGGATTATTTGTTGAAAAGTTGTGAGATGTTGAAAATTGTTGGTATAAGTTGTTAGATTATTATTAATTAATTAATTAGTTTATTAATAATAATAAGATTGGATTTAATGGAATAATGATGCTGGGCTTATTTTATTGGTTGGAAGTAGTAAAGTGGGGGTGTGTATGTTAGGCCCAATAGGATTGATGATATAAGGTTAAGCTGACACAAGGATTTGGTTTTTGGAGAACAAGGAGTCTTGAGCGTGACCGGAAGAGCTGCACGGAGAGAGGAGCAAGTTTCCCGATGTCGAGCAAAGCAAAAGAAGGCTGTCGGCTGGAATTTTGGTAGAGTGACCTTCAATCCAGGTAAGGATGGGGTTCTGACCTTATAATGGGATTTATGATGTGTATTATATGGGAATTGGTCATTGGTATGACTGCGTGTGTTGATGTTTCTGGATTTGTTATCGATGTTTCACGTTTCTCTATGTTGTGGTTGTTAGGGAGCCATTGTAGGATTGTATCGAATGATTAGTGAAACTGTTATTGAAGTTGGTCACTAGCCGTGTTGTGGACGTTTTGAGTTGTCTGTATGATTTCCCGATATAATTGATGGATAGGTTAGGGTAGTTTATCACTCGTTGTTATGGTCGTTATGATGTTGTGGTATTTCGAGCAGTTGGTAGGAAATTAGGAATTATTGTTGTGGTCGTTTTAGGAGGGTTTATGCGTGACTGTTTTGTATAAACGTATATATTGATAGGAAATATAGTTTCTCGTTGTTGTGGTATTCCGAGCAGTTGGTCGAAGATCATGGATTGTGTTGTGGTGGTTGTTATGTTGTTGTATTATTCCATGTTGTTGACTGGAATTAGTGGTCGAGGAGGATGTTGAGGTGTTAGGTGCTGAGCAGCATGTAGGCTGTAAGGTGTGCCAGATAATATATGTGTTGGATGTCGAGTGGTATTAGGCTTCAAGGCATGCTGAGGAGTACAGTATTGATGTCGAGCTGCATGAAGCTGCAGGTTGTGTCGAGGAGTATAAGTTAGTTGTTATTCTTCTTTGTTTTTGTGCGTGTCGAGGGGTACTAAATTAGTTGTTATTCTTCCTTGTTACTGTGTATGCCGATGGTTGTGTAGTGCTTCCTATCCCTTTTTCCCGTACATGTTGGTTTGGTCGATACCAGTGTTATATAAGTTATTCTGAACTGAGAATTTGCAGGTTGATAAATTATGTTGAGATGCCTCTAATTTTGGCAGATATTATGTTGTAGGCTTATGGCCAACGTTGATTTATGTTAAGTTGTTGTTTGTTGTTGATATTTGCTACATTCATGTTGCTTCGCATACATCATATATCAAATTGGGCTGATGCTCGTTAAGTTATCCTGGATTGGAAAAATATTAAATTGAAGGTTTATGCATTGTTGATGCCTCTAATTATTGGAATATTTTTAAGTTGGGAGTTCTGCTCCATTGGTACCACGTGCATTTGCATAAGGACAAGTTGCATTTTGTGCTGCATTTTGAGTCATTGTGTGGTTGATTTGATCATGCTTATGTTATTAAAATTTGAGAAGTGGTGAATATGTATGAACCGATTCTAATGTTTTATTTACCATATGTTCTATTATATTGTCCGATATATCACCCTTTCTGTTTAAATGTTACTACTATATTGGTAACATGCAGGTAATCCAGAGTGAAGGTGGTTTACCTTCAGTAGTTAGAGTCAGTGTTATTGCTCTGATACGTAACACTCGGGGGGATGAACGCTTGCTATTTTACTGTTGTTATTATTCAGTTGTTGCACTTTATGCTGTCGTTCGTTAAATAATTGTTATTTGAAGTTGTTTTAGTTGGATAAAGATGTTATATTCTATATGTTGAATATTATTATGATTTCGCTGCGTGGTTATGTAAGTTGTTGGTTTTAAAAGATTAATTTATGTTGTTGTTGGTTCATCCCAGTTTAATGTGTTATGTATCTGTAATGAATGTCGTTACTTTAAGTTGAAATTGTACCATCCTGATTTGGTTGTCGGAATTTTGTAACTTTTATTTTATATATATTGTCGGGTAGAATTGGGGTGTTACAAAGTTGGTATTAGAGCAAGTCGGTCTATCCGACCAAGTTGTCAAGTCGTAGTTTTGTCTAACAATCAAGTATTGTTAACTTGAGTTTGAACCGTTGTTTATGTTGTAGAAATAAGTTGAGATGGTTGGAAGGAACGATGTTTCACTCGCTGTTGCTTTAGAAGCAATGGTGCATGCTATGGAGAATCAACCGAACACTGATAGGAATGCTGGATCTCGTAGCTTTGCGACTTTCTAGAGGGAGAATCTGCCTACCTTCAAGGGTAAGTATGATCCTGATGGAGCGTTGGATTGGTTGAAAGAGATTGAGAGAATCTTCTATGTGATGGACTGCACTCCAACGTAGAAGGTTCAGTATGGTACTCATATGCTAGTAGTCAAAGCTGATGACTGGTGGCTAGAGACGTGTCAGAGGTTGGAAGCTGCAGGTGAAAATGTCACTTGGGATATGTTTCGTAGGGAATTTTTGACGAAGTACTTACCTGAAGATGTTCGTGGTAAGAAGGAAAATGAGTTTATTGAGCTGAAGCAAGGGAATATGTCAGTTTTTGAATATGCTGCAAAGTTTGCTGAGTTGGCTAAGTTCTATCCGCACTATAGGGAGGCTAATGCTGAGTTTTCAAAGTGCATCAAATTTGAGAATGGGTTGCGCTCAGAGATCAAGAAGGCAGTTGGATACCAGAAGATTTGTGTCTTTTCTGATTTGATTGATAGTTGCAGGATTTATGAAGAGGATAATAATGCTCATTATAAGATTATCAATGAGAACTAATGTAAGCACCAACAGAGCCATGGTAATCCTTACGATGCCCTAGCTGGTAAAGGTAAACAGAAAGTTGCTCCGGGTCACAGAACTAATGGGGGAGATACTCCTGCTGGTGTGGTTTGTTTCAAATGTGGAAAACCTGGGCATAAGAGAAATGTGTGTACTGCTGAGATAAAGTGGTATTTTCGTTATGGTAAGACTGGACATGTTGTAGATGAGTGCAAGCATAAAGAGATAATTTGCTTCAATTATGGTGAAGAAGGACATATTGGTAGTCAGTGTCAGAAGCCAAAGAAGGAGCAAACCATTGGAAAAGTGTTCGCTTTGGCTGAAAATCAGACGGCTAATGAGGCAGACTCATCAGAGGTACATGTTTCATTAATAGTACTCCTTTAATTACTATTATTGATATCGGTGCTACTCGTTGCTTTATTTCTGCTGAATGTGTTGAAATATTGGGTCCTATGTTGTCTTCTATGAATGAAGATATGGTCGTCGATACTCCAGCCAAGGGGTCGGTGACGACTTCTCTTGTGTGTTTAAAGTGTCCCTTGTCGATCTTCGACAGAGACTTTGTTGTTGATTTGGTTTGTTTGCCTCTAAGTGGGTTGGATGTGATCTTAGGTATGAACTGGTTAGAGCATAACTATGTTCATATTAACTGTTATAACAAGTCTGTGGGGTTTTCTACTCCTGAAGAAGAGGAAGTTGGTCTATTTTCTACTAGGAAATTGAGGCAGTTGATGCAAGAAGAGGCTCAGATGTTCTCGTTGATGGCGTCGCTCTCTGTCGAGAATCAACCAACAATTAAGGAATTTTAAGTGGTGCATGAATTTACTGAAGTTTTCTCTGATGAAATTCCTGATGTACCGCCAGAGAGAGAAGTCGAATTTGCTATTGATCTTGTACCTGGTACTAGACCTGTTTCTATGGCACCATACAGGATTTCTGCATCTGAATTGTCAGAATTAAAGAAGCAATTGGAAGAGTTACTTGAAAATAAAATTGTGAGACCAAGTGTATCTCCGTGGGGAGCTCCAGTGTTGCTAGTAAAGAAGAAAGATGGAATTATGAGACTTTGTGTTGATTATAGAAAATTGAATAAAGTGACGATTAAGAATAAGTATCCGCTTCCGAGAGTAGACGACTTGATGGATCAATTGGTGGGTGCTCAAGTGTTTAGTAAGATTTATTTGAGGCCGGGTTATCATCAGATTAAAGTGAAGAATGAAGATATCTATAAGACGGATTTCAGAATGCGTTATGGACATTATGAGTATTCGGTGATGTCTTTCGGTGTTACTAATGCGTCGGGAGTATTCATGGAATACATGAACCGTATCTTTCATACTTATTTGGATCGATTTGTAGTAGTGTTTATTGATGACATTTTGATTTACTCTAAATCCGAAGAAGAGCATGCAAAACACTTAAGAATAGTATTCCAAGTCTTGAAAGAGAATAAGTTATATGCAAAGTTGTCTAAGTATGAATTTTGGTTAAAGGAGATTAGTTTTCTTGGTCATGTTATCTCAGGTAGTGGCATTACTGTAGATCCATCTAAAGTAGATGCTGTGTTGCAGTGGGAAACTCCAAAGTTGGCTACCGAGATTAAAAGCTTTTTGGGATTAGCTAGTTATTATATAAGGTTTATCGAAGGATTTTCTAAGTTGGCACTTCCGTTGACTAAGTTGACTTGTAAGGGTATAACTTTTGTGTCGGATGTTCAATGTGAAGAAAGTTTGGCAGAATTAAAGAAAAGATTGACGTTGGCTCCAATTTTTACATTACCTAATTCAGGAGAACCTTTTGTGGTATATTGTGATGCTTCTAAGATGGGTTTAGGAGGTGTGCTTATGCAGAATGATAAGGTAGTTGCTTATGCGTCAAGGCAGTTGAAGACTCATGAAAAGAACTATCCTACGCATGATTTAGAGCTTGTTGCTATTGTTTTTGTGTTGAAAATTTGGAAGCATTATCTTTATGGTTCTAGATTTGAAGTATTTAGTGACCATAAGAGTTTAAAATATTTATTTTTTCAGAAGGAAATGAATATGAGACAACGAAGATGGTTGGAGTTGTTAAAAGATTATGATTTTGGTTTGAATTATCATCCAGGAAAGGCGAATGTGGTGGGTGAAGTGTTAAGTCGAAAGACTTTACATATGTCAGCAATGTTGGTTAAAGAGTTGGAATTAATTGAGCAGTTCCGAGATATGAGCTTAGTTTGTGAGGTGACACCGCAGAGTGTGATGTTAGGGACGTTGGAGATTATTAATGATTTTCTGGATAGTATTAGAAAAGCTCAGAAAATGGATGTAAAACTGGTAGATTCAATGATTGGGATCGATCAGTCTGAGAATAATGATTTTAAGTTAGATGTGCAAGGTGTGTTGATATTTCGTAATCGAATTTGTATTCCTGATGATGCAGAGATGAAGAAAGTGATTCTTGAGGAAAGTCATATAAGAAAGTTAAGCATTCATCCGGGAGCTACAAATATGTATCAGGATTTGAAGATTTTGTTTTGGTGGCCTGGAATGAAGAGTGATGTGGCTCGGTTTATGTATGCATCTTTTACTTGTCAGAAGTCGAAAGTTGAACATCAGAAGCCTGCAGGGTTGATGCAACCGTTGGAAGTTCTAGAATGGAAATGGGATAGCATTTTGATGGAATTTATGACAGGATTACCTAATACTTTAAGAAGGCATGATACAATTTGGGTGATTTTTGATAGGCTTACGAAGTCGACTCATTTTGTTCCTATTAACATAAGTTTTCCAGTATCAAAGTTGGCAAAGATTTACACTATTGTAATTTTGAAGCTGCATGGTGTTTCTTTGTGTATTGTTTAGGATATAGATCCGAGGTTTACTTCAGATTTTGGGAATAGTTTGCAAGAGGTGTTGGGTTCTAAGTAGATGATGAGTTCGGCGTATGATCCTCAGACTGATGGTCAAACTGAATGGACTATTCAGTCGTTGGAAGATTTGTTGAGAGCGTGTGTTTTTGAGCAGGGAGATTCGTGGGATACTTATCTTTTATTGATAGAGTTCACTTATAATAATAGTTACCATTCTAGTATTGGAATGGCACCTTTTGAAGCATTTTATGGTCAGAGATGTAAAACTCCTTTATGTTGGCATGGGTCTAGAGAAAGTGTAGTGCCTGGACCTGAAATTGTTCGTGAGACTACTGAGAAGGTGAAGTTGATTCGAGAAAAGAGGAAAGCTTCCCAAATTAGACAGAAAATTTATCATGACAAACGAAGGAAAGATTTGGAATTTCAAGCAGGTGACCATGTGTTTCTGGGAGTTACACCTGTGACTAGTGTTGGGCGAGCATTGAAGTTTAAGAAGCTCACTTCTCGTTTTATTGGTCTGTATCAGATTTTGGAAAGAGTTGGAAATGTTGCTTATAGAGTGGCTTTACCGCCTAATATTTCGATTTGCATGACGTGTTTCATGTGTCACAACTCCGGAAGTATATTTCAGATCCATCTCATGTGATTCATATGGATGATGTACAAGTACGGGATAATCTTACTGTGGAGAAGGTGTCTATACGAATCGCGGATCGTGAAATAAAGACTTTAAGAGGTAAAGAGATTGCTTTGGTAAAGGTAGTCTGGCTAGGAGCTGTCGGAGAAAGTATGACATGGGAGTTGGGAAGCAAGATGCGGGACTCCTATCCTGAGTTGTTTGAATAAGGTAAATTTTTGAGAACGAAAATATTCTAAGTGGGAGAGAGTTGTAAAGCCTGTTAATTTAATTAATTATTTTATTTATTTATTTTTGGATTATTTGTTGAAAAGTTGTGAGATGTTGAGAATTGTTGGTATAAGTTATTAGATTATTATGAGATGTTGGGCTTATTTTATTGGTTGGAAGTAGTAAAGTGGGTGTGTGTATGTTAGGCCCAATAGAATTGATGATATAAGGTTAAGCTGACACAAGGATTTTTATTTTGGAGAACAAAGAGTCTTGAGCGTGACTGGAAGAGCTGCACGGAGAGAGGAGCAAGTTGCCCCGTGTCGAGCGGAGCAAAACAAGGTTGTCGGCTGGAATATTGGTAGAGTGATCTTCAATCCAGGTAAGGGTGGAGTTCTGACCTTATAATATGATATATGATGTGTATTATGTGGGAATTGATCGTTGGTATGACTGTGTGCCTTGATGTCTCTGGATGTTATCGAAGTTGCCCGTTTCTCTATATTGTGGTCGTTAGGGATCCATCGTAGGACTGTATCTCATGATTAGTTAAACTGTTATTGAAGTTGGCCGCTAGCCGTGTTGTGGACGTTTTCAGTTGTCTGTATGATTTCCTGGTTTTGTACCCCAAAATTTTCTCTCTCCTTTCTCAAGACATTTCTCACCAAAGATCTCAAATGCTCAAGGGTTCTCAAGGGTTTGATCAGACAAGTTGACCTCCTAAGCACTGAGGCCACAAATTAGGGTTTTGACCGAGAATGGCTGATCATTGAATTTTGACCTAATACATGACCCAATGGCTTGAAACATAGTCTCAATGACTCAAACACAAAATATTAACCTAACTTCATGGCTCAAATCATTTCTCAAGATCAATGAATTGATAGTTAAATTTTAGATCAACTGACAAAAAGTCAACTGACACACAAAAAAGTCAAACTTTGACTTTTTTGTCAACATTGACTTTCAAAAATAAAAATTCATCAAGACATTCAAGAATATCAAACTTGGTGAACAAGAATCAAGAAAGTCAACAAAAAGTCAAAATTTCCAATAAGAAATTTTCTAAGTGTTTTTACACTTGATAATTTCATTACTTCATGACATTTTTTCACCAAGATAAAGATGATTCAAAGAAACTTTCAACATGAAAGTTGTAGATCTTGATGAATTATGAAACTTTTTATTAGAGGGTTGATGTCCAAAAAATGCTTAGATTTGAAGATATAAGCCCATGAAGTCATGACATTTTTATCTAACACTTAGAGAAATTTTCAACAGGTTAAGTCAGGTTTTCGTCCCAACTTCTTGGCCAATTTTCATCAAGTTCCAAGTTTATTTAGCCAAAGTGGTCAACATGAAAGTTGTAGACAATGTTTCAAGCTTTCCAAAACATCCATGGGCATGGATTTATCATACTTGAGCTAGGAGATACAAAGGCATGAAGTTGGGCATCCATTCTTGAGTTACAAGTCATTTTGGTGAAGAACACATAACCCAATCTACATGTTATGCTGCATAATATTATGTTGCAGGCCTTCTAGCTTGAAAATCTCACCATAATTTAATGCTTACACAAATTTTTGAGCTATGGTCCATTTTGTTTAAGCATTGTCCAAGTGATTTTTCCATTTTTGGCACAAAGGTACCATTGCCATTCTTGAAAAGCATGCTTTAATCACAATGTCAACTCCTTGAGCCTCTCAATGGTTTCTTCTGCACATACATAATGTCAAAGCAAGAAGCAACCATCTACAACCTGCAAAACACTCCTAAAAAATAGGCAATGCCCACATTAGAACTATGAAAAGTCATGAACTCTCACTTACAACCCAACCTAGCCACAACATGTGATTTTGAAAATCTGATTAAACCTTGTCTTAAAATATCTTTCCTATAAATAGAGAGACCATTTTGCAAAAAAAAGGAGATGGAACAATCCCTCAAAACTCCTATACTCTCAAAAAAACCAGAATTGTCCATAAAATCTCCACTTTTGAGCTTTGAAGTCCAAATCTTTAAACCTCTCACACCTTGCAAGTTTTGCCCAAACAAACCATCCAAATACTTTATATACATCATATAGAAGTTGTTCAAACACAAGAAGAACTTCTGTAACATCATTATCACCATCTTCCAAACTTAAAAACATTGCTTTGCAACTTGACTTGGTTGGAGTGATTGATTTACTTTCAGCATAAAGGGAGGATTGGAACAACTTCAAGAAGGTGCAAAGGAGCTCGATCAATCATGACTTTGCACCCGGAAACATTCGTACATGTTCTAAATTTTTCACTTCAAGAGGTAAAATTTCTCAAACTGTGATATCTTTATCCATACATCATCTGCTTTTGCATTCAAAAGGATACAACATGACATGTCAAAGAGAAAACTTAGCAAAAATCCAGGCCAGGGGCTGACACGGGTGCCCGTGTCACACGACACGTCCCGTGTCAGCTCAACTGGGTTGAAAACTTAACAAAAATGCAGAGTAAGGGCTGACACGGCCCATGTTAGTCAGAAACATGCAGAGCAGGCAAGGCAGGGGTTGACACGGGTGCCTGTGTCACACGACACAGCCCGTGTCATTTTGGATGGAACAAAAGTGTGTAGAGAAGCCTGAATAGGTCCTGACACGGCCCGTGTCAGCTCAGGCGCCAAATTTCTTAATTTTGAGTTTTTTTTTTTGTTTTTTTTTTGACATATTGCATTGTTTGGAGATGACCTAACACCATAAAACCATTTTTCTAAAATGAGACATCAAAAAGATTTTCCTAAACAATTAGTTTTATTTTTATGTTAACTTAGACCTAGGTTTATTCTTCAATTAAATGAACTACAAAAACCATTCCTATCAACAAAAAAATATAAAAAACAATTTCTTTTCACTTTATAGTTTCTTGCGCATTTTTACATTATGAATTCTGTAATTGTCAAAGCCTTGTAATAGTAATTAGGATTTATTTTATTTGTCATCCCCATTTGTAAATTTGTATCCCCCATCCCCTCAAGTTTTGTAATAGCGTAGGACATTTAATTTCCGCAATTTATCGCTTTCCATATTATTGCTAGTAATTAGGGTTTGTATGGAAAGACTTAAAATCAATAAATAGACAACCCTAATTCAAGAAAAAATGCATGAAAACAAAAACACTTCGCACACATGCACCTCTAGGGTAAACCAATCTTATTGCCTTCGAATAAAAATAATCATGTCCCTCGAACGTGGGATACTTTAGCAAATGCCCTCGATTATAAGATCGTAGTCCCTCGATGACCCTTCGATGTGGCCTTTGGCAAACAATCTTAGACCCTTACAAAAAATTGCTAAGGTATCCTACAATGTTGCCTTCTATGACTACACGATGACCCATACCTGTCCCTTCACATCCAATGATAGGGCTTCTTACCAATCAATGGTAAGATAGCAATGTCTAAAGGAGGAGGAAAAGAACAAAGACTTTTTGAGTAGGTAGAACGCTCATAGTTGCTTGCTTTCAAACAAAACCATCTTCACACTCACTCTCAGACTAGTGGTCAGGTCGAAGTATCAAACAGGCAGATAAAACAGATCCTCGAAAAGACGGTGAGTGCCTCAAGAAAAGATTGGGCTATTAAGCTTGAAGATGCATTATGGGCATATAGAACGGCATTTAAAACACCCATAGGCATGTCACCCTATCAGTTGGTTTATGGTAAAGCTTGCCATCTACCACTCGAGCTGGAACACAAGGCATTTTGGGCTTCTAAATTCCTCAATTATGATATTGTGAAAGCCGGTGAGTCTCGTATTCTTCAACTTCATGAGTTAGAGGAATTTCGAGACCAAGCTTATGAAAATGCAAAGATGTACAAAGAGAAAACAAAGAAGTGGCATGATCAACGTATCATCAAGAAGGATCTGTGGGAAGGACAGTTAGTGCTTCTGTTTAACTCCAGGCTTAAAATTTTTCCTGGAAAGTTGAAATCCCGGTGGTCTGGTCCATTTGTGGTACAAACGGTATTCCCTCACGGAGCGGTAGAGATTAAGAATCCAAACAATGGGGACGTCTTCAAAGTGAATGGACAAAGGTTGAAGCCTTACTATACTGGAGTAGGAGCAGGAGTGATCGATTATTTGCGTCTCGCCGGATGAGTTGTGGACCGTCGAGCCAGGCGACGTTAAACGAAGCGCTTCATGGGAGGCAACCCACGCTCATATTTTCTAACGCATTTTCTTTTATTTTGTTTTGTTCAATTTCAGGTGTTTAGGATGTGGATCGGTAGATGAAACGGTGGTCGAAACGCACTAGGAAAATTCAAAAATTGGGCATTCAGGACCATCAACACGGGCACCCGTGTGAATCAACACGGCCTGTGTTGTTTGAGAAACAAGAAGAAAAATAAATTTTTTTGAAAAAACGTACAGGGGCATCAACACGGGCGCCCGTGTGAATCAACACGGCCCGTGTTGTTTTTAACAGAACATCAACACGGGCGCCCGTGTGGATCAACACGGCCGTGTTGATTGTCCTGGTCAGTTTTTTTTTTTAATTTTTAATTTTTAAATGCCTTTTAGTCTGTGGCCCCCACCTGTTTTGTAACACTTCTTCTTCTTTATTCTCTTCTCTCTCTCATTCATCACTCTTTTCTCCATAGAAACCTAGCCTCCATCTTTTAAAAACTCACTTTTTCTCCATTACCCACTCACTAAAACACCCTCGTGCTTTCATAAAAAGTGCTCTACTCCTCATCCTCTACACTTTCACCGTTTCAGTTTTTAATTTTGTGCGCTTTGAATTTTCGAATTTTTCTATTTGTTGTGTTGTTTGTGTTTTGTATTCATTTTCTGTGCAGAATTATACCATGCCTCCTAAGAGACCAACCCTACGCCACTCCATGCGAGATGATTTCGCGGAATCATCTCAGCCCAGGCAGAAACCGCGTCGCGCTCCGAGTAGCGCCGCCGAGAGAAGTCAGAATTCGGATGAGAATGCTCACGGCATTACCTTCACGAAACCAGAACACAAAGAAAGGTATAACGTTTTGATTAAGCGGAAATTACTTCCCACTCGTTATATCTGTGAAGATACGCTCAACAAGTTAGGCCTTAGAGATGAGGTGTTTCGTATGTTTCAAAATATTGGGATGCTTCCCTTTATGTTATTTGAAGCACCTACTTATGAAGGACTAACTTTTGAATTCTTGAGTTCTGTTGACTTTAAACTAAGACGCAGGTGGAATGGCTCCGAATTGGAGTTTTATGGTAATCTGGAATTTTGCATGTTTGGTAACCAGCATTCTTTGTCTGTGGCGGAGGTCGGAGCGGCCCTTAACTTACCCTTCTCTGGACCGGGGCAACCACCCGAAACTTTTCATTCTGGTGAATTTTGGGAGGCGATAACAGGTACCTCTGGCTATAATCCTAGCAGGGCCAAGGCCTCGGGCATCCATAACCCCTGTTTCCGTTATGCACAAAAAGGTTTGGCTTATACTCTTTTTGGGCGAGGAGATAGCACTGGGGTATGTGCAAAAAGAGAGCTATTTTTGTTGCAAAATATGACTGAGGTAGGACGTGTGAATGTAGCAGCCTTTGCTGCTAATCACCTAAAACAAGTTGGGAATGCAACTTCTGGGGAGATATCGGTAGGTGGTATGATCACCCAACTGGCTGACCATCTGAACTACGGTCAGCTTCTGATTGAGGAGCCCTCGCTAACAGGTAAAAAGATTGACATGGCAACTCTTGTCAATCAGAGGATGATCGTGGTTAAGCCAGGGTACTACTCGCTGATTTGTCATGATCAGCATATTATGGCACTTCCCGCACCAACTTTTATTTCTGTTGCAGATCCTGCTAACTGGCTATATGCAGCTACAGGTACATCTGACAGGGAAACTCCTCCACATGATCATTCTTTTTCAGGTGACGAATCGGAAGATGATGCTCCAGAAGCAGCGCAACCTATCCCACCTCCTCAGCAGTCCAGCCAGCAATATGCTGGATCGTCCTCCATGAATTCTGATCAATGGGGGTGGGTACAAACTGAGATTACTTCTCTCCGTGCTGAGCAATCAAGATAAAGCGAGGAGTTATTTCGACAAGGAGTGGTGGTGGACGATGTCCAGGACATGATGCGACGTCTGATGTTGCAATTTCCACAGAATCCTCCTCCTCCTCCGCCGTATCAGTGAGCCGGGTACTCTCCGTCACATGTGAGTTCAAACATTGGGGACAATGTTTGGTTCAGATGTGGGGGAGATTTTATTTTATGTTATTTCTTTGTGTTTTTGAATTTATAGTTTAGTTTGTTTGGAATTTTTGGTTTATGTTTGTTTATTTTAAGTGGTTTTGTTTAAAGTAGGATGGTGCAGTGCTGTCATGATGTTACCAGGTGATTGATGGAAATCGGAAGAGGAGCAAACGAATAGCTAGTGGTTGAACAACACACCCCATACTTGATCTTCGCAGGCACCACGGTAGTTGGCACAATCAAGAGGAAAAGGTAGGACGCAAAGCATTAACACGAAACCAAGAGAATACTATGGTAGACTTCAGATAAATGGAAACCACATGGCACCAAGAGCACCTCGGAGCATGTAAGCTTAACCCACCCGGTGAGACTTCAGAGCCAAATTCACAAATCCACATGAGAGTTCAGTCAGGTATGGCACTATTCACTTTGATTTTGCATATGTTCTCATAACACAAACACACTACGACAGCACACACTGAGGCAATTGTTTTTTTTTTTTTTCTGTAACCCCAAGCCTTTTTAGCCATCCTATTTGCATCCTATCCATAATAGACCCCCTTGAGCCGTAATGTTTGTGATTGTTCATTTTTGTTTTTGTTACCACCCACATTTTCACCATTCATTCTATAGCTCGACATTAAAGTTAGTCTCGTAAAATGTATGAAAGAATCTAAGTATGGGGTTGTGAATCATTGAGAAAAGGGCAAGAAAAAAAAAAGAGACAAGAAAAATTGTGAAAAATCCATAAAGAAAGTTTGAAAAAAAAAAAAACAAGCGAAAAATTGTAGAAATTCTTGCCCACTTGTCCGAAAGACCATATAAATGAATCTAAAAGCTAAAAACAAGAAGTCGGAGGTCTTAACCCCATTTTTACGATTCAAGCCAATAATAGTAGTTTTGTGAAACAACATGAATGCCGAGCACCTAAACCCTTTGTTATCCCATTCCTTGTTGACCACACTGAACCCAAACCATATTTTATCCCAAAGTCCTCTTGAATGTGTGTGCAATAGTTGTGTGTAGTGATTCGAGAATGTTTTCAAAGTTAAAAGTAATATGCATGCCTTGGTTCTATGAGTGTAAACATATTAACCCGGAGAGATCTTGTGAGATTGTGAAATAAGCTTGCAGGTGAACAAGTGATCGGAAGTGATAATGTGGTGAATAGATTGACGAAGAATACCATAAGCTCGATTGATAAGTGAAGATGTTTTGCGAATAACCTGATTGTGTTGCGGAGAAAAAGAAGCTCGTGGTGACCTTTGTTTCGTCCCAATACATCACTTGAGGACAAGCAATGAGATAAGTGTGGGGTTGTGATCGGTCACCATTTCTAGTAAGTTTCGCACCTTTTTCTGACAAGAATTCATAGCCTTGGTAACATTAAGTGGCACTTGCATGCGTTTTAAAGTGAGTTTTTCTTATTTTCAATTGTGTTTATTTGTCGCATAGTTTTAATGAATGAATGTTATAAAAATGTCCCTTTTATGCTCTGGTTGGTAGTGTTTCTGGTCCAGGTGTGGCAATGGAAAGATATGAACTCGTGGCGCACATTATTGGAGAAAAGAAGCCCGGAAAAAAACCAAGTTTAGAGGTCAACACGGGCGCCCGTGTGAATCAACACGGCCCGTGTTGAATTGTGCCCAGAAAATCAACTTTTTGCCTGAGACAGGGGATCAACACGGGCACCCGTGTGAATCAACACGGCCCGTGTTGAATTGTGCCCAGAAACGCATTTTTTTTGCCTAAAACAGGGGATCAACACGGGCACCCGTGTGAATCAACACGGCCCGTGTTGATGAGCGCGCAATGAATTTGTGTTTTTTGATTTTCTCTCTCCAAGGGGCTCATCAAGGGCATTTTTGGCAAACCACTTGGACTGGAATGGAAGGAGAATATAAATGTCAATTTTAGGACAAGAGGAGTGGACTTTTTTTTGAGATCGTAAAAATAGAATTGCAACGAAAAAGAAGACGGAAGCAAGGTTGTGGAA
This sequence comes from Vicia faba, assembly GCA_948472305.1. Classification (NCBI taxonomy): domain Eukaryota; kingdom Viridiplantae; phylum Streptophyta; class Magnoliopsida; order Fabales; family Fabaceae; genus Vicia; species Vicia faba. The sequence goes on from CATIWC010001425.1 coordinate 203,129, forward strand.
GAAGAAGAGATTCAACGGTGGACACCATTGAAGATCTGAGTTCTACCATTATTTTGTAATGTCTAAACTTTTATCTTTGTTTTCCTTGAATATTATGATAGGCTAAACCCCCCAATGCTAGGGGGGTGTCCCTGATTTGATCTGTAACAACTCTGGATTTGGTATTTCATTAATTTAAAAGTTTGTAGTATTTCAATTCAATTGTATGATGTTTATAATGCTTTCTTTATCTGATCAATAAGGATTGTTGTGTGGTTAACAATTTGTGGGACTACAATTGTTAAGGTTTTTGTACAATTGATCTCTATGATTATCACCTAGGATTAGGGATATAATATGGTTATTTAGAAATTCTTGATAATTAAATGAATTGGTTTTCTCCTATTTCTCTAAGGACTTAGGTAATAGGATTTCAAACCAAAGGGTTTTCACTAAGGACTTAGGAAAACAATTCTTGAGAATAAATAATTGAATTCTACAAACTTGGTATTGAGATCTTGATCCAGAGGAGTTAGAGATTGAAGCACACACCCTACCTTAGCATTATCTTCATAAAATCAAAAGTTCAGTCTAAATTTCAGCTTATTCCTAGTTATTATTCTATTTCGTTATTTGTTAGAAACAACACCATATGCTCTTTTGTTTAATTGACTTTGTGTAATAACTCGTATTTCCTACGCAATCCTCGTGATCGATATTCGGGGTAAAACCCTTTAAAACTACATTGGTGAAAATAGTACACTTGCTAAAATCACGACCACTGTTCTTTTCACCCTTTCCTTTATTAGATAAAAGAAAATTCAGTGGCGACTCTTGCTATCCGCAATATTTGTAATCAAACGTAAAACACCCAAGTCAGTTCTCCCACCGTATCACAGAACTGGCGACTCTGTTGGGGAAAAAACTTAAAAGTGGGGTTACCTTAGAGACTAGATCACCTTTTCGCTTGACTTGCTTGACTTGTTTGCTTTACATTTGTGGGTTATGCTTGGGTTTGTTACTTGTAAAAATCCTATACCCAAATTTGGGCGCATATTAGGTAAGTAGCAATAGATCGTGGGGACTGTGCAGGGTATACTGACATGGTTGAAACAATGGCTACATTAGTGTGACACATTTGTTGGTACTGGTACCCCTTGAGTCCAGTCAAGGAGAATACGGGGCCGCGGTGTGGTGTCATGAAGCACTAACTGACAGTAGAACCTTAGTTGAGCAACTTGGCCACTAGAAAGTAGCGAGGTAGCCGACTTTGGTGCATACTGAAGTTGGTTGATACTCGATACTACACTCATTGAGATTGGACTTTCAGGATATTTTGGTCGCAGTTTGGATGATTGAGCTAAAATAATGCGCAATGAAGAAAGATCAGTGATATTGAGGCTCTTAGAACCTGGTTACTTTTTAGGACAGGTTGAACCAACTAAACTTCAAGAGGGTACTTACCAATAAACCCCATTCAAGCCTAAACCTAAGGCCTTGTGTGCTTTGTTTGTGTGTGATTATTTTTTCATGACATCATAAGATCATGCGGTAGCATTTTACTAACCATTTCAAGGTCCTAGGGATTTATCTTTGTTCTGTTTTGTAGGATATGGCTTCCGCTCGCAGAAATACCATCCAAATCCACCTCGTAAGAGTGCCTCCTCAACTCAAAGAGTTAGCATTAAGGGTTCTTGAAAATTCTCCGTTCACCAGAAGATATGGTTGACTTCTCAATCTTGTTACCTCAAAGTTGATAGCAAGACTTTGGGGCATAATAATTTTATACCTCTTGAACCTTATCTCAAGTGGGTACGAGGTCATGATCAAAGTCTCATGATGCCTTATCCCGCTATTCTACCAATAATTGTGGAGCCTGTTGCCGAAGGGGATGTTCCTCATACCACCCTCCATCCTAACATGCCTACCGACTTTAAGGAATTGCAGAGATCGTGAGTTCAACTCAAGGGGGAATGAGACACCTTTGAAGCTCGATTCTATGAAAGCGAGAAGAAAGTGTTGGAGCTCACAAGGAAACTTCACGAGGAGAAAAGCCTGAATGCCTACATTATACCAAAAAGGATGCGTTCGTAGGAGACCTGAGTCTTTTATTTTAGGATTTCATTTTGTTGTATCTTTGAGACCTTTGGATTTTTCATTGAAAGCGCAAGAGGCCATTTGTAATCTTCAAACTTATTAATATAGTTTTTGTTTTGTTTCCTCTTTGTTTAAGAAAATTTAAATCTCTTAAAAGTCCTTGAAAACATTGCATTTGCATAACATGCATCATATCATAAGTAGGTTTTCTGACACAGGTTCCTCATCTTTCTACTGTTTATTTAAGTATAAGATGGATCTCGAGAAAACCACCAAGGACTTGCAGATTCAACACTCTCAGTTCCAAGAGACTCTTCTCAACCTGGCAAAAGGTCAGTAAGAAATGATGGCACTTCTCGTCACAAAGAAGAAGGCCAAGAAGAAAGTTGTTATCAACATTGGTAAGAGGTTCAAAGGCTCTTCCCAACAAGTTCAAATTGAATAGTGTTGTACCCCAAAATTTTCCCTCTCCTTTCTCAAGACATTTCTCACAAGATCTCCATAAAGCTCAAGTTTGCACAAGTGTTGGCTAGGTCAAACCATCTTCTAAACACTGATGCCTCAAACTAGGTGTTGTACCCTAAAATTTGCCCTCTCATTCCTCAAGAATTTCCTCCCAAAATCTCTCATGACATCAAATTTACAGCACTGATACATCAATTTATGTTTGGAATTGGCACAAGGACAAAATGGTCAATTGCACACTGAAAAGTCAAACTTTGAATTTTGGATCAAAATCAAGTTTCAAGAATCATATTTCATCAAGACATGTTGGAATATGAAGATTGTTCATCAAGAAATCAAGAAAGTCAAAATTCATTTTGAAAAAGTCAAACTTTTCAAGACTTAGAAATTTTTCTAAATGTCTTTTATACATGACAATTTCATTACTTCATACCATTCTTTCACCAAGATACAAGATGATTCAAGGAAAACTTCCAACTTGAAAGTTATAGATCTCAATGAGATCTAAAACAATGTAGAGCGGGACTTCTCCTAAATATGCTTGGATCTCAAGTTATAAATTCATGAAGGAATGACATTTTCATTTAACACTTAGAGAAATTTTCAGCAGTTTTGGTCAGGTTTTTATCCCAACTTCTTGGCCAATTTTCATCAAATTCCAGTTTGATTTAACAAAAGTGGTCAACATGAAAGTTTAGAGGGTGTTTCAAGCTTTCCAAAACATCCAAGAGCATGAATTTATCATATTTGATCTAGTAGATTCAAGGGCATGAAGTTGAGCATCCATTATTGAATTGCAAGTCATTTTAGTGAAGAACACATAACAAAAACCCTTTTGATTTTCGGCATAATCTTATGTTGTGGGCCTTCTTGCTTGAAAATCTCATCATAATTTAATTCTTACACCAACTCTTGAGCTATTACCCAAGTGTTTAAACCATTGCCCAAAAGATCTTTCCATTTATGGCATAAAGGCACCATTGCTAATCTTGAAAAGCAAGCTTTTTGTACAAATTTGTCTTGAGCCCATACCTTGCTTGTTGCTGATTATACTCCACCATAAATCATGGGAAGTAGCTCCTCTATACCAGCAACTTTGGTACTTCATATTGGGACTATGGAGTACTTGACATAGTTTGATCTTTATACTCCAACCAAACCATAACATGCTGTCTTGCAAACCTAGTCAGCTCATATGCACAAACCTCCTTCCTATAAATAGAAGAAGCATTTTCAAGACAAAGAGGTTAGAAAAAATAAATAGAAAAGCCAGAAGTTTTATTGGTAAACCCTCAAAATCTCATATTCACAAAATCCATAACAGTCCACAAAACTTCCACTCTTGAGTTTTAAAGTCCAAACCTTTGAACCTCTCATACCTTGCAAATTATGTCCAACCATATAAATACTCCACATACATCATATATAAGTTGTTCAAATACAAGAAAAACTTATGTAACATCATTATCATCACTTCCCAAGCTCAACAACAGTCCATATAGCAGCTCAAACTCAAAGCACAAATTTCAGTTTCAAGGTAAGTTTTCTTGACTTTGAACTCTTCATACAAGCATCATTAATGGTTCATTTGTGAAGATAAAATATAGATATCATTGCCTTGAATCTAACCGTATGCTTGCTTTTCATTTTCACTAACCATGTGTTGAGAATTGACTTTTACATGTAGCAAAACAGTGATAAAAACAAAAAACAACAGGTATGCGTCGACACGAAATGCTGTGAGTTGACACATATTATGTCCAAAATAGGTTATGAGCCAATGCAAACAATTATGCATCGATACGAAATGTTGTATGAGTCGATACGAAATGTGAATGTGTTGACTCATACTGAGTTAATTTTCATTTTCCAGCAGCAAGGAAGTTTTCGTATCAATACATCATGGCATGCGTCAATACATAAATTGTTTTCGTATCAATACACAATGGCATGCGTCAATACATAATTTGTTTTCGTATCAATACATAATGGCATGCGTCAATACATAAATTGTTTTCGTATCAATACGTAATGACACGCGTCAATACATAAAATTTTCGTATCAATACATAAGCGTATGTGTCAATACATAAAAAAAAAATTCAAAACAATTTTCTTATTTATTTATTTATTTATTTATTTATTTATTTTTGTATATTATTGATTCATTCAATATGGTTTTAATAGTAAATTAGGATTTATTTGCTTTCATCCCCCCATTTGTAAATTTGTATCCCCATCCCCCAAATGATGTAATAACGTAGGATTTTAATTTCCGCAACTTATCGCTTTAATATAATTGTTAGTAATTAGGGTGTGTATGGAAAGATAAAATCAACAAGTAGAAAACCCTAATACAAGACAAAACAAGCATGAAAATCAATACACTTGCACACAAGCACCCCTAGGGTAAAATACACTTGGTTTCCTTATAAATGGCCATATTACGCATGTGAGGTATCTTAGCAAAAACAAGCAAAAATACAAGATCGTAGTCCCTCGATGATGCTATCTAAGTTGCCTTTCAAAATGATTTTAGCCCCTAAAGAAAAATGATAAGATACCTTGCAACATTGCTAATCATGGTTATACGACGACCCACGTCCGTCCCGTTTACATTCAATGAAAGGGTTACTTATCAAATCAATGGTAAGATAACAATGTCAAAGGAAAAAGGAAATGAACATGAAAGACTTTTGAGTAGGTAGATTATTCCTAGTTACTCGCTCCATTTCAAAACAAAAACATCCATGTTATTTTCAACACAAACACCAACACATTCAAAAACATCTTTCAAACTTGAAAACATTTTCAAAAGATCAAACACTTTGTATACATTCTTACGAATGAGAATCATTACAAAGCTTGCCCAAACGATGACGCCTTTTCAAAATACTTTCAAAAACCACACAAAGCACATTTTTAAACAAAAGCAAGTGATCTAGCAAGTAACTAAGAGCCCATGGAAAACCATGGATGAAAAGGGTGCTAATACATTACCTTTTCATAATCTATCCCCCAAACTCAAGAAATAATCTCAAAGGTCTTTCCTGTGCTTTTTCACCTTTCCTTTTGGATAAAAGAAAAGTCGGCGGCGACTCTTGCTAACCGCAACATTTGCGATCAAATGCAGAACACCCAAGTTAGTTCTCCCACCGTACCACATTAGGGTTTTGATTTTCACAAGGATAATTAGAATTATAATGCCTAAAATGACCTTCATGGATCATTATAGACCTCCAAGAATATCCATGTCAAGTTTCAAGTCTTGAATCACAAATTTGCTCAGTCAATTGACCAGGTGACTGAAAATCAACTGTATTGGGTAAAAAGACAACTATAGTCAACCTACAGTCAAACTTCATGATTTTTAGCCAACATCAACATTTTAAAATCCTATTCATCATTTTATCAAGTATTTATCACAATCCCTCAAGAAAAGCACTCAATTTACCTAAGGGGCAAAATGGTCAAAATTAGTGTTTTGACTATAATTGACTGATCAGTGACTTTTGACCTAATACATGATCTAATGGCTTGAAGAATAATCTAAAGTACTCAAACACAACATGTTGACCTAATTTCATGGCTCAAATAATTTCTCAAGATTAATGTATTGATAGTTGAAATTTGATCAACTGATGCAAAAAAAGTCAAACTTTAACTTTTTTTTATCAAAATTCAATTTCAAAGATCACAATTCATCAAGATGTTCAAAAATATCAAACTTTATCATCAAGAATCAAGAAAGTCAATAAAAATCCATGAAAAGTCAAAGTTTTCAAAACATAGAAATTTTCTAAGTGTTTTATATACTTCATAATTTCACTACTTCATGACATTTTTTCACCAAGATGCAAGATGATTCAAGGAAAACTTTCAACATGAAAGTTGTATATCTTGGTGAGTTCTACAAAATTGTATTAGAGGGTTTATGTCCAAAAAATGCTTAGATTTGAAAATATAAGCCCATCAAGTCATGACATTTTTCATAAAACACTTAGTGAAAATTTTGGCAAGTTAGGCAGATTTTTTGACCTAACTTCTTGACCAATTTTCACCTAGTTCCAATTTGATTTAGACAAAATAATTAACATGAAGGTTGTAGAAAATGTTTCAAGCTTTCCAAAATTTCAAAGAACTTGAAGAGATCATTTTTGAGCTAGGAGATTCGAAGAGAAGAAGATCGCATCACAAACATGGATTATAGGTCATTTTTCATGAAGAACACTAAAGAATGGAAAAAACACAAGAAGGGGGTTTGAATTGGGGTTTTTAAAACTTAAAGTAAAATAAATGTTGGTTATCCTGGTTCATTTGAACTCAAACTACTCCATTCCACCCGCCAATGTGATTTCGCCTCTCTCAACGAGGTCTTAATCCACCAATCAAACTTGATTACACAGATACGATGACAACCGTCAACGTCTTCTTGATTTTAAACCACAACCCAGTTTTCTCAAGGTATTACACAATACAATATTTAAAAGAGTGTACAATATATGTTTTCTAATAAAATAGTATCACACAAGCGATGTTTTACACAAATGAACTTTTGTAAGATGAAGGTGATGAAACTTTTTCGTTTGTTGTGCGCAGATAAATTGTAAACAATTTCTCCTTCAAGTCTTGTATATATAGGCAATGAAAGTTAGGAGCTTTTAGAATATTGATAAATAGAAATTAAATAACTTTCCAAACATAGAGATTTTTGTCCTCTTCCAGCTGTTACTTTTGAATAGCCATAAATGAATTGTAATGCTTCATAACATGCTTGCTTCAAAATGCTTCTGAAGATATATGTTATCGTTAGGATTTCTTTACTTCTTTCAAGAACTATATGAATAATAATAACGGAGTTCCTGTTCGCAGCATTTAATGCACTCAGAAGTTGTAGCTTGAGAACTTTTCTATATAAGCGTGTTATGCAGATTGCTTTCTACATAAGATGTGTAGATCAGAGTTTAAACAACGATCTAACTCATGTTTTGTGCTTCTTCCATCAGAACTTCTCTGCAAAACAAAATACTTATTTAGGGAGTGTGATACGATGGGAGAACTGACTTGAGGTTTTGTGTTTTATCGCAAATGTCGCGGTTAGCAAGAGTCACAACCGACTTTTATTTTATCCAAAAGGAAAGGTAAAAAAGCACAGGAAAGACCTTTGAGATGTTTTCTTGAGTTCGGGGGGTAGATTATGAAAAGGAAAGGTATTAGCACCCTTTTCATCCATGGTTTTCCATGGGCTCTTAGTTACTTGCTTAGATCACTTGCTTTGGTTTGTTTGAAATGGTGCTTTATGTGGTTTTGAAAGTATTTTGTAAAAGAGGCCATTCGTTTAGGCAATCTTTGTAATGATTCTCGTTCGTAAGAATGTATACAAAGATGTTTGTCTTTTGAAAAATGTTTTCAATGTTTGTAAGTTGTTTTTGAAATGTGTATGTGTTTGTTTTGAAAATAGCAAGGATTGTTGTTTGGAATGGATCAAGTAACTAGAAGCTATCTACCTACTCAAATGTCTTTTTTATGAATTTTCTATTCCTTTGATATTGTTGAGTTACCATTGATTTGGTAAGCAACCCTATATTTGGATGTAAATGGGACGGGCATGGGTCATCGTATAGCCATGATAGCAATGTTGCAAAGTATCTTAGCATCTTTGAGGGACCAAGATCATTTTGCTTAGGCAACTTTTTGAATAGCGTCATCGAGGGACTATGATCTTACATTTGTTTTGTTTTTCCAAGATACTTCGCGTGCGTAACATGGCCATTTTATTTTGGGCAACCAAGTGGGAGAAACCCTAATGGTGCTTGTGTGCAAAGTGTATCACTTTTCATGCTTTTGGTTTTTTCTTGTATTTAGGGTTTTCTATTTGTTTTGTTTCGTTCTTGTCATACAAACCCTAATTACTAATCATGGCATATGAAAGCAATAAATTGCGTAATATAAATATACTAAGCTATTACAATAATTTTATGGGAGGGGGAATACAAGTTTGAATGGGGATTTGCACAAATATAAAGCTAAATATATTATTACAACCAAATCGAATTTGCGCGAATCAAAATAAATATAATACAATATTTAAAATGTAATGCAATGTATATGTAAATAAAAGATGTTTTATGTCTTGCTTTTGTTATAAAAGAATATTTAATTTAAGCCTAAAAAAAATAAGGAAAAATAATTAATTCTTTTGAAAGGGATTAAACCCTAATTTCTATTTAAAAGAAAATAATGTTTATATATTATTTTGTGCATTTTTTGTATAAAAAATAAATAATATTGTGTATAAATATTAAAAATTAAATATGTGCAAAAAAATAAGTATTTGTAAATAGGAAATGTAAAATAAAAATATTAAGTATATTTAATTATTTTTATAAGTTTATTAAGAAAATAAATTATATTCTATCAAAATTAATTAATTTTTTATGTGAGAAGTAATAAAAATAAATAAAATAAAAGTGTAAAAATAAATAAATTATTTTTTGGGATTTTTTATCGTTAAAAAAAAAATAATTAAAAGTTTTAAATATAAAAATGAAAAAATAAAATATGAAAGAGTTAGTAGGGGGTGTAATAGCAGATCAGTGGTGGTGAAGTAGGAACTAATATATTACAACCATGTCAAACAATAATAAAAAGAATAAAAATGCACTTTTGAACTGCTATGTGTCGACCCATGCTATTATGCATCGACACATAGCTTCTCCTTGCCCCTGTAAAGTGAAATATGTTCAGTATAAGTCGACACATAATGGGATGTATCGACTCATACACCTTTTTGCATCAATGCGAAATGCCTATGTGTCGACTCATAGTCCTTTCCAGTTTCGGTTTTGTGACCTGAACTCAGTATGGCTCGATGCATGAGGGTTATGTGTCGACTCATACCCTGTATTTTCACTAAGATGGGTCGACACATGTGGATATGTGTCGATACATACTGCATTTTTCTTCCTTAAACACCATTCTTTGCATACATCAGTTAGTTTTTTAACATATGAATGAATAACAGGAACAACAAATAAATTATTAACTTCAAGAATAATGATTACTACATCCTATAAACAGAAAAAGTTGATGTATGGAAAAGGCAAGGTAAAGATGACTTACCTTGTAACTGCGCTTTAAGTTTTGAGTCTAAATGCCCTTCAAGATGTTGTATGAACCTTAAGGAAGCTCCAACAGGCTGCTAGACTTTCGTTTTTGTTGAAGGTTATTAAACAACCTCTGTGTGGTATGAAATGTTTGGATGAGTTAAACACAAAACACCCGAGCCAAATGAGAGTTGGATGAGTTTTGTGCAGAAACTGTATGCTTGAGAAGGTTTTTGGTGTTTTTCAGTTTTTAGAGAGTTTCAGGTCCTTGGCAAACGTGTTATGTGTTGTACATTGTTTGCATATTAGTATAGAAATGATCTAAAGTCAGCTCTCTATAAGCTGTACAAGCCCTTGCCTTTTTGCAACTTTTCTTATACTTGAAGCAAAGTGACAAGACCAAACCCACATGCTTGTACCAGCTTGCTTTAGGGTTGGTATGAGTTTGTACAAGTTGCTTGAGGCCTGTGTGGTTTTCTTGTATCAAGGGGACAAGTTCAAAGCTCCAAGTTGACAAGTTTGCAAAAGTGCTTCTTTATGAAAATGGCAATGGAGCCTTTTTACCCAAAATGGAATTACAAGTTGTGTAAAAGTCCAAAAGAAAGGATAAAGGCTTTGTCAATTGAGTATGCATTTAATTAAGGAGTGTGTAGCAAGTTTAGGACCTGTAAAGCATGAAATAGCCAGCAGAGGTTTGGTTTGCAGCTTGGTTCTTCATGAAAATGGCTTGAACAAAAAGTGAGAAAATGCCAACTTCCTCTCTTTGATTCTCCCTACTCAAAAATGATCTTGGAGAGTTCTTGGACATTTTGGAAAGCTTGTAATGTGCTCTATAATCCAACTTTGAAATTAATTTTGAGAAACCTCTTGTAACTAGGTGAAAACTTGCCATGAAGTTGAGTCCAAAACCTGCCTAAATTAGGGCAAAATTTCACTAAGTTAAGAAGTTCATGACCATGTATTCACAAATTTATAACTTTAGATCCAAGCATATTTAAGGAAAAGTTTGTGAATAAAAGTTTTATATTTCATGGAGGTCTACAACTTTCATGTTGGCAACTTTCTTTGAATCAAAATGCACCATGGTGAAAAAGTGGTGTAAAGTTGAGAAAAAAAAAGAAAATTTTATACTTAGAAAAATTTAAAGTTATGAAAATTTTCAAATTCAAACCCTAATTTTCAAATTTGGTTTTCTTGGTGAACAAGTTTCATATTTTGACATATCTTGGTGAATTATGACCCTTGGTACTTGATTTTGACCAAAAAGTCAAAGTTTGACTTTTCAGTGTACAATTGACTTTTGATCAGTTGACTGCAAATTTCATCTGTCAACCCAATGAAATTGAGATGTTTTGAACCATATAATTAAGTCAAGATGATGCCATTGAATCCTTGAAATCATGCTTGAACTCAGTTGGTAATTGGTTAGGTTAAAAAATCAAAAGTTGCCTTATCTCAGTAAAAACCCTAATGTTGACCAAAAATCCTTGTGCAAACTCAAACCCTAATTTTGGGTTATTAGTGCAAGATGAGATGTCTTGAGCTTACCAAACCCTAATCTTGTCTTGAGTCAAAGAAATCTTGTGAGAAAAACTTGGTAAATGAGAGGGAAAATTTTGGGGTACAACAGTTGCCCCTGTTCAATCTTCTTGAACCTGAAGAGTTAGATTGGCGAGCTTTGTCGTTCGTGACTCGAAGGTAAAAGATGATTGGACACTAGAGTGCCCGTAAATTTGAACTCGACAAAGTGTAATTTGAGGAAATGGTCTTAAAGATACCATTTGGAGAGGCGATAGAATCTTGTCGGAGATGGGCTTGTAGATGTCATCCAAGAATGTTTGTTGAATTGTAAGTTGTAAGTCAAAAGAATGAGTATCGGAATGGTGTCCGTATCTGGAACACATCTGAGCTGTATCTGGGGACTGAACCTGTATGAGCAACAGAATAGCATCCGTGTCTGGAGCGTATCTGAACTGTATCTGAAAGTTGTCTTTGAATGAGTATCAGGATGGCATCCGTATCTGGTGCGTATCTGAACTGTATCTGAAAGTTGTATTTGAATGAGTATCAGGATGGCATCCGTATCTGGTGTGTATCTGAACTATATCTGAAAGCTGTCTTTGAATAAGTATCAGGATGGCATCCGTATCTGGTGCGTATCTGAACTGTATCTGAAAGCCATCTTTGAATGAGTATCAGGATGGCATCCGTATCTGGTGCGTATCTGAATTGTATCTGAAAGCTGTCTTTGAATGAGTATCAGGATGGCATCTGTATCTGGTGCGTATATGAACTGTATCAGGAGTGTTTTTTGAATGAGTGCCAGAATGGCTTCCGTATCTTGAGCGTATCTGAACTGTATCTAGATTGCATATTGTTAATGGTAGCTTATTTAATCTTATCCTGAAAAGTGTAAAATGTTAGCTGAAACACAAGATTATGTTGCATGAAGTGTATGATGCAATATATGCGTTTTAACAATGTTTATGATATGTGGATGTAGTGTATGCGCATGTAAGCGATTTGCTGTATTGCTGAGGAAAATAAATCCTTGACTGTTGCTGAGGATATGTGAATTCTTCATGTCTTGAAGTTGGAGTATTGATAAAAATTCTGTTGTGAGAGTAATGCCATATACTGCTTGAGTAATTTGCTTGGGGAGTTCAGAGAATTTTGATGACTTTTACTGGGGATTCAACCATGGGAATCTTCGTTCTGTTGGGGAACAATGAAAACTCTGTGGGGAAAAAGCTTATTCCTATTTGGAAAAAGTTCAGGAGTTTTGGTCACCTGCCACTCTACTGGGGAATTATCCTAGGTTAGGGAGAAACATAAGTTAGCCGTTATCCGGTTGATTTTCAGGTTTCAAGACAATTTGCTGGGGAACCTGGAGAAACTGGATGGTTTCCACCGGGGATTAATAGTTTTGAAGTTTCAGTTCCGCTGGGGATCTTGATGACGTACTGTCGGGATTGTTCATGGAATAGCCTAAAGACGTTTTCCCATTCTTTCGACCTGTCAGTAATTGTCCTTTTTCATTTTGTTTATTTGTAAACAGTAATTATGTTCAAATGCATATGTTCATTAATGAATCATTAGACGTTTTTTGCAAATAAAACACAAGTGTAAAAGAAAAGGACAAATAGTTTTCTGTACTTTAAAAAGATATCTTTGTATTCACTTTGAATAAGTATTTTGTACAAAGGAGACAAATATCCTAGTAAGAGGATGGTGTCATTAAAAATAATAAAAAATGTATACAAAGAAAGATAGCTATGTGTGATAATCCCATGGGGTTCCCATTCTGCTATAGCCTCCGTATCTCCGAATATCTAGTCTATCCATTACTTCGTCCAAAGATGATTAAATTGATCAGAAGTTCAGAGTTTGTTAGTGGAGAGATTGTCCTCAAAGTGATCCGACGAGACATATTTATACGCTTTAATTCCCTAACTTTTGCCTGGACCGCCCTTTCGGGTTTTCAATCCACCGGGAAACCCTTTTTTGCCCAAGTCGCCCTTTCGAGTTTTCAACTTGCCGGGTGTACAAATTTTTTATTTTATCCCTAAATTTTGCCCGAACCTTTTTGGTTCGTCGGAATGCCCTTGTTTTGCCTAGGCGTGTCAACCTAGCGGGTCTTTTATGCGTAGTATCTTTTGACTATGTCTGTGTTCGCAGGGTGTGGCAGGTCATTACCGTCCATGGTCGTTAAGATCATTGCCCCACCGGAGAAGATGTTCTTGATTACAAATGGTCCTTCATAGGTAGGAGTCCATTTTCCCCTGGGATCACTTTGTGGCAAGATGATGCGCTTGATCACTAGATCTCCAACTTGATATACCTGGCATCTGAATTTCTTGTTGAAAGCCTTGATCATCCATTTTTTATACATCTGACCATGACAAACAACAGTAAGTCTCTTCTCATCAATTAAGTTTAGTTGATCAAGTCGGGTTTGGATCCAATCGTTCTCACTCAAATCTGCGTCTTTCATAATTCTCAAAGAGGGGATCTGAACCTCAATAGGCAAGACAGCCTCCATGCCATAAACCAAAGAATAGGGTGTTGCCCCAGTTGATGTGCGAGCCGTGGTACGGTAGCCGTGGAGAGATAACGGTAGAATTTCATGCCAGTCCTTGTAGGTGACTGTCATTTTATGTATGATCTTTTTAATGTTTTTATTAGCAGCTTCGACTGCACCATTCATCTTTGGCCGATAGGGGGATGAATTGTGATTTTGAATCTTGAACTGCTCGCACAAGGCGGTGATCATAGTATTGTTAAGGTTCGTACCGTTATCAGTAATGATCTTTTCTAGGATACCGTACCGGCAAATAAGATTCTGCTTGATGAAGCGGGCAACAACATTCTTAGTAACGGATGTGAAGGAAGCTGCTTCGACCCACTTTGTGAAATAGTCAATGGCCACTAGAATTAAGCGGTGTCCATTGGTGGTTGTAGGCTTGATCTCCCTAATCATATTGATTCCCCACATAGCAAAGTGCCAAGGAGCTGTTAAGACATTTAGAGGAACCAGAGGCACGTGCACCTTGTCTGTATAGATTTGACACTTATGACAGGTCCGGGAGTGTTGATAGCAGTCTGCTTCCATGGTAGACCAATAATAGCCTGCCCGTAGGATTTTCTTCGCCATCGTATGCCCACTAGAGTATGTGCTAAAGGTGCCTTCATGTAATTCGGCCATGATCTTTTCAGCTTCAATCTTATCCACACAACGGAGTAGAATAGAATCATGATTACGTTTGTACAGGATGCCATTACTTAGGAAGAACTTAGCGGAGAATCTCCTTAGGAAATTTTTATCATTGATTGAAGCTCCTTCTGGATATTCTTGAGCCTCGAGATACCTTTTGACTTCATGAAACCAAGGCTGGTCCACTACTTCTTCAGTATTAATCTCGTGACAGTGTGTTGGTTCGTCCATTCGTTCAATGGTGATCTGGGGAGCCTCGTTATCCCAATTAAGTTTAAACATAGATGACATTATGGCCAGAGCATCTGCTAGCTGATTTTCTTCTCGCGGGAAATGCTCGAAGGTTATCTGCTCGAAATGTGGTAACAGTGTCAAAACACATTCTTTGTTAGGGATAAGGTTTGGGTGCTTAGTGTCCCAATCTCCTTTGATCTGACTGATAACCAAAGTTGAATCTCCAAATACATCTAAAGATTTGATTCCCAAGTCTATGGCAGCCTTGAGACCAAAGATGCATGCTTTGTATTCCGCCATGTTGTTCGTACAGTTGAAGCAAACTCTGGCAGTAAAAGGAGTATGGCATCCTTCCTAAGATATGAGTACATCGCATATACCATTACTAAGTGTATTGGAGGCCCCATCAAAGAACAGGGTCCGTCGGGATCCTTGTTCAGGTTCGTCATATGGCCTGATTTCTTCACAATTGTCTAATGTCATGATGTCTTCGTCAGGGAATTCAAACTTCATGGACTGATAATCTTCTACAGCTTGATGGGCAAGATGATCAGCTAGCACACTTCCCTATATAGCTTTTTGGGTAGTGTACTGTATGTCATAGCCTGTTAGGATCATCTGCCATCTAGCTATCCTCCCAGAAAGAGCAGGCTTCTCAAAGATGTACTTTATCGGATCCATCTTAGATATCAGCAAAGTGGTATGAGTCAACATATACTGTCTTAGCCGACGAGCAGCCCATACCAGAGCGCATCAAGTTTTCTCGAGCAGTGAATATCTGGTTTCACAGTCGGTAAACTTTTTGCTCAGGTAGTAAATAGCGTGCTCTTTTCAGCCAGACTCGTCATACTGCCCCAATACACACCCCATTGAGTTCTCTAAAATGGTCAGATACATGATTAGTGGTCTTCCCTCGACTGGTGGCATCAATACAGGAGGCTCTTGTAAATACTCTTTGATTTTGTCGAAAGCAATCTGACATTCATCATTCCATCTGACTACTTGATCTTTCTTCAACAGTTTGAAGATTGGTTCACAAGTAGACGTTAGGTGAGAAATGAATCTGGAAATATAGTTCAGACGTCCCAAGAATCCTGACTTCCTTCTCAGTACGAGGAGCAGGCATTTCTTGTATTGCTTTTACCTTGGCAGGATCAACCTCGATGCCTTTGTTGTTGACAATGAAACCTAAGATTTTACCGGACCAGACTCTAAATGTGCACTTGTTCATGTTCAACCTTAGTTTGTACTCCTTCAATCTGACAAACAGCTTTTACAAGTGATTAAGGTGTTCTTCTTCAGTTTGTGATCGGGCTATCATGTCATCTACGTAGACCTCTATCTCATGATGTATCATATCATGAAACAAAGCTACCATGACGCATTGATAGGTTGCCCCATCATTCTTCAGTCCGAATGGCATCACTTTGTAGCATAACGTACCCCACTGTGTGACAAATGTAGTTTTCTCCATGTCCCCAGGCGCCATTTTGATCTGGTTATAGCCTGAGAATCCGTCCATGAAAGAAAATACTTTGTGCTGGGCCGTATTATCGACCAGGATGTCGATGTGTGGAAGTGGAAAATCATCTTTAGGGCTGGCCCTGTTTAAATCTCTATAATCCACACACATTCTTACTTTGCCGTCCTTTTTAGGCACGGGAACAATGTTGGCAACTCATTGAGGAAAAGAAGTAACAACCAGAAATCCAGCATTGAACTGTTTCATAACTTCTGCTTTGATCTTCTCTGACATGTCAGGTCTCATGCCGCGGAATTTTTGTTTCACTGGTGGACAGTCTTCTCTTGTGGGTAGATGGTGTACCATGATATTTGTATTAAGTCCTGGCATGTCTTCGTATGACCAGACAAAGATCTCAACATCATCATGCAATAGCTGAATTAGGCGCTCCTTAACACCCGGCTCTAAATTGGCACCCACTTTGATTTCCTTTTTATATTCCTCGGTACCCAAGTTGATTATATCCAACAGCTCCTCATGAGGCTGAATAGCTCTTTCCTCTTGTTGTAGTAGTCTGGCCAATTCCCCTGGCACCTCACAATCTTCCTCACCTTCGTATTCGGTTTGGTAGATTAGGTCTTCAGAGTCACTAAAGGCCATAGCAGTATCGTTACCCATGGGATCTGGAATGGAGGGGTACCTGCATTTGTGAGTGTGGGTGTGTGTAAGGGTATAGCCATCTTTAAACAATAGAATGTAAAAGAAAGACAAAGAGCACAAAAGGTTTATATGTGAAAAAGCGTCCATGATTCATTGAATGTCATATGAAGATGAAATAAAAACCCTTACAAATGGACCATTGTGCCTCAGGTAAGACACAAGGTTTTTAAAGTGCGAATTGTTCGTGAATATTACAAGTCCAACAGAAATGTAAAAGATAAATTACTGAGAGATGAAACTTATTGGGACAAAGTCTCTGGCTTCCCAGTTGTGAAGTCCTCTGTTGACAGTAGGAAATATCCAATCTTCCAAGCTGCCATCCTCTTCATTGTCTTCTACTGCATTGACCCCTTGGATGCTAATCTTCATAGGTGGCCCCCCAGCACGGGCACGGCGCACAGCCTTCTGAGCAGTTGAAGTAAACCCTAAGCCAAACTTGTCTGATTTGTACGAAATGTCTGGAAGCTGCCCCCAGATGGTGCATCCACCCTCCTCTATTACTGCCTTTGCGTCCTTTAGAGATGACATCCGAAGTGGAGGTCTTGTGATCTTGGGAATCGAGGATACTGCCTTGGTTACCACTACTTCTTGAGAGACCTCTTCAAAATGTTGGAAAGGGGTTTCAATGAACTCGCCATCCAACTCCACATATCGGAAAGAATTCAGATGACTAATCATGTACTCCTCCTCCTCATGGACAGTTATGATCTTTCCTTGGACCAGTTACTTCAGCATCTGATGCAATATGGAGGTGACAACACCGACATTATGGATCCAAGGCTTTCCTAACAGACAAGAGTAAGAGGGACGAATGTCCATCACATAGAAGGTTGAATTGAAAGTCCGAGTTCCCACCTTTATCGGGATGTCCACCTCACTATGGACCATCCTCTTCGAGCCATCAAATGCTCTCACAATTATGTTACTGGGTTTCAATGTCAGCCCTTCGCAATCCAATATGTCAAGAGCTTTCTTTGGTAAGACGTTCAAAGATGAACCAGTGTCTACAAAGACATGGGCTAGGGTTGTTCCTCTATACTCTACAGAGACATGTAATGCCTCGTTGTGTTTTCTCCCTTTGGGTGTCAAGTCAGCATCAGAGAAACCCAGGCCATTATCAGCTGTCAAACTGGCCACACAGTCTTGGAATTGGTCAGCAGACATCTCTTGTGGCACATGAGCTGTCTTCAGAAATTTTACCAGAGATTTCGCATGTGCCTCAGAGCACAACAGCAATGCTAGCATAGAGATCTTGGAGGGGGTTTGCCCCAACTGTTCAATCATATCATAATCACTCTTCTTTATTATCCTCAGGATTTCTTCCATCTCCTTCTTGGATGTTTCAGGGATAGCTAGTGATTGAGCCTTCATCCGGACATACTCTTCTTGAATGCTTTTCCCTTTATTCTCAGCACTAGAGGTACTGGTAGGGACAAGAATTATGTCGTCTTTGTTGGTAGGTACGCTTGCAGGTATAATCACTGGTGAAGAGGTAATCTTCGGAACAGCCACGGGTCCAAAAACTGCCTTTTGAGGGGCAATCTCTAGAGAGAAGATTCTACCACTACGGGTAATCTTGCTAGCTCCGGCAATATTGCTAATGTCAGAATTTTCCTCTTCGGAGCTCTCTTCTTCGACAATCAGTTCATCTTGTTTGATACCATGGTAGTAGATTTCTCCACCATAATTCCATGGTACTGTTTTATCTGACTTGTATGGGATTGGCCTGAGCATTATGATCTTAAGTGGAGTAGTCTTTGGAGCAGGTGTAATCCTAACGGGCCTTTTGGGGACCCTGGAAGGATTGGCGTAGATGGTTATGATAGAAATGTCTTTAACAAGAACGGGTAAAACGGGAGCATTCTCAAACATAATTTCTTGGTTATCAATCAGGCGTTGGATACCTGTCTTCAATAGAGGGAAATCGACGGGTGAGGATAAGCAATAATGGCAGTCTTCCTTACATCCTGGGAATACACCAGATTTTAACAAATTCATCTAAATGATCGGGAGCAGAGTCAAAAGTTCATCCATTATGGCAACAAATAAATCTTCCTCGACAGCATTGGCATTGTGACCATGCCTAGGCATCAGAGCGGAAATAACATTTGGTTTCTTAGGTGCATCAAAATCAACCTCCTTCGCATCTATCAGGTCTTGAATCTTGTTCTTTAATGCCCAACAGTTGTTGGTGTCGTGCCCTGGACTTTCAGAATGGTATGCGCATCTGGAATTCGGGTGATAATGAGGAGATGCAGTATTTGGATTCTTTGGGGCCTCCTTTAAAGTTTCCAGATTCAATTTCAGAAGATGTGGTAGAACCTGGGCTGGAGTCATATTAATCCTGGTGAATTGCCGGACTGGCCTTTCCACCCTTGGCTGGTTATTTCTTGGCTGGTCAGATGCAGGCTTTGGAATCATAACGGCCCCCACCACTGGTCGGTGTTCAGTTCTTCCTTGATTCCTATGTGAATAAACAGCAGATACTTCCTTCTTCCCAGTGAAGGGCTTTTTCACAACTGTAGAGGCAGACGAATCTTTCTGAATTTTCCCACTTCTTATACCAGCTTCCACCCTCTCGGTGGTTAAAATTAATTCAGTAAACCCTGCTGAGGAATTTCCAATAAGGTGATTGAAGAAAGGGCCTGATAGAGTTCCCAAGAACATGTCCACCAACTCCCTTTCAGACAGAGGGGGTTGCACTCTTCCGGCTAGATCTCTCAACTTTTGCGCGTAATCTTTGAAGCCCTCATTTGAAACCATAGCCATACTCTAAAGTTGAGTACGGGTAGGCGCCAAATCGGCGTTGTACTGGTATTGTTTATAGAAAGCTGCGGCCAAGTCTTCCCAATTGTGTTGCGTTCCTGATAAACTGTCTTAGGAAAAGTGGACCCACAAGTCTTTATCAGTAGAATATGGTTGAATCTTCCTGACATATGATCGGAGGTGCATTTTAGGACAAGACACCCCATCATACTTGGAAAATAATGGTACTTTAAACTTTGGCGGGATCACAATTCCTGACACCAGCCCCAGTTCTTCAAAATCTAGCCTCGATACCCTTTGTATTTCCATAGCAGTTAAACGCTCTTCCAGGTGTTTGTATTTATCATCATCCGGAGGGTATTGTTGTTTAGAGTAGTCCTCCTCTTCCTCCTCTTCTTCAGAGTCTGATGGAACTTCCGTTTCTTTTCCCTTCCTTTCCCCTTCATCAGATGTTACTGGAAAATCTAAGGTCCTTCTGGCTTGTCCCTGAAACCTTCTGCCCATGATTACCACACCAGCTGGCTTCTTCTCTTTCTTCTTTTTCTCTTTTTCTAGCAGAGTCTTCAGCTCCTCTTGCCCTTTGGCTAAGGTCATGAGTAACTGTTGAAATTGTGTATTTTGAGCTTGAATGTCTTTGACCGTCTGTTCGAGATCCATCTTACTGAAATAAACAGTAGAGAGATGAGGAAACTTGTTGCAAAGACCTGTTTATGTTTATGATGAATGATATGTATTCATGCAATGCTTTCAAGGATTTAGAAATTCAAATTTGTTTCAAACAAAAAGAAACACACGTTATATTGATAATATAGAATTTGAGTACATCAATGCCCCTTGGGCAAAATAATACAAATTCTAAGATAAAAAGACATTGCGCATCCTCTTTGGTGCAATGTAGGTATTGAGAGTCTGCTCTTCATGAAGTAACCGTGTGAGTTCCAAAACCTTCTTCTCGCTTGCGTAGAATTGGGCTTCGATAGTATCGCGCTATCCTTTGAGCTGTATCCAATCCCTTTATAGGTCTTTGAGTGATGTAGGCATGTCAGGATGTAGGATAGTGTATGGCACTTCTCCCTCCTTAACAGGCTCAATAATCACTGGGAGAATGGAAGAAAAGGCATCATAAGACTTTGAGTGCGGATTCGTACCCACTTGAGGTAAGGCTCGAGAGGGATGGAATTCTTGTGTCCCAAAGTCTTGCTATCCATTTTTTTTAGCATTCTCCAAGCTCGGATGAATCTCGGGCGAAGACCTTGATCGTCGTTGTCGTAGTCAAATACCAAGCCTTGAATCAGCATATCATGTGGGCCATCCCTTCAGGCATAACTAAACTGTCTTAGAGCTAAACATGGGTTGTAGGTGATGCCTCCCCTAATGCCAAGTAGAGGGACATTAGGTAATTCCCCACAACGACCAACAATGATAACATTCTCTTTGGATCGGGAACACCAATGAATACCTGAATGTTTGAGCGTCATTAACCTTTGCGACCACCTCAATCCTTGCTCATTCTTTAAGACTGATTGGGGAAGATGAGAAATAAACCATCTTTCCAGGAGAGGAGTGCAACACATAAGGACACTTCTTTTCCTCATTGTGCGAGTGTTAAAAGAGTGTAGGATATCCCCTAGCAATGTAGGCACCGGATTGCGTGACATGAAGATTTTGACAGCGCTCACATCTATGAGTTGGTCAGGATTAGGGAACAGGACCATCCTATAGATGAGAAGAGCTAAAATCTCCTCAAAAGCTTGCAAGTCTAAGGAATTCCAACATCTTTGGGCTCTCTCAAACATAAACTTTTCCAAGAAGCCTTTGACACCACTTCTAGTTTCCCAATTTGTTGTGACATCAAATGAGTGCAAGTGCAGGGCTTGAGCAATCTCATCTAGATTTGGATCTCTTTACGTACCATTCAAAGGTAGTTGATTGAGAATGGGAATCCTCAAGAGTTGAGATAATTCTTCCAAAGTAGGCACAAGTTGATAGTCAGGAAATGTGAAGCAATGATGCAAAGGGTCAAAGAACTAGAAGAGAACCTTCATCATATCCTCCTCTGTGTTGGAGGTGACCAAGTTGAGTAGACGACCATGCCTCTCGGTGAATGGAGAATTCTCAGGGATCCTTGAAGCTAGCTCCTTGAGTTGTGGAGGAATTCTTACAAGGTTGACTTGGATAGTTTTCCTGCGAAGTGAATCCATATCCTACAAAACAAGAACAAAGATGAATCTTCAAAATCCTAGAAATGGTTAGTGGATGCATATGATGCTCATGATGTCCATGATGTTATGCACAATTATATATATACAAGCAAATAAAGCAAGTTCTTAGTTTAGGCTTGCATGGGGTTTCATAGGTAAGTACCCTCTTGAAGTTTAGTTGGCTCAACATGTCCTAAAGATAGTAACCGGGTTCTAAGGAGCTCAATATCACTGGATAGTTTCCTTGGTCATTGTTTCAGCTCAAGCCTCTTTAATCGCGACCTAAATATCCCAAGAAACCAACCCTCAATGAGTGTAGTATCGAGTATCTACCAACTTCAGACTGCACCAAAGCCGGTCATCTCACTACATCCTAAAAGGCCAAGTTGGTCAAGTAAAGGGTTCTAGAAGTTCATTAGTGCTTCATGATATTACTCAGCGGCCCCGTATTCTCTTTGATTGACTCAAAGGCTACCGATACCCACAAATATGTCACACTAACATAACTATTGCTTAGACCATGTCGGTATACTCCACACAGTTTCCATAATGTATTGCTATTTACCTATAATGTTTCCCAAATCCGGGTAGAGGATTCAAACCCAAACAAAGAACCATAATGTAAAGCAAACAAGTCAAACAATGTAAGCAAATAAATGTGATCTAAACCCTAAGGTAACCCCACTTTTAAAATATTCCCCAGCAGAGTCGCCAGTTCTGTGATACGGTGAGAGAACTGACTTGAGGTTTTGCGTTTTATCGCAAATGTCGCGGTTAGCAAGAGTCACCACCGAATTTTCTTTTATCCAAAAGGAAAGGTAAAAAATCACAAGAAAGACCTTTGAGATGTTTTCTTGAGTTCGGGGGGTAGATTATGAAAAGGGAAGGTATTAGCACCCTTTTCATCCATGTTTTTCCATGGGCTCTTAGTTACTTGCTTAGATCACTTGCTTTGGTTTGTTTGAAATGGTGCTTGATGTGATTTTGAAAGTATTTTGTAAAAGAGGTCATTCGTTTAGGCAATCTTTGTAATGATTCTCGTTCGAAAGAATGTATACAAAGATGTTTATCTTTTGAAAAATGTTTTCAATGTTTGTAAGTTGTTTTTGAAATGTGTATGTGTTTGTTTTGAAAATAGAAAGGAATGTTGTTTGAAATGGAGCAAGTAACTAGAAGCTATCTACCTACTCAAATTTCTTTTTTATGCATTTTCTATTCCTTTGATATTGTTGACTTACCATTGATTTGGTAAGCAACCCTATCTTTGGATGTAAACGGGACGGGCATGGGTCATCGTATAGCCATGATAGCAATGTTGCAAAGTATCTTAGCATCTTTGAGGGACCAAGATCATTTTGCTTAGGCAACTTTTTGAATAGCGTCATCGAGGGACTATGATCTTACATTTGTTTTGTTTTGCCAAGATACTTCGCGTGCGTAACATGGCCATTTTATTTTAGGCAACCAAGTGGGAGAAACCCTAAGGTGCTTGTGTGCAAAGTGTATCACTTTTCATGCTTTTGGTTTTGTCTTGTATTTAGGGTTTTCTATTTGTTTTGTTTCGTTCTTGTCATACAAACCCTAATTACTAATCATGGCATATGAAAGCAATAAATTGCGTAATGTAAATATACTAAGCTATTACAACAATTTTATGGGAGGGGGAATACAAGTTTGAATGGGGATTTGCACAAATATAAAGCTAAATATATTATTACAACCAAATCGAATTTGCGCGAATCAAAATAAATATAATACAATATTTAAAATGTAATGCAATGTATATGTAAAGAAAAGATGTTTTATGTCTTGCTTTTGTTATAAAAGAATATTTAATTTAAACCTAAAAAAAATTAAGGAAAAATAACTAATTCTTTTGAAAGGGATTAAACCCTAATTTCTATTTAAAAGAAAATAATGTTTATATATTATTTTTTGCATTTTTTGTATAAAAAATAAATAATATTGTGTATAAATATTAAAAATTAAATATGTGCAAAAAAAAAGAGTATTTGTAAATAGGAAATGTAAAATAAAAATATTAAGTATATTTAATTATTTTTATAAGTTTATTAAGAAAATAAATTATATTCTATCAAAATAAATTAATTTTTTATTTGAGAAGTAATAAAAAAAAATAAAAGTTTAAAAATAAATAAATTATTTTTTAGGATTTTTTATCATTAAAAAAAATAATTAAAAGTTTTAAATATAAAAATGAAAAAATAAAATATGAAAGAGTTAGTAGGGGGTGTAATAGCAGATCAGTGGTGGTGAAGTAGGAACTAATATATTACAACCATGTCAAACGATAATAAAAAGAATAAAAATGCACTTTTGAACTGCTATGTGTCGACCCATGCTGCTATGCATCGACACATAGCTTCTCCTTGCCCCTGTAAAGTGAAATATATTCAGTATGAGTCGGCACATAATGGGATGTATCAACTCATACACCTTTTTGCATCGACGCGAAATGCGTATGTGTCGACTCATAGTCCTTTCCAGTTTCGGTTTTGTGACCTGAACTCAGTATGGGTCGATGCATGAGGGTCATGTGTCGACTCATACCCTGTATTTTCACTAAGATGGGTCGACACATATGGATATTTGTCGATACATACTGCATTTTTCTGCCTTAAACACCATTCTTTGCATACATCAGTTAGTTTTTTAACATATGAATGAATAACATGAACAACAAATAAATGATTAACTTTAAGAATAATGATTACTACATCCTATAAACAGAAAATTGATGTATGGAAAAGGCAAGGTAAAGATGACTTACCTTGTAACTGCGCTTTAAGTTTTGAGTCCAAATTCCCTTCAAGATGTTGTATGAACCTTAAGGAAGCTCCAACAGGCTGCTAGACTTTCGTTTTTGTTAAAGGTTATTAAAAAACCTCTGTGTGGTATGAAATGTTTGGATGAGTTAAACACAAAACACCCGAGCCAAATGAGAGTTGGATGAGTTTTGTGCAGAAACTGTATGCTTGAGAAGGTTTTTGGTGTTTCTCAGTTTTTAGAGAGTTTCAGGTCCTTGCCAAACGTGTTATGTGTTGTACATTATTTTCATATTAGTATAGAAATGATCTAAAGTCATCTCTCTATCAACTGTACAAGCCCTAGCCTTTTTGCAACTTTTCTTGTACTTGAAGAAAAGTGACAAGACCAAACCCACATGCTTGTACTAGATTTCTTTAGGGTTGGTATGAGTTTGTACAAGTTGCTTGAGACCTGTGTGGTTTTCTTGTATCAAGGGGACAGGTTCAAAGCTCCAAGTTGACAAGTTTGCAAAAATGCTTCTTTATGAAAATGACAATGGAGCCTTTTTACCCAAAATGGAATTACAAGTTGTGTAAAAGTCCAAAAGCAAGGATAAAGGCTTTGTCAACTGAGTATGCATTTAATTAAGGAGTGTGTAGCGAGTTTAGGACCTGTAAAGCATGAAATAGCCAGCATAGGTTTGGTTTGCAGCTTGGTTCTTCATGAAAATGGCTTGAACAAAAAGTGAGAAAATGCCAACTTCCTCTCTTCGATTCTCCCTACTCAAAAATGATCTTGGAGAGTTCTTGGACATTTTGGAAAGCTTTCAATGTGCTCTATAATCCATCATTGAAATGAATTTTTAGATACCTCTTGGAACTAGGTGAAAACTTGCCATGAATTTGGGTCCAAAACCTACCTAAATTATGGCAAAATTTCACTAAGTTAAGAAGTTCATGACCATGTATTCACAAGTTTATAACTTGAGATCCAAGCATCTTTAGGGAAAAGTTTTTGAAGCAAAGTTGTAGATTTCATGGAGGTCTACAACTTTCATGTTGGGAACTTTCTTTATCAAAATGCATTATGGTGAAAAAGTGGTGTAAAGTTGAGAAAAAATAAGAAAATTTTATACTTAGAAAAATTCTAATTTATGAAAATTTTCAAATTCAAACCCTAATTTTCAAATTTTGTTTTCTTGGTGAACAAGTTTCATATTTTGACATATCTTGATGAATTATGACCCTTGGAACTTGATTTTGACCAAAAAGTCAAAGTTTGACTTTTCAGTGTACAGTTGACTGCAAATTTCATCTGTCAATCCAATGAACTTGAGATGTTTTGAACCATATAATTAAGTCAAGATGATGCCATTGAATCCTTGAAATCATGCTTAAACTCAGTTGGTCATTGGCTAGGTTAAAAATCAGAAGTTGCCCTTTCTCAGTTAAAACCCTAATTTTGACCAAAAATCCTTGTGCAAACTCAAACCCTAATTTTGGGTTATCAGTGCAAGATGAGATGTCTTGAGCTGACCAAACCCTAATCTTGTCTTGAGTCAAATAAATCTTGTGAGAAAAACTTGGTAAATGAGAGGGAAAATTTTGGGGTACAACAGGGAGCATAATTGTTCTTTGAGTGTTTGTTATCATCAAAACTCTTACAAGGGTTGTAGAATCAAACTATGTTCTAACAATGTCCCACTTTTTGATGATGACAAAAACTTGGATATTTTGATAGAAACTTAAAGAACATAAAGCATTTAAAGTCTCCCCCTGAGTTGGATACTTAGATAAAGAAGAAATACTTCCCTAAAGATTTTTCTAATAAGAGTTTTTTATGCGTCCACTTCTGTCCTCAACAGAGTTTGTTCATGTTTTGATTTCAGAAGAAAAAACAATAGAAGTTATGATATTCAAAATGTTTGAGACTGAGTCTTGATACTGTTATATTTAAAATATCTTACATTCTCCCTGTTGTACCCTAAAATTTGCCCTCCCATATTCTTCAAGAAATTGCCAAGTCATACTTCAAAATTCCCCAAGGGTTGCACAGTGCAAGGGCCTCCTAAGCAGTCAAAATTAGGGTTTGTGTTCTGATCAAGAAAATGAAATTTCCAAGGGCCCAATCAAGTCTCACATGCCTACAAATATGGTCAAGCATCCTCATATCAAGTTTCAAGACTTTCAGCACAAAATTGCACAGTCAAAACCCTAAATTGCACTACAGTCAACTATAGGGGCAAAATGGTCATTTGACAGTCAAAAGTTCAAATTTTTGGTCAAGATCTCATTTTGAAGCCACAAACATCATTTGATCAATTCTTGATCATGATTCTCAAAGCTTGGCTCAAAAATCATCAAGATGCAAAAGTTTCCTTATTTGGACAGTTGAAAAAGTCAACTGTAAATTGACCAGGGCATAACTTTCACATGGATTATCAGAAAAATTCCATCCAAAGCTCATTTTGAAGAGAAAGACATTTCTTACAACTCATCTTCATACTTCAAGTCCAAGAAATGCTCTCACAAAAAGTTATCAATTTCAACATTATAGGTCATTTTCAAAAGTCAACAAAAAGGGACTTTAAGTCAAAGGCCATAACTTGAGATTGGTAAATCAAAATGACATGGGACCAAATGCATTGGTTAGAGGACTCAAAGACCTTTCCAAAATGTCCAAGAACATGAGCAAAACTTAAAAATTGAGCAAGTTATGCCTTGTGGAAATTGGGAATTTTTTGGATATTTTGAAAAGTCAACATTGATTCAAATGACCTAAAATTGCTAATGGGCCCATTTTTCTTCCACAATTCATTACCCCAAGCATGCACACGACCATTAGGCCCAAAGTGAAGTTTTTCTCCATTTTTATTTATTTATTTGGATTTTTTATCATTAATAATTCATTTAATTAAATAAAATGCATGAAAAATACAAAACTAATGAAATAAAATCTTTTTGTGCAGAAATTATTCTCATTGGACACTCAAATTCGTGCATGACCAATTAGGGAAGGATTGGATATGATTTGGTACAAAATAGCATGGAAAAAGATTGAAAAAGATCTTGAAGAAAATCAAATCTCATAAACCATCAATGCATGGATTTTGATCAGAATTCTTGACCTAATTCACTCTTACATAAGCATAGAACACAACCCTAATGAAAAGGACCATTGAGCTGCGCAGAAAACCCTTGCACAAACTTGCATTTTTTTCAAGAAAACTCCATAACTGAAAACACACTTGCAGATCGATTCAAGCCTCCAAACTTGTTCCATTAGCTTGCCAGGGTTGTCAGGAAACGATTCCAATCAAAAACTTAATCCCATACTCAAAGAATTGGTAATTCGAGGGTGAACTGTATCGCTTTTCTTGCATAATCGTATTCTATTATTGAGACCATATCATTGCATTTTATTCATGGATTTGTACTAATTACTTTGTTCTGAAGCTAACTGCACAGTTTGATTGAAGTTTCATGCACAAACGAGGAATCTACCATGAAAGCATATTAGGTTTCCGTGGAAATCAATTTGGGGGTTTTCAAACCTGGAACAATTAGGCCATGAGAGATACGTAATTGGAATCACGAGAGAAAGACGATTCTAATGGCCCTAGTCCGAACAATTTATGAACGCTCATGTGCTAATCGCTATTTTCTTGTATAGTGCCTACAGCAACGTTTCAAAACCGTTGCTAATTCTGTGTATGTTTCAGGAAAAGCAAAACAACGCGAGGAAGATGATGACGTGTGGAGCGATGATTGGAATATTCAAAAATTCGTGCGCGGAGGCCCCACTAACATTGTTTTATTTTATATTTGTTCTTTTGTATAATATAATCAGAATGAACGAAGTGGCTTAATGGCATACGTGTAGGCTGGTAATGTTAATGACCTGGGTTCGAGCCCCAGGTCTTCATTCCTTCCATATTATTTTTTCATTAACATTCATATGCAGCTCAAGCCTTGAAGACCACCATACGCCTTCATAATCAAGCGTCCACGCGTCCAAGGGAATTCAATCAAAGGCCAAGATTTGAGGAATATGGTGAGCCCCAGTCAACACGCCAGCACGCTGCCTGGAAAAAGTCAAAAGGGCCAAGGTTAATGGGCCTGAATCACTATCAAAAAACCTCCTATTTGGGGTCTGAACCCCCTAGGTTTGCATTTTTACATTCTTTCATTTTTTGTTTTCTTTTCTTTCTTTCTTTTAATTATTGTTCTTTTTTTTAATTAATTATTTTTTCATAAAAACCAAAAACACCTAAAAATCAGAAAAGAGAAAAATAATAACTATTTTTATTTTTAGTGTTTTCCTAAATAAATTATATTAATTCATAAATTGATTAGTTTTAAATTAGGTTTTCAATTTTAATTCTTTTAATAAAAACCTAAAAAATATAGAATTAGGGTTAATTAACTTTTCATCCTTTTTATTTTTCTTTCATAAATAATTAAATAATTAGATATTTATTTTTGTAAGTAAAATTGCATGTAAATTAATTAGAGTTAATATTAGGTTTTAATCTTCTTTTCTTAATAAATTAAAAAATAAATAGAATTAGGGTTAGCATTTAATTTCAATTAATTCTTTTTTCACAAAAATCCTAAAATACTAAAAAATACCAAAAACATCTCCTTTTCTTTTTCTTTATTAATTAATTCCATGTAATTTTAATTTTGCAAAAAGGGTCCAACGCCCTCGTTTTTAATTTTTATTAATTCGCATATTTATTTTATTTCGTTTAAATATTTATGTATCTCTCCCGAAGCCTTGTAACTAATTGCTCGCACTTTACTTTCTTTATTTTTCTGTCAAATCGGGTTCAAGAAATTTTGGCGATGTGGACCCGCGTCGTTTGTAATAGCTTAGAATTTTACTTTCCCGCAATATTTTGACTGTTAAATAATGGCATGAAAGAATGTATGGACAAAATAAAAACAAGCGTTAGATCACCAATAACATGACAAAAGACTAAATATCTGAAAACGACACACAAATCACACACCACCCCTAGGGTACGCCTCACTGTTGCCTTACCTCGAAAGGTGATCGTCGAGTAGAGGATGTCTTAGTAAGTCCTCATGATCCGGGAACCTGGCATGAGGGTAGCTTCTAAGGTGTCTTCCCATTGCTCTGGTGATCACCATGTCCCGAACCTCGAATTGACCCGAACACCTCCAACGGTGGTGCTACCTACCTCTCAATGGTGGGATGGCACTACTTTAAAGGACATTTACACAGACGAATTCCTTAGGGTAGGTAGGTTCTCATAGATACTTGCTCTAAATTTCAAACAAAAATTCAAAAATACTTTTCACACCAACACATTTTCAAAAAGCTTTCGAAAGCATTTTTTCAAACACTCTTGAGGACCGATACAAGAGTCGAACTGGAATTTTCAAGGAAACTTTTTAAAACCCACATTGAAAAGCAAACAAACATTTTTGAAAACACAAGTGAGCAAGTATCTAAGAGCCCATGGATAACCATGGATAGAAAGGGTGCTAACACCTTCCCTTTCTATAACCTACCTCCCGAACCGAGAGCAATCTCTTTAAGGAATTTTTCTGTGCTTTTGTCCTTTCCATTTGGAGAAAATAAAAGACGGTGGCGACTCTTGCTTCCGCGACATTTCGCGAACCAGCGTTAAACAGTCAGTTCCAGATCCACCGATCACAGAACTGGCGACTCTGCTGGGGACTTAACTTAAAGTGAGGTGTACCTTAGGGTTAGTTCATAACTGTGTTTTCAATTGCTTTCCTTGTTTGCTTTAAATTGTGGGACTGTCTTGGGAGTTCTATAGATCCTAACCTGGATCTGGGGGATACCTTCTTAGAAAGTAGCAACAAGACTGTGAGGGAACTGTGCGGGGTATACCGACATGGTTGAAACAGTCTGCTACGTTGATGTGGCACTTTGGTGTGTACCGGTAACCCTTGAGTTCAGTCAAGGAGGGTACGGGGCCTCCGCGTGGTGTCGTGAAGCATCAACAGACCTTAGGAACCTTAATTGAACTATCTTGGCCTCTTTAGGGTAGTGAGATAACTAACTTTGGTGCAGTCCGAGGTTGGTTGATACTCGATACTACACTCAATTGAGGGTTGCTTTCCTGGAATATTTCGGTCGCCAGTTCAGTGGCTAAATCGAAACGATGAACAATGAAAGCAATCCCGTGATATTGGGACCCTTAGAACCCGGTTACTTCTAATAGGACAGGTTGAGCCCACCAACTTCAAGAGGGTAATACCCAGACCCCATGCTGGCCTGAACCCTAAGGGTTTCTCTTGTGTGACTTGTGTGCCTTCGTACTTGACTACTTGCATGCTTGTTATCTAACACTTTAGTTTCTTGCAGCTTTTGTTTATAGTCCTTAATAGGGACTCATAACAGGCTTACTAAGTTTCTTGCAGGTTTTTGTTTTAGTCCTTAACTAGAACTCGTAACAAGGTTTACCGAGTTTCTTGCAGGGTTTGTTTTAGTCCTTAATTGGAACTCATGACAAGTTTTACCAAGTTTCTTGCAGGTTTTGGTTTGCAGTCCTTAATCAGGACTCGTAACAGGGTTACTCACATTACCCCATGCATACCATAACATCATACCATTGCATACATCCTAACCCATTTCAAGGACCTCAAGGGCTTGTGATGCAGGTCATGATGAACCAACTGTCCAGCAAGGGGCAAAGGGGATTTATTTTCCTCTAGACAAGGTTGTCAGGGGCTATGACCCACTGGATATGGTGAGCCTTTGACCCTTGAAGAAGGACTCTCAACAACATGAAGTACCTTCAATCAAGTTACTAGTTTCCAACTCTAACAATTTGTTTACCCCTCGAGGTCCTTGAAATCATTGCATGCATATCATACATATCATTGCATAACAGGTACCCTTTCTCTGCAGGCTGCTTACCTTCTTCGCTGTTTATTTCAGCAGTCTCGTCATGAATCCTGAATCCTCAACCGAGCACACTATCAAGGCCCTCCAGGCTCAGAACGCCCAGTTCCAAGGGCTGATCATGAATTTGACCCAGGGGCAACAAGATCTGAAGGCTCTGCTCTTGAAGAAGGAAAAGAAGAAGAAGAGGACTGTTTTGTTCAGCCCTAGACGCAGATCTGGGAACACCCTGCAGGATGAAGCTGAGAGGACAACTCCATCTATGGGGAAAGGCAGTCATCAAGAGGAAAGGGTTCCCAGTCCAGTGGTCTCCGACGATGAGACAGATTTCAACGACGAGCAGTACCCTCCGGCTGAGGATAGGTACAAACAGTTGGAAGACCGGTTAAGTGCTATGGAGATACAAAAAGTGCCTGGCCTGGACTTCGAGGATCTAGGTCTGTCTTCTGGGGTAGTGATCCCGCACAAATTCAAGGCACCTGTCTTTGCAAAGTACGACGGGGCATCCTGTCCAAAGCTGCATCTCAGGTCATACATGAGGAGGATCCAGCCCTACACGGCCGACAGGAACTTATGGATCCACTTTTTCCAGGAGAGTCTTTCAGGGACTCGGCTTGACTGGTTCTATCAACTGAATGGAGCCAACATCCGTACCTGGGAAGACTTAGCCACTGCATTCTACAAGCAGTACTAGTACAATGCCGACCTCGCTCCCACGCGCACTCAGCTTCAGGGGATGTCTATGGGTACGGGTGAAGGTTTCAAAGAATATGCCCAAAAATGGAGGGACCTTGCTGGAAGGGTACAACCACCTCTGACTGACCGCGAGCTCGTCGACATGTTCTTGGGGACCCTGTCTGGTCCATTCTTCAACCACCTGATTGGGAATTCTGCGGCTGGGTTTACAGACCTGATCTTGACCGGGGAAAGAATAGAAGCTGGCATCAAGTCAGGGAAAATACATAATGGTGACTCCTCGAACATTGAGAAGAAACCATCCAAGAGAGAATCTAGTGCGGTCAAAGCAGTAGCTATTGTAAAGCCGGCCGATGCTCCTCAGCGTCACCATCAACAAAGGGAAGAAAGACCTAAGAGGCAATTTACTCCCCTCGGCATGACCTTGTCACAGATATTGCCACAGCTGCTGGAAACCAAGTTGGTAACTCTCATGGATCCCCCAAAGAATCCTAACAGGACACCTTCAAGGTACAATCCCAATGCTCGCCGCGCCTATCATTCCGACAGCCCGGGGCATGATACAGATGACTGTTGGACTTTGAGAAATAGGGTTCAAGATCTGATTGACGTAAAGGAAGTCCAACTCGGCTCTTCAGAGGCTCCCAACGTGATCACTGCTCCCATGCCAAAACACGGCTAGGATAGAAAGCACTTTTTTGTTCATTTAAATTCAAGTTGTAATTTTTCTTTTGATTGTTCAAACATTTACTCATGTTAAACATTGTTATTTCATTAATGCATCGCACATGTCTGTTTTGAAGCAATATTCGTATTCACTAAATGCAAATTATTTTCATATTTTTTCTGATGATCAACTCTCAATTAATAATTCTAAGCCTCTTGAGGGAGGATGACGAAAACGATACCATAATCTACAGTATGCTTTTGAACAGACCCCGCTGATGAGGTACAGGCATTGTTTCAATCCCTAAACACTGGAGTTATAAGGATGATAATCCCTCGTCAACCCCTTTGAGCCAAAGAAGTAGGAGTTTTTCTTTTCGAAATTTAAAACCCTTCATCATAACCTGGGGCAGGGTAGTTCTCTCAGTTGATCCAAGTGCATAACGAATGGCACCAAAGAGGTCCTTACAAAACAAAAGATAGTGATGGTTCCGAACAATCATACAGACAGGCAGTCATTACTTCTCAAAATAAAAACCCATTAAGTCAAAACCTATGAAGGAGACTTACAAAACTGGGGCATCCCGCTGACTGTAATTCCAAAAAGAAATAGTTCAGGCAGAAAACAGGGATGACAAAATCAAAAAAAAGAAAGAGGTCCTACAAACCCTCAACAAGAAAGAAATGACTGCCTGTTCAAAATAAACTGTCAGTATCCAAACCATCACTGGAATATCGGAGCAAAGACTCAAACGAGGTCTAACGCACGATCAACTGAGTTTAGGTTTGAAGAACATCACGAAGAGTGGGTGGGTACAAATAATTTGAGCCTTTATCCTTTGTTTCTTAAACCGTGAACTAGGCCACGCTACAACCCTTAAAAGTCCTAGCTGAAGCATGGGTTAGTTCGAAAGCATATTGTTACCAAAGGTATCCTGACTCCTTAAGGCTTGCTATAAAATATTGAGTTGACATCACATTTTACAAAATTTGCTGGTTTTACTGAAAAATGCATTTTTCAAAAACTTCAAGACAGACAAAAGCTTTGCATTTTTAACATAACTTTGTTTGCATATGACTTTTTGTTTGAACAGCATAGAAATTCGCACGACGAATGCCTAATGAACAAAAGCACCTCCAATCAAGGGGCAGGACCTGATCATGGTCTATCATCTGGGGCAAATCTCTGCATGAGTCACCTGGGGCATTTCAACAATAAATCTTGCCTGATCAAACACCTTCCGGTGGCATGACAAAACACTTCTAACTGGGGCAACTCCCCACCTCCTGAGAACATGGACATAGTCGAAAAGATACTACGCAAAATCAAAGACCCGCTAGGTTGACATACCTAGGCAAAAGTAAGGGCTTCCCGGCGAACCAAAAGGGTTCGGGCAAAATGAAGGGATGAAATGAAAAATCTGTACACCCGGCAAGTCGAAAACCTGAAAAGGCGGCTTGGGCAAAAATGGGTATCCCGGTGGACTGAAAACCCGAAAGGGCGGTCCAGGCAAAAGTTAGGGATCAAAGCGTACGACTATGTGCTGTCATCTTGTCACCTGCCTACTTGAAGAAGGTTTGACCCTCAACAATTATCAGCATCCCACAGGTGCCTCCCCCATAGAAACAGGGGCAATAATGGGTGGTCTAAGTAATCTGACTGTTCTGTCCTCCAAGGTATCAAGGTAAGTTCCGTTGAAGAACATAACCAATACAGTTCAATACTTCCCCAGGAAAGTCCAATCCATTTCCCCAGGAAAGTTGGAATTCATCTCCCCAAGCGGTAAGCTTATCCCCAGTAGGTTCTGGAAGCTTATCCTCGCAGAGCACGAACGCGTCGGCCGGCTTTATTTAAAGAGTTATTTCCTTAACAGGATATAACTGGGTTATCCTCAGCCAAAAGCCACGGAAAGAGCGTCCTCGACGGAGTCTTCTTATCCCCAGCGAAGTCTATCAGCACTTCCAACACAACGAGGGTATCCCAGGAAAGTTATTAACAAAGTACCTCTCTCCCCACAGAGTATTGCTTCCCAGCAAGATCGTTAGAGTACTTTTCTCCCCGCAGAGTAATTCATTCGCCAAGTTTATTCCCCAACGGAGTCATCTTCTCCTACCGGTATTCTTGCAACTATCATCTCCAGTGGAAGCAAAAGCTTATTCTTCAACATCAGCCCAGGAGTGACTTCCCGGCACCCGTCAAGGATCTATTTTCCCAGACGCAGATACATTCATAAACATCACATTGTTATACATCATGATACATGCATATACGCATCATATCATACAATCTCATGTGTTGAAAAATATTATTGCTTGATCCATATCATGCATTGCACATGACTGACCTTTACCTTTCAGGAAGGATACAATTAAAAGATCAGCTATGTAGACGAATACAGTCAAAAGAGACCAACCCAGTCAAAGAATACAAATCCAGTTAAATCAATGCCGAAAGATTTCTCTGATCCAACCCGTCGTTATCGACACTCGTCGTTATAGACACTCGTCGTTATAGACACTCGTCGTTATAGACACTCGTCGTTATAGACACTCGTCGTTATAGACACTCGTTGTCATAGACACTTGTCGTCATAGACACTCGTCGTTATAGACACTCGTCGTTATAGACACTCGTCGTTATAGACACTCGTCGTTATAGACACTCGTCGTTATAGACACTCGTCGTTATAGACACTCGTCGTTATAGACACTCGTCGTTATAGACACTCGTCGTTATAGACACTCGTCGTCATAGACACTCGTCGTCATAGACACTCGTCGTCATAGACACTTGTCGTCATAGACACTCGTCGTTATAGACACTCGTCGTTATAGACACTCGTCGTTATAGACACTCGTCGTTATAGACACTCGTCGTTATAGACACTCGTCGTTATAGACACTCGTCGTTATAGACACTCGTCGTTATAGACACTCGTCGTTATAGACACTCGTCGTTATAGACACTCGTCGTTATAGACACTCGTCGTTATAGACACTCTTCGTTATAGACACTCGTCGTTATAGACACTCGTCGTTATAGACACTCGTCGTTATAGACACTCGTCGTTATAGACACTCGTCGTTATAGACACTCGTCGTCATAGACACTCGTCGTCATAGACACTCGTCGTTATAGACACTTGTCGTTATAGACACTCGTCGTTACAAACACTCGTCGTTATAGACACTCGTCGTTAAAGACCACTCGTCCACGAGGATAACCTGTCAGTAGAGACAATTCACCAACCTTTCTAATTCCAGACTCGATTCATGTATCTCGCCAGGGTGTGTCTGAAGAGTTCAAGGATCCGATGCTTGAATCTTGTCAGGGTGTATCTGTTGAAGACATTCCAAGACCTGGACCGGTTCAATTAAATCGACTCCAAAGATTTCTCATCCAGTCCAAGGCCTTCTCTAGTCCAGCTAAATCGACTCCCAACAGATTTTTCTGATGAAGACTCAGTAGAAGTTATCTCAGGTTTTTCTCAAACGTCCGCTTTTGAGATTATAATTTCCTATGGTTCTCTCCCCGACGGTGCGTGAGATGATAATTCCATTCCAGGTTTTTCTCAGACGTCCGCTTTTGAGATTATAATTTCCTATGGTTCTCTCCCCGACGGTGCGTGAGATGATAATTCCAGCCCAGGTTTTTCTCAAACGTCCGCTTTTGAGATTATAATTTCCTATGGTTCTCTCCCCGACGGTGTGTGAGATGATAATTCCATCCCAGGTTTTTCTCAGACGTCCGCTTTTGAGATTATAATTTCCTATGGTTCTCTCCCCAGCGGTGCAGAGATGATAATTCCATTCCAGGTTTTTCTCAGACGTCCGCTTTTGAGATTATAATTTCCTATGGTTCTCTCCCCGACGGTGCGTGAGATGATAATTCCATTCCAGGTTTTTCTCAGACGTTCGCTTTTGAGATTATAATTGCCTATTGGTTCTCTTCCCGATCCTGCGGAGGTAGTAATCATCCCAAGATTTTGCTCAATGATTGCTGTTGAAGTTAAAGTCACCCAAGGTTCTCTTACCGTTCCTGCTGAGGTAGTAACCGCTCCTGGTTCATTCATCGCCGTTTGAAGCTCCAGATCCAGCTCCTGTAACCAGTCAGGACACATTTATACAAAGCATCTGAAAACCAGCTCCTGCAACATGTCAGGTACTCATTTTTTCTTTTGCAGGTATGCAGGTTCTCGCTAAGGAATCTCTTACGCGATCAACATCCAGATGGCATCTATAAGCCCATCATCCCCCAGCAATCTCCAAATGGCATCTATAAGCCCATTTCCACTATGTGAGCGCAAATTTCTGGGCACTCTAGTGTTCAATCATCTTCCACCTTCAGATTACGAAAGGCACGTCAGCCAATCTGCATCCTCAGGTCTAAGAAGATTGAACAGGGGCAACTGTTGTACCCTAAAATTTGCCCTCCCATATTCTTCAAGAAATTGCCAAGTCATACTTCAAAATTCCCCAAGGGTTGCACAGTGCAAGGGCCTCCTAAGCAGTCAAAATTAGGGTTTGTGTTCTGATCAAGAAAATGAAATTTCCAAGGGCCCAATCAAGTCTCACATGCCTACAAATATGGTCAAGCATCCTCATATCAAGTTTCAAGACTTTCAGCACAAAATTGCACAGTCAAAACCCTAAATTGCACTACAGTCAACTATAGGGGCAAAATGGTCATTTGACAGTCAAAAGTTCAAATTTTTGGTCAAGATCTCATTTTGAAGCCACAAACATCATTTGATCAATGCTTGATCATGATTCTCAAAGCTTGGCTCAAAAATCATCAAGATGCAAAAGTTTCCTTATTTGGACAGTTGAAAAAGTCAACTGTAAATTGACCAGGGCATAACTTTCACATGGATTATCAGAAAAATTCCATCCAAAGCTCATTTTGAAGAGAAAGACATTTCTTACAACTCATCTTCATACTTCAAGTCCAAGAAATGCTCTCACAAAAATTTATCAATTTCAACATTATAGGTCATTTTCAAAAGTCAACAAAAAGGGACTTTAAGTCAAAGGCCATAACTTGAGATTGGTAAATCAAAATGACATGGGACCAAAGGCATTGGTTAGAGGACTCAAAGACCTTTCCAAAATGTCCAAGAACATGAGCAAAACTTAAAAATTGAGCAAGTTATGCCTTGTGGAAATTGGGAAATTTTTGGATATTTTGAAAAGTCAACATTGATTCAAATGACCTAAAATTGCTAATGGACCCATTTTTCTTCCACAATTCATTACCCCAAGCATGCACACGACCATTAGGCCCAAAGTGAAGTTTTTCTCCATTTTTATTTATTTATTTGGATTTTTTATCATTAATAATTCATTTAATTAAATAAAATGCATGAAAAATACAAAACTAATGAAATAAAATCTTTTTGTGCAGAAATTATTCTCATTGGACACTCAAATTCGTGCATGACCAATTAGGGAAGGATTGGATATGATTTGGTACAAAATAGCATGGAAAAAGATTGAAAAAGATCTTGAAGAAAATCAAATCTCATAAACCATCAATGCATGGATTTTGATCAGAATTCTTGACCTAATTCACTCTTACATAAGCATAGAACACAACCCTAATGAAAAGGACCATTGAGCTGCGCAGAAAACCCTTGCACAAACTTGCATTTTTTTCAAGAAAACTCCATAACTGAAAACACACTTGCAGATCGATTCAAGCCTCCAAACTTGTTCCATTAGCTTGCCAGGGTTGTCAGGAAACGATTCCAATCAAAAACTTAATCCCATACTCAAAGAATTGGTAATTCGAGGGTGAACTGTATCGCTTTTCTTGCATAATCGTATTCTATTATTGAGACCATATCATTGCATTTTATTCATGGATTTGTACTAATTACTTTGTTCTGAAGCTAACTGCACAGTTTGATTGAAGTTTCATGCACAAACGAGGAATCTACCATGAAAGCATATTAGGTTTCCGTGGAAATCAATTTGGGGGTTTTCAAACCTGGAACAATTAGGCCATGAGAGATACGTAATTGGAATCACGAGAGAAAGACGATTCTAATGGCCCTAGTCCGAACAATTTATGAACGCTCATGTGCTAATCGCTATTTTCTTGTATAGTGCCTACAGCAACGTTTCAAAACCGTTGCTTATTCTGTGTATGTTTCAGGAAAAGCAAAACAACGCGAGGAAGATGATGACGTGTGGAGCGATGATTGGAATATTCAAAAATTCGCGCGCGGAGGCCCCACTAACATTGTTTTATTTTATATTTGTTCTTTTGTATAATATAATCAGAATGAACGAAGTGGCTTAATGGCATACGTGTAGGCTGGTAATGTTAATGACCTGGGTTCGAGCCCCAGGTCTTCATTCCTTCCATATTATTTTTTCATTAACATTCATATGCAGCTCAAGCCTTGAAGACCACCATACGCCTTCATAATCAAGCGTCCACGCGTCCAAGGGAATTCAATCAAAGGCCAAGATTTGAGGAATATGGTGAGCCCCAGTCAACACGCCAGCACGCTGCCTGGAAAAAGTCAAAAGGGCCAAGGTTAATGGGCCTGAATCACTATCAAAAAACCTCCTATTTGGGGTCTGAACCCCCTAGGTTTGCATTTTTACATTCTTTCATTTTTTTGTTTTCTTTTCTTTCTTTCTTTTAATTATTGTTCTTTTTTTTAATTAATTATTTTTTCATAAAAACCAAAAACGCCTAAAAATCAGAAAAGAGAAAAATAATAACTATTTTTATTTTTAGTGTTTTCCTAAATAAATTATATTAATTCATAAATTGATTAGTTTTAAATTAGGTTTTCAATTTTAATTCTTTTAATAAAAACCTAAAAAATATAGAATTAGGGTTAATTAATTTTTCATCCTTTTTAGTTTTCTTTCATAAATAATTAAATAATTAGATATTTATTTTTGTAAGTAAAATTGCATGTAAATTAATTAGAGTTAATATTAGGTTTTAATCTTCTTTTCTTAATAAATTAAAAAACAAATAGAATTAGGGTTAGCATTTAATTTCAATTAACTCTTTTTTCACAAAAATCCTAAAATACTAAAAAATACCAAAAACATCTCCTTTTCTTTTTCTTTATTAATTAATTCCATGTAATTTTAATTTTGCAAAAAGAGTCCAACGCCCTCGTTTTTAATTTTTATTAATTCGCATATTTATTTTATTTCGTTTAAATATTTATGTATCTCTCCCGAAGCCTTGTAACTAATTGCTCGCACTTTACTTTCTTTATTTTTCTTTCAAATCGGGTTCAAGAAATTTTGGCGATGTGGACCCGCGCCGTTTGTAATAGCTTAGAATTTTACTTTCCCGCAATATTTTGACTGTTAAATAATGGCATGAAAGAATGTATGGACAAAATAAAAACAAGCGTTAGATCACCAATAACATGACAAAAGACTAAATATCTGAAAACGACACACAAATCACACACCACCCCTAGGGTACGCCTCACTGTTGCCTTGCCTCGAAAGGTGATCGTCGAGTAGAGGATGTCTTAGTAAGTCCTCATGATCCGGGAACCTGGCATGAGGGTAGCTTCTAAGGTGTCTTCCCATTGCTCTGGTGATCACCATGTCCCGAACCTCGAATTGACCCGAACACCTCCAACGGTGGTGCTACCTACCTCTCAATGGTGGGATGGCACTACTTTAAAGGACATTTACACAGACGAATTCCTTAGGGTAGGTAGGTTCTCATAGATACTTGCTCTAAATTTCAAACAAAAATTCAAAAATACTTTTCACACCAACACATTTTCAAAAAGCTTTCGAAAGCATTTTTTCAAACACTCTTGAGGACCGATACAAGAGTCGAACTGGAATTTTCAAGGAAACTTTTTAAAACCCACATTGAAAAGCAAACAAACATTTTTGAAAACACAAGTGAGCAAGTATCTAAGAGCCCATGGATAACCATGGATAGAAAGGGTGCTAACACCTTCCCTTTCTATAACCTACCTCCCGAACCGAGAGCAATCTCTTTAAGGAATTTTTCTGTGCTTTTGTCCTTTCCATTTGGAGAAAATAAAAGACGGTGGCGACTCTTGCTTCCGCGACATTTCGCGAACCAGCGTTAAACAGTCAGTTCCAGATCCACCGATCACACTCCCCATTTTTTGTCAAGAATCAAAAAGCAATTAAAACATTATAGTCAATAAAAGGCATGTTGTATTCAAACAGATTCCAATAAAAACACATTCTGAAGGAAACAAATGAAAAATAAAGAAAACAAATTTCAGAACTAAGCTTGAGGTGGTGGAAGTCATTTGAACAACGCTTCCAATAAACTCTTCATCTGACTGTTTGATTCCTCTTATTTTCCAAGCATCCCCTTGATTTCCTTGCACGTATCATCCTGCTTGTCTAGCCTTTCCTTAAACACAACATTCTATTTCTTTAACTCATCCATAATTTGCAGCACAAGAGATGAAGAGGGTATATCAACAGAAGGAATCACTTTTTCAGAGCAAGCTGCGGCAGATTCTGACTCAGGAGCTTTTTCAACTTCCTTGCCTTTGTCTTGAAACATAACCAGAGGAAGAGGATCAGAGGATGGTTCACCATATTCGGTTGGCTGATGATATTCCCAAGGGACATTGTCCAGTAGAAGGAGTGGCTTCTTTTCCCGGTGACTCAGAACTTGATCCTTGAAGATATTCAGATGATCACATAAGTTCTGTTGAGTAATTTCATAACATAGCTCCTTGAGTTTCAGGGATTCAGAGCTGAACCATTTTTTTGAACTGGTTCCAATGAGAATCAGAAGCAGCTGGATTAAGATTCTCTACGCAAGCTAGCTTCAAAGAGTTAACTCATTCTTGTATTTCCGTTTCAAAAATCAGCAGAGATTTACCAACATCTGCTTTGGAAATTTTTGATTTGGGTTTTGGAATGGCGATTTTCTGAGAACTTGTGATGAGATTATCCAAGGCTTCTAAGTCTATAATTGTTCGAAGGAGATCTTCTGGGTGGTTATTGGCAGAGGGAGAGTCGGAAATAACAATGGGTGAATTTGGTGTGTTTGGTGGAGTGGATTGATAGGGAGATGGAATATCTGGGATGGAGAGGTTTTGTGAGGAAGTTGAGGGAATTGTGGGTGGTTGAGAGACCATGAGAGGGTAGGTGATTCCAAGAATGGATGTTGTGGTATTAGAATCAAAGTTTGGATTTTCGGTGTGGGGAGCTTCAAACAGCAGATCAAATTGATTAATATCATAAAGAACTTGAGCAAGTTCAGGTAGATTTTGGTCAAGACGGGTAGTAGGTGGATTGTTCATAAGGTTATCTAGAGATAGTGAGGTGTCAAAGTCAATGTCAAAGTCATCAAAAGTTTGAGGCGATGGATCTTCTGTGGGTTTTGGAGAAGGATGGTTTTCAGATATTGATAACAGTACTGATTCAACAACAGAAATAAAAGATGGATTACCTTTCTTTTTGGCAGCTTTGAGAGTCTTCTGAGAAGTTCCTTCTCCAGCAGCTTTCCTTTTCCTAGATTTTCTGGGAGCAACATCCAGAGGTTGTTGTCTCAGATCACGGATGTTCACTTCTGGAATTGTTCCGTCCCTTTTGCAAGTTGTGATACGGTTGGATAACTGACTTGGTGTTTTTCATTTTATCTCAAATGTTGCAGATATCAAGAGTCGCCATTGACTTTTCTTTTATCCTAAAGGAAAGGCTGAAAAGAACAGGAAAGACCTTTGAGATGTTTTCTTGAGTTCGGGAGGTAGATTATGAAAAGGGAAGGTATTAGCACCCTTTTCATCCGTAGTTATCCACAGGCTCTTAGTTTCTTGCTAGATCACTTGCTTTTGTTTAAAAATGTGCTTTGTGTGGTTTTTGAAAGTATTTTTGAAAATGTCTTTGTAATGATTCTCGTTTCTATAAGAGCGCGTACGAAGTGTTGTTTTGAAAATAGTTTCAAAGAGGTGTTTGTGGATTATGTTTTTGAAAGTGATTTTGAAAAGGTGTCTTTGTATTGGTTCTCGTTTCTATAAGAACGCGTACAAAGTGTTGTCTTTTGAAAATCTTTTAAAATGAGAGTGTTGGTGTATAAATTGTTTTTGTTGTGAGCAAGCGAGCAACTAGGAGCGAATCTACCTACTCAAAAGGTCTTAGATGTTATTTTCCTCCTCCTTCAGATGTTGCTATCTTACCATTGTTTTGGTAAGAAGCCCCATCGTTGGATGTGAAGGGACGGGTGTGGAATGTTTGTATAGTCATATAAGGCAACCTATGGAACGTTTTAGCAATGTTGTTTTAGGGACTAGATCGTTTACGAAAGGCAACATTGACGGTCATCGAGGGACTACAATCTTTTATCGAGGGTCTTTACTAAAACGCCCATGTTCGAGGGAAATGACTACTTTCCGATAGGCAACAAGTGAGATTACCCTAAGGGTGCATGTGTGAATTGTGTGTTTGATTG
Organism: Vicia faba; assembly: GCA_948472305.1. Lineage (NCBI taxonomy): Eukaryota > Viridiplantae > Streptophyta > Magnoliopsida > Fabales > Fabaceae > Vicia > Vicia faba. The sequence continues at coordinate 246,351 of CATIWC010001425.1, forward strand.
CATGCATTTAATCATTGATTTTTAGATTGTCTACTTGTTGATTTTTATCTTGCCATACATCCTTAATTATTAACAATATATGAAAGCAATAAAAGTGCGGAAAAGTAAAGTCCTACACTATTACATCATTAAAGGGATGGGGTGTACAAATTTACAAATGGGGATTTCAAGAAATTAAAATTCTAATCATCTTTTACAACCATATTGAAATAATGTACAAGAATTGAAACAGACTTGTTTTGTTTTATTGTTAAGTAATTAGTTTACTTAAGAAAATATTTTGATCTCTTTTTTTTATCTAAAAGAAATAAAATAAAATATGTGAATATGAAATGTTTTTGGTGTTTTTGGTTATTAAAAGAAAAAATAATACAAGTGAGAAAAAAAGGAGTCAGAATCAGCACATTGCTGAAACGAAGGGGAACAGAAGTTATGACTCTCATACGCTGCAAGAGAGAAAATGTTAGTAGGCAAGTAGAAGGTCAGAAGTTTCGAGCCTGGGTACTCCAAGTTCTTAGGTTGCTGGGAACAGAGGAAAACCTAAAATCTATGATTATTGAGGGGGTTCAGAAGTTGTAGTGTATTTAGGAACCTAGAAGTTCATGTATTTTTGGCAAGTCAATGGTTCTGATTATTTGAGAGAGTGAGGTGATAATGTTGTTGGGTGAGGATATCTAGAAATTTTGATCTAAGAGTATCGTCTGACAGATAAATGGTTAAAAATATCAATAAATAAACCTAAAAAGATGCTTCTGGGGCTAGAACCCAGGACCCTTAGCACTAATGTCTTATGCACACACATTGTCTTCCACTTGGGTGGATGTACATCCGGTATTATAAGCAAAAGCATAAACATGTGTCACAAAGTAAACTCTGATGATGAACTCCAGTTCTTTCTTCATGCTAATCAGAACATCTTCAACTTAGTTAAATCTCAACAGAACAAAAAACACAGACATAGCAATTATGGTAGTTTTTCCATCATGGTTTCAGAAGCATAAAAAATGTCAAGAAAAGAAATCAGAAACAAGCATGTATTTGCTAGTCCTAGTTTCCCTAAGAAGTTCTGAACTGATGTTCTTCCTATTTAGGCATGAAAATACATGAAACCTCAGAATGTGTACAACATCAGAATCATGATGTTTACATTGTATTTTGAACAAGCAAGTCTAATAATGCTTAAGTGATATGATGAGGGTTAGTAGAAGCTTACCATGCAGCTGAAAAATATTCTGTGAGCTGGAGTCTGGTTATGACTGTTGGTAATGTTTTGATCAGCTTCCTCATGTGCTCAACAGGCTGGAACAACCTTTAACTTGGGTTATGAATGGTGAACGGATAATTCAGAAGTTGTATGGATGATTTGATCAAGAAATACTTTAGGGAAGTTAGAGTTTGAATGCAAGAATAAAAAACTAGCAGGTTTTGTATTTGTGTATGCAGTTTCGGATCTCTGGAATCTTTAGCAACATTTCAAGGCTTTTCCTTTCAATTTTTCTGACCGCCCTTCATAGTTTCAAATGAAGTTCAATTTATAGGCAAGAACTTTGTAGCTTGGATAAGTCAAAAGTACCAACATCATGCTAGCGTGCTGGCTTGTTCTTGAAGCAAGATAAAAAAGTATGGTGGTTAGCAGCTTTTAGTCGTGCCTAAGCTGGATTTGTAAGCATGAATTAAGGAAAAGTAACCTCAGAGGCAAAAGCAAATCAAGGGCCCAACATAAACTTGTACAAAAGTTTGCTTTTCAAGGACAACAATGGTACTTCTATCTCACACGTGGGGAAATCCTTTGGATAAAAACTCAAAAGTGGTTGTGAGCATTAAATGATGATGAGATTTATCAAACCAGAAATCTTGCACTATGAGATTATGCATCATAGCTTAATTCTGGGCCAGAAGTTCAGCATCTGCGCAACTTAGAACAAACTTCCAACTTCTGATCCTTGAATCTCTTTGCTCCAGCATGTTCTGAGCGAGTTCTCAGACTTTCCAGAAAGCTTATGACATGCTTTGTAAGCCCTCTTTGAATTACTCTTGCAACTTCTGACTGAAACTATGTGAGAACTGACCCAAAAGTTATAAACAAATTCTGATTTGAAAATTCTCAGAATTTACTAAGTGTTTAAGTTTCAAGAACGTGACTTTGAAGAGTTACAACTTGAAATCCCAGCACTTCTAGAAGAAGTTTTGTTCTGTAGTGTTTTAGGTTTCATTGAGATCTAAAACTCTTGAGTTAGAAGTTCTTCCAGAATCAGCTTGCATCATGGTGATAATTTGATCAGAAGTCCTGAACTTGTCACATTTCTTAAATACTTAGAAAAATTCTAAATATTTAGAATTTTGACTTTCTCAAAGTAAGTTTGCCTTTTGAATTTCTTGACGAAACAAACCTCATATTTCAACATGTCTTGATGAGATATGACTCTTGAAACTTGACTTTGACCCAAAAGTCAAAGTTTGACTTTTCGGTATACAAAATGATCATTTTGCCATTGTGAATGACTTTCTTGGAAAATTTGTAATTCAAGGCTTGGAATTAGATGGAAGCAAACCTGAGGGTCCAAGATGATCCTTTAAGAAACGAGAGGGCAAATTTTGGGTACAAAAGCTGCCCATCTTCAATCTTCTTATGCTTGAAGAGTTAGATTAGCGAATCTGCCGTTAGTGACTTGAAGGTTGAAGATGATTGGACACTAGAGTGCCCAAAAATTTACACTCGAAGATGAAATGGGAATGGGCTTATAGATTCCATTTGGAGGAATGATAGAGATTTTCCGGAGATGGGCTTGTAGATGCCATCTAAAGGTGACTGTCGACAGAAAATGGACTAAGGCTAGACTTGATTTCAACTGGAAAAGAATTAGAATAAATCTTTGGAGCGACTTATCTGAACCAAAAGAAGTCTTGTATGTTGTTTGACTGGGAAGAATCAGAATAAATCTTGGAGCGATTTATCTGAACCAGAGAAGGTCTTGAATTAACTTTGACTGGATATGAATCAGAAAAATCTTAGGATCGATTTAACTGAATCAGATAAAAGTCTTGGAACATCTTCAACTGGAATAAGAATCAGGGAGATCTTAGTGTCGATCTGACTAAACCAGAGAAGGTCTTGGATTAACTTTGACTGGATAGGAATCAGAAAAATCTTAGGATCGATTTAACTGAATTAGACAAAAGTCTTGGAACATCTTCAAATGGAATAAGAATCAGGGAGATCTTAGTGTCGATCTGACTGAACCAGAGAAGGTCTTGGATTAACTTTGACTAGATAGGAATCAGAAAAATCTTAGGATTGATTAACTAAACCATACAAAAGTCTTGGAACATCTTCAACTGGAATAAGAATCAGAGAGATCTTAATGCCGATCTGATTGAACCAGATAAGGTCTTTAGTTAACTTTGACTGGATAAGAATCAGAAAAATCTTAGGATCGATTTAACTGAACCAGACAAAAATCTTGGGATATCTTCAACTGGAATAAGAATCAGAGAGATCTTAGTGTCGATCTGACTGAACCAGAAAAGGTCTTGGATTAACTTTGACTGGATAAGAATCCGAAAAATCTTAGGATCGATTTAACTGAACCAGACAAAAGTCTTGGAATATCTTCAACTGGAATAAGAATCAGGGAGATCTTAGTGTCGATATGACTGAACCAAAGAAGGTCTTTAGTTAACTTTGATCGGATAAGAATCAGAAAAATCTTAGGATCGATTTAACTGAACCAGACAAAAGTCTTGGAATATCTTCAACTGGAATAAGAATCATGGAGATCTTAGTGTCGATCTGATTGAACCAGAGAAGGTGTCTACAGGAAAGAATCAGGATAAAAGATTGAGAGATTTAAACTGAAACGGCAGGGATCTGAAGAAGAATCAGAATAATATTCATAAATGAATTGTGTTTGACTCGTATATGAAAGATGTACTGAATGAGCGTCAGAATGACATCCATATCTGGATCGTATATAGACTGTTTCTTAGAGGATGTCTTTTGTGATGAAGGAACCTGAGATGATTGCTGCTCCAAAAGGATGATAAAGGAATCTTGGACGATTACTACCTCATTAGGATGATGAAGGAATCCGAGACGATTACTACTCCAAAGATATGATGACCTTTATCTGTTGATTGATATTTCCTGATAAGGTAAAGAGTTAGTTGTATGCAATGTCATGATGTATGGATTACGTAATACTGTTCTCAAAATTAATGAGATTTGTGTTATATGTATTTTGTATGCATATGTTATGAATGTGGTTGAAATGTAATTTTGTCTTGGAAAATAAGTCCTTGACAAGTGATGGGGAGTCATTAAATCTCGAACTGCTGTTGAAGTGTAGATGTGTCTTCAAACTTTTCCTAGAATGTTTCTGTTGAGGATTCCTATTTTGTTGAAGAGAATTATGCTAGGGAACATTGACTTTGTTTGAGAACACTCTGTTAGAGAGTGTTGATTCCTTCTTGGGGAAAAGAGTTCAGGAGTCTCGGTTTTCCATTACTCTACTGGGGAGTCATCTCTTGATGGACGAAGTTGAACTGATATCTGGTCGGGTCCAAGCTTCACAGTAACTTGTTGGGGATTGTAGAGTAGTTTACTGGGGAAGAGGAGGTATGGTCCTTTGATTTGTAGTAGTCGGAGAGGCAAAATCAAACTCGGGAATATGTAGTTTGTTGGGGAAATACACCCTATTGTTGGTATGTTGAGAAGGTAGCGACTTCACTGGGGAAAATCCTCGAGGATTCTTGAGGTCGACTCAGTTGGGGAAAAGTTTTCAGATATTAAAACGCTGGCTATGAGTCATCCTATGAGAAGGATGCTGAGGAGATTTGTCACTGCCCCTAGTAGCGAGTGCTTGTGGCACTTCCAGGAGAGGCTGGATGTAACCCATTCAATGCCTCAAGTGATGGAGATGGTGACCTGCACCTGGTTATTCAGCATTTCTCGAGAGAAATCTAGGAATCTTGACTGGACTGCCCCAGGTGTGCTGGATAGTGACATGTCATGCCCCCTTGTTGATAGGAGAGTTGTCATTGGAAATGTCATCCCACTTGAAGTGATTTTGTTCACTGAGAGAGCTTGTGTTCATTGGATATTTGTTGTGTGAATTTCTCTGTTGTCAAACAAATAGTCATATGCAAACAACGATATTCAAATAATGCAAAGTTTATGCTTGTCTTGAAGTTTATGAAAATGCGTTTTAGCAAGTAAAGAAATTTTGCAAGAAAAATACAACTCAGGATTTTGAGTAAAGCCTTACAGGAGTCAGGATACCTTTTGTAACAATATGCTTTCGAGCTAACCCATGCTTCAATTAGGAATTTTGAAAGGTTGTAACATGGTTTGGTTCACGATTTAAGAAACGAAGGATAAAGGCTCAAATTGTATTTGTACCCGCCCGTTCTTCGTGATGTTCTTCGATCCTAAACTCAGCTAATTGTGCGTTTGAACTCCGATTGAGTCTGGAATGACGTTTTGATGATGGTTCAGACAAGTTAAGTTTGTCGGAAGGCAGTCATTTTTTGCAACATTTTTCATGTTGTTGAGGATTTGTAGTGACCTCTTTTTTTATTTGTCATCCCTAATTTTTGCCTGATTGTTCTTGTTTTGAGATTACGGTCAGCGGGATGCCCCAGTTTTTTTTAAGTCTCCTTTGTAGGTTTTGACTTAGTGGGCTTTTCTTTTTGAGAGATAATGACTGCCTATTTGGTAGGGAACCATCATTGTCTTTTAATTTCATAGGAATGTTTTTGATGTCACTCGTTGTATTACGAGATGAGAGTTTGCGACTAAACGCGCGTTTGAAATGACTGAGAGACTACCCTGCCCCGGGTTTTGATTAAAGGTTTCAATTTGAGTGAAAAAGAAAATTCTTACTTCTTTGGCTCGAAGGGGTGGACTAGGGATTATCTTCCTTATAACTCAAGTGTTTAGGATTTGAAAGAATGCTTGTACATCGTCAGCAAGGTCTGTCCAAAAGCATAATGTATGAGATTAAGGCATTGTTTTCGTCATCCTCCCTCTAAAGGCTCGTAACTTTTAGCAAGAGTTGAGAGTAAAAAACATAGTTTAAATATAGAGAAAACGAATGGATGAATTCAAGACAAACATATGCAATGCATTAATGAAACAAAGTTTGACATTAATAGATAATTGTTTGAATAACAAAAGAGATTACAATTGAAAAATCAAATTAACAGAAAATTTCCTCGCCCAGACTATTGCTTCATATGGATGCCCTTAAGGGGTGATAGAAGAGTTCCAATTGATCGTCTTGTGTAAACTCCAACACTCCTTCGTCAATTATGTCTTGAATCCTGTTCTTCAGAACCCAAAAATTGTTTATGTCATGCCCAGGACCATCAAAATGGTATACACACCTCTCATTGGGATGATAACTAGGAGCAGCAGCATTGGGATACTGGGGATGAGCCTTTAATGTGATTAGCTCTGCCTTTAACAAGTTTTGTAGCACCTGAACTAGAGACATGCCAATCCTGGTAAGTTGTCTCTTAGGTGCAGCCTCCTTGCGCGGATTCCTTTGTTGTTGGCGAGGTTGTTGTTGGATTCGAGGCGCGGTGGCAATTTGGAACGGTCTACTTTCCACCACACCAGCTCCTTGTCTCATGGGAGGCTGAAAGGTGACTTGATCCCCAATCTTGACCGTTTTTTTCATACGGTTGCAAGCGTCTTGATGAAGTTGGTTGACAATAACTTTCAACTCTTCTTGTCCTCGAGCCATATTTTGGATAAGATCCATCTGGCCCACCAGTTGTCCCATCATTTAGACCTTCATTATGGATATCTCGGTTTGTAGCCGCTCCAGCTGGTCATCTCTGTCGTCTCCAGGATTTCCCATGATCATGCCCCTGGTGAGGAGAGTTTTCACCTCTTCTTGTCCCTTGGACAGATTCAAGAATATCTCTTGAAGTTGGGTGTTTCGAGCCTGGATGTCTTTCATCGTTTGTTCCATATCCATCTTACTGAAATAAACAGTAGGAAGATAAGGATACCTGTTGTAAGAAACCTGCTTATGTTATGATGAATGGAGATTCATATGTAATGATTTCAAGGAAATTAGAGATTTAAATTTTCTTTAGACCAAAAAGGAACACACGTTATATTAATAAATCAAAGTTTGAGTGCATCACACCTCTTTGGGCTTACAAAGAAATAGAAAAACTCTAAGATAAAAAAGTTAAACGCATCCTCTTTGGTGCGACGTAGGCGTTCAGACTCTGCTCCTCATGAAGTTTCTTGGTGAGTTCCAGAACCTTCTTCTCGCTGGCGTAGAATTGGGCCTCGAAAGTGTCTTGCTCCCCCTTAAGTTGTATCCAATCCCTTTGCAAGTCTTAAAGAAAGGTGGGAATGTCTGGATGCAAGATAGTGTATGGAACATCTCCTTCCACAACAGGCTCTTTGACAACCGGGAGAATGGAGGGGTAAGGCATCATAAGACTTTGAGCACGAGCTCGTACCTATTTGAGGTAAGGCTCAAGGGGGATGGAATTATTGTGCCCCAGTGTCTTTCTATCTACCTTGTTCAACATCCTCCAAGCTCGGATAAACCTCTGGCGGTAACCTTGATCGTCATTCTCGTAGTCAAATACCAACCCTTGAATAAGCATCTCATATGGGCCATCCATTTGGTCGTAACCAAATTGTCTTAAGTCTAAGCAGGGGTTATAGGTGATACCTCCTCTAATGCCAAGTAAAGGGACATTAGGGAATTCTCCACAACGATCAACGATAGTAACATTCTCTATAGATCGGGAACACCAATGAATGTCTGAATGTTTGAGTGTCATCAACCTATGTGACCACCTTGAACCTTGCTCGTTATTCAATAAAGATTGGGGAAGATGAAAAATAGACCATCTTTCCAAGAGAGGATTATAACACATAAGGATACCTCCTTTCCTCATAGTGCGAGTGTGAAAAGAATGTAGGATGTCTCCTAGCAAGGTAGGCACCGGGTTACGAGACATGAAGATTTTAATGGTGTTTACATCTATCAGTTGGTCAAGATTTGGAAACAAAACCATCCCATAGATGAGGAGAGCCACAATTTCCTCAAAAGCTTGTAGGTCTAAGGAGTTCCAACAGTTTTGGGCTTTCTCAAACAAGAACTTGGCAAGAAACCTTTGACACCACTCCTTGTTTCCCAATTAGTTGTGATATCAGATGACTGCAAGTGTAAGGCTTGTGCAATCTCTTCTGGTTTTGGATCTATTTCCGTACCGTTTAAAGGTAGTTGATTGAGAATAGGAATCCTAAAGAGTTGGGAGAATTCTTACAAAGTTAGCACAAGTTGATAATCGGAAAATGTGAAGCAATGGTGTAGAGGATCAAAGAACTGGAAGAGAACATTTATCATGTCTTCATCAGTGTTGGAGGTTACCAAGTTTAGGAGGCGACCATGTCTTTCAGTAAATGGAGAATTCTCTGGAACCCTTGATTCTAGCTCTTTAAGTAGAGGAGGGATCCTTACAAGATTGACTTGAATGGTTTTATGGCGAATAGAATCCATGTCCTACAAAACAGAACAAAGATAAATCCCAAAATCCTTGAAATGGTTAGTGAGTATGAGTAGGATGTTATGATGTTTATGATGTTATGTACAAGTAAATATATACAAACAAAACAAACAAGTCCTTAGGTTTAGGCTTGCATGGAGTCTCATAGGTAAGTACCCTCTTGAAGCTTAGTTGGCTCAAACTTGTCCTAGCAATAGTAACCAGATTCTAAGGGAGCTCAATATCACTGGTTGTTTCCTTGGGCATTGTTTCAGTGCAAGCCTCTTTAATGGAGACCAAAATATCCCAAAAAGCCAAACCTCAATGAGTTAGTATCGAGTATCTACCAACTTCATACTGCACCAAAGTCGGTCATCTCACTACGTCCTAATGGCCAAGTTGGTCAAGTAAAGGTTCTAGAAGTTAGTTAGTGCTTCAGGACATCATTCAGTGGCCCCGTATTCTCCTTGACTACTCAATGGCTACCAGTACCCACAAATATGTCACACTAACGTAGCTATTGCTTAGACCATGTCGGTATACCCTGCACAGTTTCTACAATGTATTGTTACTTACCTATAAGGTATCTAAAATCCGGGTAGAGGATTCAAACCCAAACAAAGAACCAAAATGTAAAGCATACAAGTCAAACAATGAAAGCAAGTAAATATGATCTAACCCTAAGGTAACCCCACTTTTAAAATATTCTCCCCAGCAGAGTCGCCAGTTCTGCGATACAGTGGGAGAACTGACTTGGTGTTTTGCGTTTTATCGCAAATGTTGCGAATAGCAAGAGTCGCCACCGACTTTTCTTTTATCCAAAAGGAAAGACTGAAAAGAACAGGAAAGACCTTTGAGATGTTTTCTTGAGTTCGGGGGGTAGATTATGAAAAGGGAAGGTATTAGCACCCTTTCATCCATAGTTATCCACGGACTCTTAGTTTCTTTCTAGATCACTTGATTTTGTTTGAAAATATGCTTTGTGTGGTTTTTGAAAGTATTTTGAAAATGTCTTTGTAATGATTCTCGTTTCTATAAGAACGTGTACAAAGTGTTGTTTTGAAAATAGTTTCAAAGAAGTGTTTGTGGATTGTGTTTTTGAATGTGATTTTGAAAAGGTGTATTTGTAATGGTTCTCGTTTCTATAAGAACGCGTACAAAGTGTTGTCTTTTGAAATTGTTTCAAAATGAGAGTGTTGGTGTATAAAATGTTTTTGTTGTGAGCAAGCGAGCAACTAGGAGCGAATCTACCTACTCAAAAGGTCTTAGATGTTCTTTTCCTTCTCCTTCAAATGTTGCTATCTTACCATTGTTTTGGTAAGAAGCCCCATCGTTGGATGTGAAGGGACGGGTGTGGGATGTTTGTATATCATAGAAGGCAACCTATGGAACGTTTTAGCAATGTCGTTTTAGGGACTAGATCATTTACCGAAGGCAACATTGAGAGTCATCGAGGGACTACAATCTTTTATCGAGGGTCTTTACTAAAACGCCCATGTTCGAGGGACATGACTACTTTCCGATAGGCAACAAGTGATATTACCTTAAGGGTGCATGTGTGAATTGTGTGTTTGATTGCAGTTAATCTTTGATTTTTAGGTTGTCTACTTGTTAATTTTTATCTTTCCATACATCCTAATTATTCACAATATATGAAAGCAATAAAAGTGCGGAAAAGTAAAGTCCTACACTATTACATCATTAAGGGGATGGGTGTACAAATTTACAAATGGGGATTGCAAGAAATTAAAATTCTAATTATCTATTACTACCATATTGAAATAATGTACAAGAATTGAAATGGACTTGTTTTGTTTTTTTGTTAAGTAATTAGTTTACTTAAGAAAATATTTTGATCTCTTTTTTTTTATCTAAAAGAAATAAAATAAAACATGTGAATATGAAATATTTTTGGTGTTTTTGGTTATTAAAAGCAAAAATAAGACAAGAGAGAGAAAAAAAGGAGTCAGAATCAGCACATTGCTGAAACGAAGGGGAACATAAGTTTTGACTCTGATACGCTGCAAGAGAGAAAATGTTAGTAGGCAAGTAGAAGGTCAGAAGTTTCGGGCCTGGGTACTCCAAGTTATGAGGTTGCTGGGAATAGAGGAAAACCTAAAAGCTCTGTTTATTGAGGGGGTTTAAAAGTTGTAGTGTAACTAGGAACCTAGAAGTTCATGTATTTCTGGCAAGTCAGAGGTTATGATTATTTGAGAGAGTGAGGTGATAGTGTTGTTGGGTGAGGATATCTAGAAGTTCTGATCTAGGAGTATCGTGTGACAGATAAATGGGTAAAAATGTCAATAAATAAACCTAAAAAGATTCTTCTAGGGCTAGAACCCAGGACCCTTAACACTAATGTCTTATGCGCACACATTGTCTGCCATTGGGGTGGTTGTACATCCGGTATTAGAAGCAAAAGCATAAACATGTGTCACAAAGTAAACTCTGATGATAAATTCCAGTTCTTTCTTCATGCTAATCAGAACATCTGCAACTTAGTTAAATCTTAACAGAACAGAAAACACAGACATAACAATTATGGCAGTTTTTCCATCATGGTTTCAGAAGCATAAAAAATGTCAAGACTATAACTCAGAAACAAGCATGTATTTTATAGTCCTAGTTTCCCTAAGAAGTTCTGAACTGATGTTCTTCCTATTTAGGCAGGCAAATACATGAAACCTCAGAATGTGTACAACATCATAATCATGATGTTTACATTGTATTTTGAACATGCAAGTCTAATAATGCTTAAGTGATATGATGAGGGTTATCAGAAGCTTACCTTGCAGCTGAAAAATGTTCTGTGAGATGGAACAACCTTTAACTTGGGTTATGAATGGTGAATGGAAGATTCAGAAGCTGTATGGATGATTTGGTCAAGAAACACTTGAGGGAAGTTGGAGTTTGAATGCAAGAATAAAAAACAAGCAGGTTTTGTATTTGTGTTTGCAGTTTCGGAATTCTGGAATTTTTAGCAAGGTTTCAAAGCTTTTCCTTTCAATTTTTTTGACCGCCATTCACAGTTGCAAATGAAGTTCAATTTATAGGCAATAACTTTGTAGCTTGGAGAAGTCAAAAGTACCAACATCATGCTAGTGTGCTGGCTCTTTCTTGAAGCAAGATAAAAAAGTACGATGGTTAGTATCTTTTAGCCATGCCTAAGCTGGATGTGTAAGCATGGATTAAGGAAAAGTAACCTCAGAGGCAAAAGCAAAACAATGGCCCAGCATAAACTTGTACAAAAGTTTGCTTTTCAAGGACAACAATGGTACTTTTATCTCACACGTGGGGAAATCCTTTGGATAAAAACTCAAAAGTGGTTGTGAGCATTGAATGATGATGAGATTTATCAAACCAGAAATCTTGCGCTATGAGATTGTGCATCATAGTTTAATTCTGGGCCAGAAGTTCAGCATCAGCGCAACTTAGAACAAACATCCAACTTCTGATCCTTGAATCTCTTTGCTCCAGCATATTTTGAGCGAGTTCTCAGACTTTCCAGAAAGCTTATGACATGCTTTGTAAGCCCTCTTTGAATTAATATTGCAACTTCTGACTGAACCTATGCGAAAACTGGCCCAGAGGTTGTAAACAAATTCTGATTTGAAAATGCTCAGAATTTACTAGGTGTTTAAGTTTCAAGGACGTGACTTTGAAGAGGTACAACTTGAAATTCCAGCACTTCTAGAAGAAGTTCTTTTCTACAGTGTTTTAGGTTTCATTGAGATCTAAAACTATTGAGTTATAAGTTCTTCCAGAATCAGCTTTCATCATGGTCATAGTTTGATCAGAAGTCCTGAATTTGTCATATTTCTTAAATACTTAGAAAAATTCTAAATATTTAGAATTTTGACTTTCTCAAAGTAAGTTTGCCTTTTGAATTTCTTTACGAAAAAAAAACTCATATTTCAACATGTCTTGATGAGATATGACTCTTGAAACTTGACTTTGATCCAAAAGTCAAAGTTTGACTTTCCGGTATACAAAATGACCATTTTGCCCTTGTGAATGACTTTCTTGGAAAATTTGTAATTCAAGGCTTGGAATTGGATGGAAGCAAACCTAAGGGTATAGGATGATCCTTTGAGAAATGAGAGGGAAAATTTTGGGGCACAACACAAGTATCCAGATATCTGAGAATAATATCTAGAGAAGCATCTGTTTGGGAGAAGAAAGGAAAATCCTTCAGAAGTACTCTTCTAGTGGTAATGACTTCCTTGGTTGTTAATGTTGGATCCTTCTTGATGGTTTAAATAATCTTCATCTTCTTTAGATTCTTGGAATTTAGAGGTCTACCAGCTTAAGCTTCCAGAGTTCTGACTTGTTGAGCCTCAGTCAGATGTTCAATCAGTTTGTTTTCTGTCAGAATATCTGAAATGTGTCTATCCAGAGGGATCCAATCTCTCTTTGTTCTTTATTCTTCTCTTGTCTCTTTAACGCTATTCTTCAGATGATTGAACAGAAGGTATGGGAGATTAATCTTTTCTTTGGTGGCTATGAAGTACAGAAGATACTGCTGATCAATGTTGATATAGTCTGGAGAGCTTGTGGATTTTCTGTGATTGATGCAACCCAAAATGATTTTTGACCAAATTTTGAGGTAATCTTTCAGATATTGATTTTGTTGGATGGTTAGCCAGAAGTAAAAATTTCTTTTGAAATCTTTTTTAGGTCAGAGCTTTTGTCAGCCATATCGCTGCAACGAATACCACCATTGTCGTGACCTATAAGTTGCCCAATGAGATCTTCAGAGATGACTATTTTATTTCCCATCACGAAGGAAGTGACCTGATGATTTGAAGTTGTAGTATGAATCCAGAATTCTTTAACGAGTCTTGGAAAAACTAGACCCAGCAGGCGATCAAAGTACTTGTTCCATCCTTGGAACTCAACATCAGGGGTTAGATCGTATCCGTTTTCCTTCATGCTGATGAAGTCTACAATAAGCTCACACAGAACTTTCAGTGAATCAATGGGAGTAAGTAGAGTTCTTGAGGGTTCTTTGTACCTTTCTGATGTTGAAGGAGAATAGCCAAGAATGCTTTGAGAGCTTTGAGCAAGTTGTTGGGAGGAAGCCATTGTTCACACAGACATTTTAGGGGTTTTGAAAGATTGAACAAAATTAAGAGAGAAAAAAAGAATTGAAAGTGGAAAAGTGATAGTGAAAGTGAGCAACGTATATATAGGAAAATAGGAGACTTAATTAACAAGAAAAGGGTTTAAAAGAGAATGGTTACTTGCATTAATGATTCTTGAGAAAGAGGGATAGCGTAAAGATATGAAACAATTACCGATATGACATGAGTCTCAATGCATCCAATCAATATTTCAGTCTCTTAAGAATTTAAACACGTGTTCAGCCTTAGAGGAAAACCTTGTGTTGAGTTGACAAATGTTGATATTGTGAACTGCAAGCTATCTTTGAAATGAACTGTTTGGAGAATTTTCAGATCTTCTTAGATAGATCCTGATACAACTTTCCTTCTTACTTCTAAAGAACTATTGATCAGATGTTCATACAAAAAATAAAGGTATAAAGTTCTGAGGGTTAACATATACATAAACAAAACTATCATTCTGGGCATAGTTTCATGTTGTGATATGGTGAGAGAACTGACTTGGTTGTTTTGTGTTTGATCGCAAATGTTGCGGTTTAGCAAGAGTCGCCACCGACTTTTCTTTTATCCAAAAGGAAAGGTGAAAAAGTACAGGAAAGACCTTTAAGATTATTTCTTGAGTTCGGGGGGTAGATTATGAAAAGGGAAGGTGCTAGCATCCTTTTCATCCATGGTTTTCCATGGGCTCTTAGTTACTTACTAGATCACTTGCTTTTTGTTTGAAAATGTGCTTTGTGTGGTTTTTGAAAGTATTTTGTAAAGATGCAATCGTTTAGGCAAATTTGTAATGATTCTCGTTCGTAAGAATGTATACAAAATGTTTGATCTTTTGAAAATGTTTTCAAGTTTGAAATATGTTTTGAAAGTGTTGGTGTTTTGAAAATAGAAATGATGTTTTGGTTTTGAAATTGAGCAAGCAACTAGAAGTAATCTACCTACTCAAAAGTCTTTCATGTTTATTTCCTCTTTTCTTTGACATTGTTATCTTACCATTGATTTGGTAAGTAACCCTATATTTAGATGTAAAAGGTATGGGCGTGGGTCATCGTATAATCATGATTAGAAATATTGTAAGATATCTTAGCATTTTCTTTAGGGACTAAGATCATTTTTAAAGGAAATATGGATAGCGTCATAGAGGGACTATAATCTTGTATTTTGCTTGTTTTTGCTAAGATACCTCACATGCATAATATGGCCATTTTTGCAAGGCAACAAAGTGGATTTACCCTAGGGGTGTAAGTGTGCAAGTGTATTGATTTACATGCTTGATTTGTCTTTGATTAGGGTTTGCTAATTATTGGTTTTAATCTTTCCATACAAAACCCTAATTACTAGCATTTGTATATAAAGCATTTAAATTGCGGAAAATAAAAATACTAAGCTATTACATCATTTAGGGGAGGAGGTGTACAAATTTATAAATGGGGAATTGCAAGAAATTAAATCTAAATAAACTATTACAACCATATTGAATTTGAATAAATATACAAAATAAAGATAAAAATGCAAGAATATAAAATGTAAAAAGAAATGTGATTTTTGTTTGGTTTTTCATGAAAAGGGTTTTTGACTTGATTAATTAAAATAAAATAATTAACTGAAAATAAGAAAATTAAGATTAAGTTAGTAAAATAAATTAATTTAAAGAAAACAAGTTTTTTAGGGTTTTGTGTGAATTTAATAAAATTAGTAAATAAAAATAATTAACTAAAAGTCCTAAATTCTAAATTGATTTTTATAAGAAAAATATAATAATATAGTGATCAAACTTAAATTATCTAAATATTTAAAAAAGGTAAATTAAATTATTTAAAGGAAATGTTTTTGTTCTTTTGTTAAACTAAATAAATATAAATAATAAAAAATAAATATTTTTTGGATTTTTTATTAATGAAAATATTAATAATAATAATATTAAGAATAATAATAAAAGATAAAAAAGTAAAATAAAATAAAATTAAAAAAATAAAGTTAGGGAGGTTGATAAGTCAAACCAGGAGTATTGTTAAGAAAAAAAAAAAAGGCAGGCCCATAGGATGGAGGCCCAAGCGCTTCTTGAAACCAAAAAAATGTCAAAAAATGTGAAAAATGCAAAAGGCAGCGCGCTGAGGTTCGAACCCGTGACCTCTGCCAATAATGCACGCTGCCTTACCACTGAGGTGGTTGTACATCCGTTAACTTATGTGAAAGAATAAATACATAATGTAAAACATCTCCATGACCCGTACTTCGTCTTCAACCTTCAGCCATCCAGACCATTTGTATCTCATTCATTTCTCAACAAAAATGGAAAATGTAAACATGAAAATTGTGCTATTTTTCCTCATGAATCTAACCATGTAAACAACTAAAGCTATAGATCAAAGATTAATGAGAATTTCTCTGACCCTAATTTGAACCCTAATTTTTTAGAAAATTCAAACTTAAAATTCTCTAAGCTCAAGCCATGTAAATGAAAACTAAGGATATGTACAGCTTCAGGGAAATGATGTCTATATTTTATCTTCACAAATGCAAGCATAACAATGCATAAGTAATGAGATATAAGTTTTAAAAAAAACCTCAAAACTGGAAATTGTGAAATGCAAATGAGCTTGATTCAAGGTGCTGCAATGATCAGGTTAGCTTCCTCAAGTTCCCAGGAAGCTAATGCAATGGTTTGCTTGAGCAATGGATGGCTGGAATGGCTTGGAGAAGTCAATGTACAAACTCTGTTTTTTGGTTATGGAGGTTATGGTAAATGGTGTTACAGTTCTGGAATGAGGATGGGGATGAGTAGTATTTGATGTAAGGAAGCTTTAGTAACCAAAAGGCCAAGAAACGCACGAGGGAAATATGAGTTTGGTGTTCAAGGTCAGAAACTGTGCAATAATGGAGTTTTTGGGCAATTTCTTATTTGAGAGAGTTTTGGTGTGTTTCAGGGTGCTTCAGCTCTTTTTCTAGCTCACAAATAGTGCTTCTATTTATAAGCAACAAGTTTGGAAGCTTGTTGTTGATCAGAATTCAAAATCACAAGTTAAGCATAACATGTGATTTTTGAGAAATCCAAGTTTCAAAGCTTTGTGTACTTGCTAAGATAGAGTGGTTACGCTTTAAACACACTTGCTTCTGACTTTGTAGATGGAGTGTGATCAGAGGGAATAAGTTAGAGGCTCAAGAATTGACTTTGTGCATAAAGCTTGCTTTTCCAAAATGGAAGTGTTCACTTTGTGCCATTAATGGAAATATGAATTGGAGTAAAGCTTAAACCACTTGGATTAAAGCTCAAAAGTTTGTGTAATCCATTAATGATGGAGAGGTACACAAGTTAGAAGGCCTTCAAAGCAAGATTATGCAGCCTATCATTGAAATTTCATTTTTGTTCATCATGAAAATGACCTATAATTTTAGTTTGAAACCCTAACTTCCTCTATTCGATTCTCCTTGCTAAAGAATGATATCAAGGAGTTCTTGGACATTTTAGAAATATTGTAATGTGCTCAACAAACCCTCTTTGAATCACTTTTGAAAATTCCCCTTGGAACTATATGAAAAATTTCCATGAAGTTAGGTCAAAATCCTGCCTAAACTAGGGCAAAATTTTCACTAAGTGTTTAGTTTCAAGACCATGACTTCATGGATTAATAACTTGAGATCCAAGCATTTCTAGGAGGAGTTGTGTAAATAAATGTTTTATATATCATGTATATATTTCATGTTAAAATTTTCATTTGAATCATCTAAGAATCATGGTGAAAAATTGGCTCAAAGTTGTGAAAAAATATGAAGTCTTCCACACAAAAATTTCTAAGTTTGAAAACTTTGACTTTTCAAAATGAAATCTTGACTTTTTGATTTCTTGATGAAAATTTTCATGTTTTTATGAATTGTGATCTTTGACACTTGATTTTGACCAAAAAGTCAAAGTTTGACTTTTTAGTATACAGTTGACTATTGATCAGTTGATTGAAAATTAACTATCAATCAATTGATCTTGAGCAATGTTTTGAGTAATGACATTAGGTAAAAATGATGAAATTGAACTCTTGAGATCATGCCTCAAACCAATTAACCATTTGCTAGGTCAAAAATAAAAAATTGCCCTTTCTCAATCAAAACCCTAATTTTGACCATTTTGCCCTTTTGATAATTTGATCAAATTTCTTGAGGAATTATGGTCCAAACTTGATAAAATGATACATATGAGTTTATAGTGTTTATGTGGATAAACAATTATGAAGTTTGACTGTAAATTGGCCACAATTGACTTTTTCCTAATATAGTAGATTTTTAGGTCAACTACTCAATTGACTGAGCAAAAATGTGATCCAAGGCTTGAAACTTGACATGAGTAATATTGGGGGTCCATAATGATCCATGAAAGTCATATGAGGCATAGAAAGTTCAATTATCCTTGTGCAATCTCAAACCCTAATTTCAGTTATCAGTGTTTAAGGAGGTGTCTTGAGCTGATTAACCCTTGTGCAGTCTTGAAGACAATGAGATATTGTGAGAAAATATTTGATAAATGAGAGGGAAAATTTTGGGGTACAACACATGCTGAGATGTTTCAGAATGAAATTAAACCTATCTTCAGAAAGGGGTTTTGTGAAAACACCAGCCCATTAATGGTCTGTGTCTATGAATTTTAATGAAAGAATTCCTTTCTAAATATATTCCCTAATAAAATGATGTTTAATTTCTATATGTTTAGACCTAGAATGTAAAATGGGATTTTTTGAAAGACATAGCAGAAGTATTGTCACAGAAAATAGGAATGTTACTCTTATATATGTTGAAGTCTTCGAATTGGCTTTTCATCCAGAGCATCTGTGTGTTGCATCCAACTGCAGCTATGTATTCAACTTCAGTAGTTGATAATACAATGGTGGATTACCTCTTGCTGGACCACGAGATTAGATTGTTCCCAGAAATTGGCAGCTTTTAGAAGTACTTTTCTTTTCTATTCTGTCTCCAGCGAAGTCAGCATCACAGTACCCTACTAATTTGTAATCTTTGGTTTTTCTATAACAAAGACCAAGATTAGTAGTACCTTTCAGATACTTGAAAATTCGCTTAACAGCTGTTAAGTGAGATTCTCTAGGATCTGATTGGAATCTAGCACACGGGCAGACACTATACAGAATATCAGGTCTTGAAGTTGTTAAATATAAGAGAGAACCAATCATACCTCTCTAGATCTTCTGTTATACCTTCTTACTTACCTCTTCCTTTTCCAGAATGCATGTGGGATGCATAAGAGTTTTGGTTGGCTTACATTATGACAGGTCAAATTTCTTCAGGAGTTCTTTGACATACTTGCTTTAATGTATGTATGTTCCTTCTAGAGTTTGATTGATTTGGATACCCAGAAAGAACTTAAGTTCTCCCATCAAACTCATTTCAAATTTTTCCTGCATAGATTTAGCAAATTATCTTCCTAGAGAGGCTTTAGTAGATCCAAAAATGATATCATCTATGTAAATTTGACAAACCAGAATGTCATTTTTAAAGAGTTTACAGAATAAAGTAGTGTCCACCTTCCCTCTGGTAAAATTATTTTCTAAGAGAAAGTTACTTAGTCTTTCATACCAAGCTCTGGGAGCTTGTTTCAGACCATATAACAATTTCTCAAGTTTATAGAAATAATCTGGATATTTTGAATTTTCAAAACCAGGGGGTTGGTGCACATAAACTTCTTCATCAATGTAACCATTTAAAAACGCACTTTTAATAACCATATGATAAAGAGTGATGTCGTTATTTACTGAAAAAGAAATTAAAAGTCTGATAGATTCTAACCTGGAAACTGGAGCAAAGGTTTTGGATAGTCTATCCTCTCTTTCTGACTATAAGCTTGTGCCACCATTCGTGCTTTATTTCTGACTACGTCTCCTTGTTCATTTAGTTTGTTTCTGAATACCCATTTGGTTCCAATGATGTTAAACCCTTTTAGTTTAGGAACAAGATCCCACACATCGTTTCTGGTGAACTGGTTTAATTCTTCCTGCATTTCAAGTATCCAATCATTGTGCAGAAGGGCTTCGTCAATGGAAGTTGGCTCAATCAGAGATACTAATCCCATGAGAGATTCTTTAGAATTTATGAATGTAGATCTTGTTCTGATTGGATCTTCTTTCTTTCCCAGAATCTTGTTTTCTGGATGAGCTAAACTGCTTCTGGATTGTCTTTTCTAGAGAGGCTCTTCAGATGTTTCTATAATGTTTGTGACAGCTTCTTCTGGAGTTGACTGTGATTCTTTATGAGCAACTTCTGACGAAGTGTCTTCAGTACCTTTAAGTTGAACTTCTATATCTGCAAAAATTTGACCATGCTTTGACATTTGAGAACCAAGATTATCATCAAATCTGACACTGATAGGCTCTTCCACAATCCGTGTTTCTGTGTTATATACTGTATAACCTCTTGAATGTTCAGAGTATCCTAACATTAGACACTTTTTTTGCTTTAGAGTCAAACTTGTTTAGATGTCCTTTAGTATTTAGAATGAAACAAGTACATATGAATGGATGAAAATAAGAAATGTTGGGCTTTATATTCTTCCACAGTTCATATGGAGTCTTATCCAGAATAGGTCTTATGGAGATTCTATTCTGAATATAGCATGCTGTGTTAATTGCTTCTTCCCAGAAGTTCTTAGAAATATTAGTCTACTTGATCATGGTTCTGGCCATTTCTTGTAAAGTTCTATTCTTTCGTTCTACAACTCCGTTTTGTTGAGCATTTCTAGGACAAGAGAAATCATGAGAGATGCCATTCTCATTAAAAAATAATTCAAATTTTTTGTTTTCAAATTCCCCACCATGATCACTTTTGACTTTAACAATTCTTAGATCTTTTTTTCATTTTGGACTTGGTTATAGAAAGCAAAGAACACAGAATGTGACTCGTCCTTGTGTCTTAAGAACTTTACCCATGTCCATCTCTTATAGTCATCTATGATCACTAATCCATACTTCTTGCCGTTAATGGATGCAGTTTTCACTGGTCCAAATAGATCTATATGCAGAAGTTCTAATGGTCTAGAGGTAGAAAAAACATTTTTTTTAAAGAAGGTTTTTCAAACTTGCCTTTTTGACATGCTTCACACAGAGCATCTGAGCTTAACTTCAGGTTAGGAAGTCCTCTAACCAGATTGAGTTTTTTAATCTGAGATATCCTTCTCATACTAGCATGCCCTAATATTTTGTGCCATACCCATTGCTCATCGTTAACAGACAATAGGCATTTTACATTCTGACTTTTTAGTTCAGAAAATTTTATTTTGTAAATGTTGTTCTTTCTCTTTCCATTAAAGAGGACAAATCCATCTTTCTGACTAATTGCTTTACAGGACTTTTGATTGAATATTATATCATAACCATTATCACTTAATTGACTTATGTAAAATAGTTTATGCATTAATCCATTTACTAACATAACATTAGTTATAGAAGGAAGTGTATCGTTACCAATAGTTCCAGAGCCAATAATCTTTCCTTTCTGATTGGCCAACGTCTTCTTGAGTTTAAACCACAACCCGGTTTTCTCAAGGTATTACACAATAAAATATTTGAAAGAGTGTACAATATGTTTTTTCTAATAAAATAGTATCACACAAGTGATTTTTACACAAATGAATTTTTTTAAGATGAAGGTGATGAAACTTTTTCATTTGTTGTGCGCAGATAAATCGTAAACCATTTCTCCTTAAATTCTTGTATATATAGGCAACACAAGTTATGAGCTTTTGGAATGTTGATAAATAGTAATTAAAGAACTTTCCAAACATATAGATTCTTGTCCTCTTCCAATCGTTACTTTTGAATAGCCATAAATGAATTGTAACGCTTCAGAACATGCTTGCTTCAAAATGCTTCAGAAGATGTATGTTATCGTTGGGACTCCTTTACTTCTTTCTTGAACTATATGAATCAGAATAATAGAGTTCTTGTTCGCAGTATTTAGTGCACTCAGAAGTTGTAGCTTGAGAACTTCTCTATATAAGCATGTTATGCAGATTCCTTTCTATATAAGATATGTTGAATCCGAGTTTAAACAATGATCTAACTCATCTTCTGTGCTTCTTTCATCAGAACTTGTCTGTAAACAAAATTACTTATTTACGGAGCATAATTGTTCTTTGAATGTTTGTTATCATCAAAACTCTTACAAGGGTTGTAGAATCAAACTATATTCTAAAAAACACATGATCAAATCTCATTCCATGCTGCATAATCTTGCTTTGCATGTCTCTTAACTTGTAAATCTCACCATAATTGAATTTTTACACAAACTTTTGAGCTATGGTCAACTTGATTCAAGCATTGTCCAATGCATCTTGCCATTTAAGGGAGAAATGTACCATTTCCATTCTTGAAAAGAAAGCTTTTTGCAAAAGTCTGATCCTTGATCCTCTAACTTGTTTCTTCTGCACACACTCAATCTACAAAGTCAGAAGCAACATGTTTAAAGTGTTTAACCACTCTATGATCAACGGTACAAGGCATTGAAACTTGATTTTTCAAGATAATCACATGTTTAGCTTAACATGTGATTTTGAATTCTGATCAACTTGAGCTTCTCCAACATTTCCATATAAATAGAGACACTATTTTACAACCAAAGCCACGGAAAAACAAGCCCTCAAACCCCCTCAATCTCTCCCAAGTCAGAATTTGCCAAAAATCACCATTTTTAAGATTTTGAAACCTTAACTTCGAAACTCATCACTCTTGCAACTATTGTACAAACACTTCATATATATCATATAGAAGTTATCCATACCCATGCTTCCTCACTGTAACATCATTTTCATCATCCATCATTGCAACTTGACTTGAGTAGATCAATCCAGACACTTTCAAGGCAAAGTAAGAGTTGCAACATACTCACAAAGGTCCCAGGAAGCGAAAGCAATCATCACATTGCTTCTGGAAGTCATGTAGAGGACATTGAATTTTTGCATCAAGAGGTATGTTTTTCCAACTTTAAAATCTTGGTACAAGCATCATTTGCACTTATTTTTAAAAGATAAAATGTAGATATCATGTCTATGAAGCTAACCATATCCTTAAATTTCATTTTAATTGACTGTGGGATGAGAATTTTGAAACTGAATTTTTTGGACATTTAGGTTTTCAGTTTGGTACAGGTCGAAATTTGTGAGTTGTAGTGGGAATAAACAAAAACTAATTACATATTTGAAATCTTTTCGAAATTCTAAGCAAGTTTCATTTTTACATTTTTGAATTTAATTGAGAAATGAGGAAGTTGGAGTTTTTAAAAAATAGAAATCATATATTGTTACAGTAACAGTAACGATGAATGCAAGGAAGAAGAAGAAGATAAAAATCCAATTTTTTGAAAAGAATTTATTTTATATTTAATAGAACATGTTTTATAAACGGATGAAACAGTCATCCAAGTGGTAAGCAATATGCGTGCTAAGTCAGTTGTCTAGAGGGACCTGGGTTCGAGCCCCAGTGATACCTTTTTGCATTTTATTTGTTATTTTTCAAACTAACATGCAGGTTTATTATATTTTGTGTGATACCTATCTAAAACACAAGCAGGCGCTTGGCCTGGTGGTAAGGGCGCGCCCTGGAGCCTTAGGGGGCGTGGGTTTAACATCCATCATATGCAACTTTTGTTTTTTCTTTTCTTTTAATTTCTTTTGTTATCATTTATTTTCATCATTTTCAAATAATTCTTTTTGCATCCAAATTTAATCATTTTAAGCTGATTTTTTGTACACTATTAAATTATCACCTTTCCTTTATAAATATTAAAAAATATCACAAAAATATTTTTTATTTCCTTATGTTTTTCAAATCAAAACCTTTTCCATAAATTAACCTTTTCTTTTTTGAATTAAAACTAAATTAGACTTAGGTTTTTATTTTGTTTTCTTTTTAATTAACTTAGACTTTTTATTTTATTAAATAATTAATTAACTTCTCTTGTGAATTAATTAGTTTAATTACGTTAACCATAAAACCTCTTCTATCAAAAAACTCATAAAAACATTTTCTTTTACATTATCTTTATATTCTTGTACATTTTATTATTTTGCATTATTCAATTTGGTTGTAATAGTAATTAGGTTTTAATTGCTTTCATTCCCATTTGTAAATTTATATCTCTATCCACAAAAGTATTGTAATAGTGTAGAACTTTATTTTCGGCACTTTACCGCATTTCATTATATTGTTTAGTAATTAGGCGTGTATGGCATGATTTAAAATCAATCGCTAGACAACCCTAATCAAGACAAATTACACTTGAATCAAACACACTTTTCACATGTGCACCTCTAAAGTAACCTCGCTTGTTGCCTCAGAAAAATAGTCATGTGCCTCGAATGTAAGATGCTTTAGCAAAGACCCTCGATAAAAAATATTGTAGTTCCTCGATGACCCTCCGACGTTGCCTTCGGTAAAATGATCTTAGTCCCTTACGACAATTGCTAAAGCATCTCATAAGTTGCCTTCTATAAATGTACAATGACCTGAGCCTGTCCCTCACATCCAATGATAAAACTTCTTACCAATCAATGGTAAGATAGAACTATCTAAAGGAGGAAGAAAAGAACAAAGATTTATTTTGAGTAGGTAGAACGCTCGTAGTTGCTTTCTCACAAACTAAAAAAATTTCCACACTCATACTTTCAAAACATCTTTCCAAAAACAAACATCTCTTTGAACTATTTTCAAAACCAAGACTTTATATACATTCTTATAGAGACGAGAATCATTACAAAGTTTTGCAAAACAAAGACGTTTTCAAAATAATTTCAAACAAACACAAACACATTTCACAAAGCATTTCAAAGTGAGCTAGAAACTAAGAGCCCATAGATAAATATGGATGAAAAGGGTGCTAACACCTTCCCTTTTCATAACCTACCCCCCGAACTTAAGAAAAATTCTCAAAAGGTCTTTCCTATTATTTTCACCCTTACCTTTATTGGATAAATGAAAAGTCAGTGGCGACTCTTGCTATTCGCAATAATTGCGATAAAACGCAAAACACCCAAGTCAGTTCTCCCACCGTATTACAGAACTGTCGACTCTGCTGGGGAAGTAAATTAAAATTGGGGTTACCTTAGAGACTAGATCACCTTTAAATGCTTTCATTGTTTGACTTGCTTGCTTTACATTATGGGTTATGTTTGGGTTTTGTATAGATCCTCTACCCGGATCTGGGAACATTATTAGGTAAGTAGAAAAGATCGTGGAGATTGTACGATGTAGACCAATATGGTTAGAGCGATGGCTATGTTAGTGTGACACATTTGTTGGTACCAGTATCCCTTGTGGCGAATCGAGGAGAATACGGGGCCACTATATGGTGTCATGAAGCACTAACTGACCTTAGAACCTTTAGTTGAATAACTTGGACATTGGGAAGTAGTGAGATAGCCAGCTTTGGTGCAGTTCGAAGTTGGTTGATACTCGATACTACGCTCATTGAGATCGGACTTTCGAGATATTTCAGTCGCCAATAAAGAGGCTGACGCTGAAACAATGCCCGATGAAGAAAGATCAATGATATTGAGATTCCCTAGAACCCGATTACTTTTTAGGACAAGTTGAACCAACTAAAATTCAAGAGGGTACTTACCTATGAACCCCATGCAAGCCTAAACCTAAGGGCTTGTTTTCTTTGGTTGTATATGATTATTTATACATAACATAATGACATCATACTATAACATTTGCACTAACCATTTCAAGGACATAGAGATTTATCTTTGTTCTGTTTTGTAGAATATGGCTTCCATTTGCAGAAATACCATATGAATCAAGCTTGTTAAAGTGTCTCCTCAACTCAAGGAGTTAGCATCAGGGGTCACTAAAAATTCTCTGTTCACCAAGAAGTATGTTCGACTCCTCAACTTGGTTACCTCAAAATTTGAAGAAGACATAGTACATGTACTTTTTCAATTCTTTGATCCTAAACATCACTGTTTTACATTTCCTGATCACCAATTAGTACCTACCATAAAGGAGTTATCTCAATTATTAGGAGTTCCTATTCTTGATCAATTACCCTTCACCGGTATTGAGAAATACCCAAGAGTTGAGGAGATTGCTCTAGCCTTACATTTTCAACGGTCCGACATTGTGGCTAATTGGGAAACTAGAAGTGGTGTTAAAGGTTTTCTAGCCAAGTTTCTATTTGAGAAGGCTCAACTATTTTGGGATGCTCTGGATTTGCAAGATTTTGAAGAAGTTTTGGCTCTTCTAATCTATGGGGTGGTATTGTTCCCTAATCCATACCAACTTATAAATATGAATGCGGTCAAAATCTTCCTATCTCGTAACCCGGTGCCTACCCTACTTGGAGCCATTTTGCATTCTCTTCACACCCATACCATGAAAAGAAGGGGGATTCTTATGTGTTGCACTCCTTTGCTGACTGGGTGGTTTATTTTTCACCTTCCTCTGTCAGTTTTGAAGAATGAACAAGGCATGAAGTGGTCTCAAAGGTTGATGTTACTCTCGCATTCAGATATTCATTGGTGTTCTCGATCTTTGGAGGATGTCACCATTATTGACCGTTGTGAGGAATTCCCTAATGTCCCACTCCTTGGAATTAGGGCAGGTATCACTTATAATCCTTGCTTGGCTCTACAACAGTTTGGTTACGCTCGGAGGGATGGTCTCCATGATGCGCTTGTCCAAGGTATTGTGTTTGACTATGAGAATGATATCCAAGGTTATCGTCAAAGATTTGTAAGAGCTTGGGACGTGGTGAATAAGGTTGATAGAAAAACTTTGGGGCATAAGAACTCTATTCCTTTGGAACCTTATCTCAAGTGGGTGTGAGCTCACGCTCAAAACCTCATGATGCCACATGTAGCCATCCTACCAATCATTATAGAGCCTATTGCTGAAGGAGTCGCTCCTTACACCATTCTTCATCCTGACATGCCTACTACTCTCGAGGAATTGCAATGGTCATGGATTTAACTCAAGGGGGAGCGAGACACCTTTGAAGCCCAATTCTACTCGAGCGAGAAGAAAATGTTAGAGCTCACAAGGCAACTCCACAAGGAGTGGAACTTGAATGCATACATCAGTTCAAAGATGAAGCGTCCATGGGAGACATGAGTCTTTTGTTGTATAATTTCATTTTGTTGTTTTCTTTCATTGTAAGCCTAAGAGGCAGTTTGTAACCTTTGAACTTAATAATATAACTAATGTTTTTGTTTCTATTTTTTTAAAGCAAATTTAAATCTTAAAGGTCCTTGAAAGCATTGCATACGCATAACATGCATCATATCATAAGCAGGTTTTCTGACACAGGTTTTCTCATCTTTCTACTGTTTATTTTAATATGAGATGGATCTCGAGAAAACTGTGAAGGACTTGCAGACTCAAAACTCTCAGTTTCAAGAAACTTTGTTCAACTTAGCAAAGGGGCAGCAAGAAATGATGACACTTCTTGTCACGAAAAAGAAGACAAAGAAGAAAGTTGTAATCAACATGGGGAAAAGATTCAAAGGCCCCGTCCGACAAGTTCAAGTTGAAGAAGACTCTTCTGAGGAGGATGAGAATCAAGATGAAGATGCTAGGAGAACCCGTTTCGCGGGTGGAAATAATCAAATCTCTGAAGACAAATATTAATTTGATGAGCAATATCCACCGACCGACGACAAGTGTAAGAAACTAGAAGACATATTAAAGGCTTTAGAAATCCAAGTTGTGCCTGGCTTGGACTTTGGTGACTTAGGTTTGGTGCCTGGGGTAGTCATTCCCCAAAAATTCAAAATACCTGATTTTGCAAAATACAATGGTGTCTCATGTCTAAAGCTTCACCTAAGATCTTATGCCCGTAAAATTCAGCCGCATACCGCTGATAAGAAAATGTGGGTGCACTTTTTTCAAGAAAGTCTATTTGGGACGCAGTTGGAGTGGTTTTACCAATTGGAAGGGACTAACATCCATACTTGGGAGGATTTGGCCACTGATTTTTACCGCCAATATCAATATAATGCTGATCTTGCGCCAACTAGGATGCAATTGCAAGGAATGACCATGGGATCAAATGAGGTCTTCAAAGAATATGCTCAAAAATGGAAAGACTTTGCTGGCAGGGTGCAACCACCTTTAACTGATAGAGAGTTGGTAGATATGTTTATGGGAACATTGACTGGACCATTTTTTAACTTGCTAATTGGAAATTCATCGTATGGATTCACTTAATTGATCTTGACTGGTGAGAAGGTTGAAAGTGGGATTAAAAGTGGGAAGATACCCATGACCTCGACCTCAAATGTTGTGAAAAAGCCATTTATTGGTAAAAAAAAGAGACTAATGTTGTGTACGAGTCAAGAAGCCATGCTAAGAATGACCATCATCATTCAGTAGGGGTTATACTGATTTCCAATCCAACTCCAACTCAACGACCACGTCAATAAAATAGTCAATAAAGACCAGATGTCCAAAGAAGAAAATTTACTAAAATCAATATGCAACTATCTCAAGCTCTGCAACACCTGTTGAAAGCTGAATTGGTGACCTTGCGAGATCCCCCTTCCAACCCTAATACTGCTTCTCTAAAATACAAACCTAATGTAAAATGCGCTTACCACTCAAACAGTCTCATACATGATACCAATGATTGTTGGTCTCTAAAGAATAAAATCAAGACCTAATTGATAACAAGACAATTGAGTTTGAACCTCCGCCAACTCTCAACGTAATCACTGCACCCATGCCAAATCATGGTAAGGGTATCAATGTTATTGAAGATGTCGCTTTTGTTGCCTCCATCAATGACTTTACCACTCCTTTGAAGACTGTTAAATAGAATTTGTTGAAAGTTAGGGTATTCCCTGGTTGCCTTGAAGACTATTGCTATTGTGTTGTACAAATTAATGGTTATGAATGGCTAAAGAAAAGTGTCAAACACCCGATGGATAGCCATGAGATTCTATTTTAAAGAACTCCATCTGTGAAAAGTTTTATTGAAGTTGTATCTCAAGAATTTGAAGACATGCCCATCATTACTATCTCAAACAAACCTATTAGGACCACCTCAAATGGTCCTATTAGGATTCCCATTGAACCAAGAATAGATCCACTAATTATCACCACACCGAGGCCAGTTCCCTACTCTTCTGATAAGGCCGTGCCCTAGAATTATGGAGTGGAAGTGTACTACCATGGTATCAAACAAGATTCGTGGATTGATAAGGATGAAATTATTGACATTACAAACATTGTTGGATCAAGTAAAGTTACTAGGACAGGGAGGATCTTCTCTCCAGAAATTTCACCTCCGACAAACACTACTACACCCATTTATATTATTGTTGTTAAACTTGTTGCTGATACTCGAGGAAAGGAAACAATATCTGAGCCTGCCCTGACATAGGCGCCTGTAAAAGATATTACCATTGAGGACCCATCTACCCAATAGATGGAGGAGATTATAAAAATCATCAGAAAAAGTGATTACATGATAGTGGAACAGTTGGGGAAAACACCCTCGAAGATTTCTATGTTGTCTTTGTTGCTATGTTCTGAGGTGCATGCTCAAGTGTGGTGTGGTGGAAGAACTGACTTGAAGGTTTTGCGTTTGATCGCAAATGTTTCGATTAGCAAGAGTCGCCACCGACTTTTCTTTTATCCAAAAGGAAAGGTGAAAAAGCACATGAAAGACCTTTGAGATTATTTCTTGAGTTCGGGGGGTAGGTTATGAAAAGGGAAGGTATTAGCACCCTTTTCATTAATGGTTTTCCATGGGCTCTTAGTTACTTGCTAGATCACTTGATTTTTTGTTTGAAAATTGTGCTTGGTGTGATTTTTGAAAGTATTTTGTAAAGAGGCCATTGTTTAGGCAATCTTTGTAATGATTCTTGTTTGTAAGAATGTATACAAAGATGTTTGATCTTTTGAAAATGTTTTCAAGTTTTGTAAGATATTTTTGAAAGTGTAGGTGTTTGTTTTTAAAATAGCAAGGATGTTTTGTTTTGAAATTGAGCAAGTAATTAGGAGCATTCTACTTACTCAAAAGTATTTCATGTTCATTTCCTTTTCTTTTGACATTGTTATCTTACCATTGATTTGGTAAGCAACCCTATCTTTGGATGTAAACGGGATGAGCGTGGGTCATCGTATAACCATGATTAGCAAGGTTGCAAGGTATCTTAGCATTCTCTTTTAGGTACTAAGATCATTTTGAAAGGCAACTTAGATAGCGTCCTCGAGGGACTATGATCTTGTATTTGCTTGTTTTTGCTAAGATACCTTACATGCGTAATATGGCCATTTTGTATAAGGCAACCAAGTGGAATAACCCTAGGGGTGTTTGTGTGCAAGTGTATTATTTTCATGCTTGTTTTTGTCTTGAATTAGGGTTTTCTAAGTGTTGATTTTAGTCTTTCCATACAAACCCTAATTACTAGCATTTGTATATAATAGCGATAAATTGCAGAATTTAAAGTTACTACGCTATTACAACATTTGTGGGGGGGGGGGGGGGGGGGGTGTACAAATTGAATGGGGATTGCAAAAATTTAAACCTAGTTAGTCTATTACAACCATATTGAATTTGATATCAATATACAAGGAATTAAATTGATATAATGTACACAATGAATAAATGTACAAAAATGTAAAATATAAAGAAAATGGATCTTTGTTTGATTTTTAAGAAAAAAGGGATTTTGTCTTATCCTAATTAAAATAAAAAAAATAATTAATTAAATTTGAATTTTATTAAGAAAAGATTTTAAATAAAAACCTAGAATTGATCAAAAGAAAATAAGTTTAGAAAAAGTATTTTTTGGTATTTTTGTTTTGAAAATATTTATAATATTATAGAATATTCTTAGTCTTTTTTTTTCATATCAAAATAATATGTCTTAAATAGTGTGAAAGAAAATGAATAATAAAAAAAACATAGTATTAATTAAATTTACAAGATAAGTTAGTAAAAATAAATATAGTATAATAAATAAAAATATCTTTTGTGAGAAAAATGAAATAAATTAGGTTAAAATAAAAATCTAATTTTTGTATTTTTTTAATGATTTTTTAGTATTTAGAGAAATATTTAAGAAAATAAATGAAATAATAAAAAAATAAAATAAAATAAATTAGGCCAGGGGCGTACAAGTGAAACAGGGGGTTAGCTATCAAAAATAATATAAAAAAAGCCAGGCCCAAAGAGGCCCAGCGCCCTGCAAAAAAAAAGTCAGAATTGTAAAACATGTAAAAAATGCAAAAGGGTACCATTGGGGCTCGAACCCAGGTCCCAAAGGTTACAGGAGCGCGCTTCTACCACCGGGGTGGCTATACATCCGTTAACATAAGAAAAACAATAAATATACAAGGCAAAACGCGCCCTGAAGACTTCATCTTCAACCTCCAGCCAGACCAATTGTAACTTGCTCATTTCTCATCAAAAATGAAAATTGTAAACATGAAACTTGTAGCAAATTTTCTCCGGGTTTCAGAAATGTAAAGCATAAAATCTATAGGTCAAAGATAAGCATGAATTTTAATGGCCCTAATTTGAACCCTAAAAATCTCAGAAATTTCAGTTTCAAAATTCTCTTAGCTCAAGCAAAATTAATGGAAACTATGGACATGGTTAGCTTCAGGGCAATGATATCTACATGTTTTGTTCACAAATAAACCATTGATGATGCATGTATGAACAGTTCCAAGTTGAGAAAACTTACCTCAAAATTGGAAATCGTGTTTTGAGTTTGAGCTTGTTTCAAGGTGCTGCAATGATCAGGTTAGCTTCCTTAAGTTCCCAGGAAGCTAATGCAATGGTTTGTTTGAGCAATGGATGGCTGGAATGACTTGAAAAAGTCAATGTGCAATGCTCTGTTTTTGGTTATGGAGGATATGGTAAATGATGTTACAGTAATGAAACAGGGACAGAGATAGGTTAACTTGATGTAAGGAAGCTTTAGAAACTAAAAGGCCAAGAAACGCATGAGGGAAATGTGAGTTTGATGTTCAAGGTCAGAAATTGTGCAACAATGGAGTTTTTGGGTAATTTCTTATTTGAGAGAGTTTTGGTGTATTTTAGGGTACTTAACCTAATACCTTACCTCACAAATAGAGAATCTATTTATAAGCAACCAGTTTGGAGACTTGTCCTTGATCAGAATTCAAATATCACATGCTATGGCTCTTTTTCTTGTTTTTGAAGCAAGCTTGACACACATTGTCCTAATGCATAATACAAAGATGTCTAGAGTGGTTGCAAACTTTAAACATGTTTATCGGACTTTGTATGTTGAGTGTGTGCTGAACAAACAAGTTAGAGGCTCAAGAAGAGTGGATTTTATGCATAAAGCCACTTTTCTAAAATGGCAATGTTGCCTTTCTTCCTAAAATGGTATTAAGCATAGGCAATGCATTGAATGCTTGGATTAAAGCTTCTAGCAGCTGTGAAAAACATTAATTATGGAGTGACAAACAAGTTTGAGGCCTGCAAAGCAAAGATCGTGCAGCCTAGCATGGATTTGGTTCATGTGTTCATAAAAATGACTTGTAATTCAAGTGATAAAACCCTAACTTCATCTCTTTGATTCTCCCTACTCAAGAATGATATCAAGGAGTTCCTGGATATTTTGGAAAGCTTACAATATGCTCCATAACCCATTTTTAAATTGATTTTGAAGATTCCCCTTAGAACTATATGAAAAAGTGTCATGAAGTTAGGTCAAAATCTTGGCTAA
This sequence comes from Vicia faba, assembly GCA_948472305.1. NCBI lineage: Eukaryota > Viridiplantae > Streptophyta > Magnoliopsida > Fabales > Fabaceae > Vicia > Vicia faba. The sequence continues at coordinate 278,691 of CATIWC010001425.1, forward strand.
ATTAGGGCAAAATTTCACTAAGTGTTTAGTTTCATGACCACATGTTCATAAAATTATAACTTGAGATCCAAGAACTTTTGGAAGGAGTTGTGTAAATAAAAGTTGTAGATTTCATGGAGATCTACAAATTTCATGTTGGAAGTTTCTCTTGAATCATCTTGCATCATGGTGAAAATTTTGCTCATAGTTATGAATAAACATGAAATTTCCAACACTTCGAAAAATTTCTAAGTTTAAAAATTTTGAATTTTCAAAATAAAATCTCGACTTTTTAATTTCTTGATGAATAAGTTTCATATTTTGACATGTCTTGATGAATTATGATCTTTGGCACTTGAACTTGACCAAAAAGTCAAAGTTTGACTTTTCAGTATATAGTTGACTGGAAAATTCATTTGTTAAATCAATGGACTTGCAATGTTTTGAAACATGTCATTAGGTCAAAATGATACAATTGGACTATTGAAATTATGCCTTAAACCAATTGACCATTTCCTAGGTCAAACATCAGAAATTGCCCTTTCCGTTAAAACCCTAATTTTGACCATTTTGCCCTTTTGGAGATTTGATCAAATTTCTTGAGGAATTATGGTCCAAACTTGATAAAATGATACATATGAGTCTAAAATGTTAATGTGGATAAAAAATTACAAAGTTTGACTGTAAATTGACCATAGTTGACTTTTTCCCCAATACAATTGATTTTTAGGTCAACTGCTCAATTGACTGATCAAAAATGTGATCCAAGGCTTGAAACTTGACATGAGTAATCTTGGGGGTCCATAATGATCCATTAAAGTCATATGGGGCATTGGAAGTTCAAAAATCCTTGTGCAAACTCAAACCCTAATTTTGGTCATCAATGCTTAAGGAGGTGTCTTGAGCTGATCAAACCCTAGTACAATCTTGAGCCCAGGGAGATCTTGTGAGTAAAGTACTTGATAAGTGAGAGGGAAAATTTTGGGGTACAACACCAAGCACTGATAAGGTTCCTGAAAAATGCACATGTCCCACAAGAAACTACGGCCGACCAATTTGAAAATTGTGTAGCAAGATTGACTGCCGATAATGGTTTAGGGTTCTCTGGCGCAGATTTGACCCCGATAGGGAAGAATCACAATAAATATCTCCATCTATCCATAGAATTCAAGGGCACTAAAATGGAACATGTATTAATGGATACTGGATCTTCTCTCAATTTCTTACCTAAAGGAGCTTTGGATAGACTAGACTGTGATGGACTGGTGCTGAAACCTAGCGACATTGTAGAAGGGCTTTCGACGGTTCTAAGAGGATGGTCAATGGAGAGGCTTATCTCCCTATCAAGGTTGGGTATCAAGTCTTCAACTCAACATTATATGTGATGGATATCTTTCATGCTTATTCGTGCCTTCTTGGACGCCCATGGATACATGGGGTAGGTGCGGTGACTTCCACACTACATCAAAAGTTGAAATATTTGGTCAAGGGGAAAATTGTTACCGTCTGTGGTGAAGAAGGGTTTATGATCAGTCATCTAAATTCATTTGCGTATGTTGAAATGGATGGAGAGTTCATTAAAACTCCTTGTCAAGCATTTGAAGTGGTCTCTCCCATGGTTGTTGTTGCCAAGGCCACTCTTGACACTCCCGAAGCTGCTAAAGATACACCGAGGATGGCTTCTTTCAAAGATGCTCGTGCTGTTGTTGAAGAAGGAGGTTGCACCATTTGGGGACAACTTCTGATTTCCCTTTCAAGTCAGACAAATTTGGATTGGGCTTCACTTCTAAAGCTCAAAAGGAGGTTCGACATGCTCGTGCAGGGAAACCACCTCTCCGCATTACTAACCATGAACTTAATGCCCTTTAATACTATGATGTTGGTTGTGACTTTGATGATTGGATCTACCCGACTGCTGATGGAGGGCTCGACAATTGGCAGACCAAGGACTTCATTCCAATCTCCTTCAACCAGGAGTAATCTCCATTTACTATTTTTATTACTTTGAGAACTTTGTCTGTAATTTCCGTTAAAACAATGACTTTAAGCCATGTGCCTTGCCCGGGGCACAATGGTCCATTTGTTAAGGGTTTTTCATTATATAAAGCCATTTGCTCATTTTAATGAAAAACATTGGACTATTTTGCATTCAAATTTTGCAATCTTTGCTTTTCTTTACTTTATTTCATTTTCAAATAGCCATGTGATCTTACATGCACACACACACATTTGTAGATCCACATCCACTCTGGATCTCATTGATAATGACTCTGCTATTTCCATCTATGACTTTGAAAATTCAATCTATCAAGCCAAAGACGAAGGTGATGAAGATTGTGAAATACCTGGGGAACTCGCCATACTTATGATACAAGAGGAAAAGGCTATTCAACCACACAAGGAATCAATTAAAGTGATAAACCTGGGTACTGAGGAAGACAAAGAAGAAGTCAAGATCGGCGCCAACTTGAAAGACTGTGTCAAGAAAAGATTGGTCCAGATGTTACACGACTACGTAGAAGTGTTTGCTTGGTCATATGAAGATATGTTGGGGCTCCATACTGATATCATAGTTCAACATCTTCCAATGAAGGACGATTATCCCCCGATCAAGAAAAGTTTTATCGCATGCGGCCAGACATGTCCGAGAAAATAAAAGCTGACGTAATGAAACAGTTCGATGCAGGTTTCCTGGCAGTGATGTCATACCCTCAATGGGTGGAAAATGTTGTTCCAATATTGAAGAAATACGGTAAAGTCCATATGTGCATAGACTACTAGGATTTGAATAAGGAAAGCCCCAAAGATGATTTCCCATTACCTCATATTGCTGTCTTGGTTGAAAACACTGCTCAACACAAAGTTTTCTCCTTCATGGATGGATTCTTCAGTTACAACCAAATCAAAATGGCACCCGGAGACATGGAGAAAACCACTTTTGTTACACATTGGGGCACCTTCTATTATAAGGTCATGCCTTTCAGTTTGAACAATGCAGGCGAAACCTATCAACACGCTATGGTAGCTTTATTTCATGATATGATTCATCATGAAATAGAAGTTTATGTTGATGATATGATTGCAAGATCGTAAACTGAGGAAGAACACCTTGATCATCTCCAAAAGCTATTTGAGTAGTTGAAGAAATACAAGTTGAGGCCGAATCCCAACAAGTGCACCTTCAGAGTGAGGTCTAGAAAACTCCTAGGCTTCATGGTCAGTGGAAAAGGTATTGAAGTCGACCCTGTAAAATTCAAATTCATACAAGAGATTTCAGCTCCCTGTACTGAGAAGGAGGTCAGAGGTTTCTTAGGTCGACTCAACTATATTTCCTGGTTCATATCTCACTTAACTGATACTTATGAGCCAATCTTCAAAATGTTGAAGAAAGATCAAGTAGTCAGATGGAACAACGATTGCCAAACAGCTTTTGACAAGATCAAGGAATACCTACAAGAACCTCCAATCCTGATGCCTCCAGTTGAAGGAAGACCTTTGATTATGTACTTGATTGTATTAGAGAATTCAATGGGGTGTGTGTTGGGCCAACATGACGAGTCTGACTGAAAAGAGAATGCAATATACTACCTTAGCAAAAGGTTTACCGACTGTGAAACCAGATATTCATTGCTCGAGAAAACTTGTTGTGCTTTGGCATGGGCTGCTCACCGGCTAAGACAGTATATGATGACTCACACCACTTCATTGATTTCTAAGATGTATCCCATCAAGTATATCTTTGAGAAGCCAACTCTCTCCGGACGAATAGCTAGATGGTAAATGATTTTAACTGAATATGATATCCAGTACACTACACAAAAAGCAATCAAAGGAAGTGTGCTGGCGGATCATTTGGCCCATCAAGCTGTTGATGACTACCAATTCATGAACTTTGAATTCCCGGACGAGAATATCATGCTTATAACTGATTGTGAAAAGCATGTATCATATGAAGGACCTGAACAAGTATCTCGATGGACTATTGTTGTACCCCAAAATTTGCCCTCCCATATTCTCCAAGATTTGTCAAATCAAGGTCACAAAATTCCCCAAGGGTTATGCAGTTCAACTGTCTCCTATACAGTTAAAACTAGGGTTTGTGTTCTGATCAAAGAAAGGAAGTTTTCAAGGACCCAATCAAGCCTCATATTCCCACAAAGATGGTCAAGTATCCTCGTATCAAGTTTCAAGGCATTCAGCTCAAAATTGCACAGTCAAAACCCTAAATTGCACTACAGTCAACTGTAGGGGCAAAATGGTCATTTGACAGTCAAAAGTTCAAATTTTTGGTCAACATATCATTTTGAAGCCACAAACATCATTTGATCAATGCTTGATCATGATTCTCAAAATTTGGCTCAGAAATCATCAAAGATGCAAAAGTTGCTATATTTGGACAGCTGAAAAAGTCAACTGAAATTGACCAAGGCATAACTTTCACATGGATTATCAGAAAAATTCCATCCAAAGCTCATTTTGAATAGAAAGACATTTCCTACAACTCATCTTCATACTTCAAGTCCAAGAAATGCTCTCACAAAAAGTTATCAATTTCAACATTATAGGTCATTTTCAAAAGTCAACAAAAAGGGACTTTAAGTCAAAGGCCATAACTTGAGATTGGTAAATCAAAATGACATGGGACCAAAGGCATTGGTTAGAGGACTCAAAGACCTTTCCAAAATGTCCAAGAACATGTGAAAAGCTTAAAAATTGAGCAAGTTATGCCTTGTGGAAGTTGGGAAATTTTTGGGAATTTTGAAAAGTCAACAATGGTTCAAATGACCTAAAAATGCAAATGGGCCCATTTTTCTTTCAAGTTTCTTCATGCCAAGCCTATGCACGACCATTAAGCCCAAGGGGAAGTATTTTCTCATTTTTTAATTATTTATTTGAATTTATATTAATATTAATTCATTTAAATTATTTAAATATGTAGAAAATATAACCTTGACCTAAAAAAATCTTTTTATGCACATTCTAGACTCAAGATTTCGTGCACATGCTAATTAGGAAAGAATTGGACTAATTGAGCTTAATTGATACAAAATACATGAGAAAAAGATTGAAAAAAGATCCTTAACAAATCAAATCTCCAATTCATAAAAGCAATGGATTTTGATCCAATTTTCTGAACCTAATTACTCACTACATATGCAGGATGAAAAACCTAATGGCATTGGACTCCAAGCTGCGCAAGAAACCTCATTGCAACATTGGAAAAATTGCCAAAAAACTCAAAACTGAATTCAGTATTCTAGGTCGATTCAAGCCTTAATTTCCATCCCAAAAGCTTCCTTGTGGTTCACTGATCATATTCCAATCCAGAATATCCACTCAAACGTCAAGAATTGGTATTTATGATTCAAACTGTAAAGAGAAAAATACAAAATCGTGCATCATGATTAATGCATCCTTTGCACTTTTTGTTTGTTGATTCATGTTTGTTATGAAATTCTGAGACTAACCATCATGTTTAATTGAGTTTTCATAAGCCATACGCGATATTACCATGTTCATCTTCTAGGGTTTTTCAGAGCTTGATTTAGGGCTTTTACAATACAGTAAAATTATGGCTCCAGACCAAGACCATTGCAATCGACAGACCTAGACGAAGAAGAAGCACTAGTCGCGATCAATTTATGATCACCATAGCGCTAGTCGCTATTTTCTTGAAGCCTGCCTAAAACCACGCTTCTAAAACCGTTGCTTATAGCCTTTATGTTCAGAAAAAAAAACTGAGCGAGGACGATGATGTGTTGGCAAGCAGTGGTTGGGTGTTTTAAAATTTCGCGCGTTTTGAACCATGGACTAACGTTTCTTATTATATTATTTTTATTTTATGTTATACACAAAGGATTCAAGTAGCACAGATGGCAGGCGAACGCATGGACAATCCACAAGACCTGGGTTCGATTCCCAGGTCTTCAACAAGTTCAATATTATTTTCTTATTTATATTCATATGCAGCGCTAATGTTCAGGATGCACCATACGCTCACCATCTCAGGCCGTCCACGCGTCTAGCACGTTCAAGTCAACGGCAAGGATTAAAGAGCACCATGTACCATAGTCAAACGCATCACATGCTTGCACAAAAGTCAACAAGGCCATGTCTTATTGGGCCAAGCTTTACCATCAAAACCTCCATATTGGGGCTACCCCCCCCCCCCTGGTTTGCCTTTACTATTTATTTTTTATTCTTGTTTTAATTGTTATTTTTATTTTAATTACTGTTTATTTAATTAATCATTTTTTAACAAAATACAAAAACATCATAAAAAATTTCAGAAAAGACAAAAATTTAATAGTTATTTTATTTTAATTATTTTTCTAAATTAACATGTAAATATTTAGTTTTAATTAGGTTGCCATTTTAATTCTTTTTAATAACTAAAAATCCAAAATATAGAATTAGGTTAATTGATAATTTTTATACCCTTTTAAATTTTCCTTTTTTCTTATCACAATATTATTTATTTATTTATTTATTTTTATAATTAAATGTACATAAGTAAAAATTAGGGTTTAATTTAGGTTAATATGACATTTTCACAATAAACTTAAAAACCATTAGGATTAGGGTTTGACGCTTCATTTTAATTTTAATTAATTTTTCCATTAAATCTTAAAAAATACAAAAATACCAAAAAAAACATTCTTTTTAAATCTTTAATTTTAATTCCTCCTTAATTAATTTATTTAACTTTAAATATTTTTGTAAAAGGGTCCAACGCCCTATTCTTGTTTTTAATTCCTTAATTGCGCATATTTACTTTATTTCGCTTAACTCATTATGTACATGTCCCAAAGCCCTGTAACAATTTAACTTCTCGCACTTTTATTCGCTTTCTTTATCTTTCCGTCAAATCGGGTCCGGTTTAATTTTGGCGATGTGGACCCGCGCCATTTGTAATAGCCTTAGATTTATTTTTTTCCGCAAATATTTAAACTGTTAAAAAACATGCAAGAATGAATGTCTTAATTAAAATCAAGCGTAGATCACAACAAACATGACAAGACAAATGCAAATGAACATGACACACAAATCGCACACACCACCCCTAGGGTACGCCTCACTGTTGCCTTTCGAAAGGTGATCGTCGAGTAGAGGATGTCTTAGTAAGTCCTCATGATCCGGGAACCTGGCATGAGGGTAGCTTCTAAGGTGTCTTCCCATTGCTCTGGTGATCACCATGTCCCGAACCTCGAATTGACCCGAACACCTCCAACGGTGGTGCTACCTACCTCTCAATGGTGGGATGGCACTACTTTTAAAGGACATCTACACAGACGAATTCCTTAGGGTAGGTAGGTTCTCAAGGATACTTGCTCTAATCTCAAAACAAATTCAAAAAAAGACTTTTCACACCAACACATTTTCAAAAGCTTTCAAAACAAACTTTTCAAACACTCTGACGTATGAGTCGAACTGGAATTTTTCAAAGAAACTTTTTAAAACCCACATTGAAAAGCAAACAAACAATTTTGAAAACACATTGAGCAAGTATCTAAGAGCCCATGGATAACCATGGATAGAAAGGGTGCTAACACCTTCCCTTTCTATAACCTACCTCCCGAACCGAGAGCAATCTCTATAAGGAATTTTTCTGTGCTTTTGTCCTTTCCATTTGGAGAAAATAAAAGACGGTGGTGACTCTTGCTTCCGCGACATTTCGCGAACCAGCGTTAAACAGTCAGTTCCAGATCCACCGATCACAGAACTGGCGACTCTGCTGGGGAGATCTACTTAAAGTGAGGTGTACCTTAGGGCTAGGTCATAACTATGTTTTCAATTGTCTTCTTTGCTTGCTTTATTATTGTGGGTTGCTTGGGAGTTCTATAGATCCTAACCCGGATCTGGGGGGATACCTTCTTAGAAAGTAGCAACAAGGCTGTGAGGGAACTGTGCGGGGTATACCGACATGGTTGAAACAGTCTGCTACGTTGATGTGGCACTTTGGTGTGTACCGGTAACCCTTGAGTTCAGTCAAGGAGAGTACGGGGCCTCCGCGTGGTGTCATAAAGCATCAACAGACCTTAGGAACCTTAATTGAACTATCTTGGCCTCTTTAGGGTAGTGAGATAACTGACTTTGGTGCAGTCCGAGGTTGGTTGATACTCGATACTACACTCAATTGAGGGTTGCTTTCCTGGAATATTTCGGTCGCCAGTTCAGTGGCTAAATCGAAACGATGAACAATGAAAGCAATCCTGTGATATTGGGAACCTTAGAACCCGGTTACTTTGATTAGGACAGGTTGAACCCACCAACTTCAAGAGGGTACTACCCAAACCTCATGCTGACCCTAAACCTTAAGGGCTTCTCTTGTGTGACTTGTGTGCCTTCGTACTTGACTATCTGTATGCTTGTTACCTGACACTTGTTTCTTGCAGGACTCATAACAGAGTACCCTAAGTTCCTTGCAGGTTTTGGTTTGTAGTCCTTAATTGGGACTCATAACAGGGTTACCTACATTACCCCATGCATACCATAACATCATACCATTGCATACATTCTAACCTATTTCAAGGACCTCAAGGGCTTATGATGCAGGTCATGGTGAATCAACTGTCCCAGCAAGGGGCAAAAGGGATTTCTTTTCCTCTAGCCAAGGCTGTCAGGGGCTATGACCCACTAGATATGGTGAGCCTTTGACCCTTGATGAAGGACTCTCAACAACATGAAGTACCTTCAATCAAGTCACCAGTTTTCAACTCTAACAAGTTTCTCTGTTTACCCCGCGGGGTCCTTGAAATCATTGCATGCATATCATACATATCATTGCATAACAGGTACCCTTTCTCTGCAGGTTACTTACCTTCTTCGCTGTTTATTTCAGCCGATCATCATGAATCCTGAATCATCTGCGGAACAATCTATCAAGGCCCTCCAGGCTCAGAACGCCCAGTTCCAGGGGCTGATCATGAACTTGACCCAGGGGCAGCAAGATCTGAAGGCTCTGCTCTTGAAGAAGGAAAAGAAGAAGAAGAGGACTGTTTTGTTCAGTCCTAGACGCAGATCTGGGAACACCCTGCAGGACCAAGCTGAGAGGACAACTCCATCTGTGGGGAAAGGTAGTCATCAAGAAGAAAGGATTCCCAGCCCAGTGGTCTCCGACAACGAGACAGAGTTCAACGACGAACAGTACCCTCCAGCTGAGGATAGGTATAAACAGTTGGAAGATCGACTCAGTGCTATGGAGATACAAAAAGTGCCCGGCCTGGACTTTGAGGATCTAGGTCTGTCTTCTGGGGTAGTGATCCCGCGCAAATTTAAGGTACCCGCCTTTGCTAAATACGATGGGGCATCCTGTCCTAAATTGCATCTCAGGGCTTACACAAGGAGGATCCAACCCTATACAGCTGACAAAAACTTATGGATCCATTTCTTCCAAGAAAGTCTTTCAGGGACTCAGCTCGAGTGGTTTTATCAATTGAATGGAGCCAACATCCGTACCTGGGAAGACTTAGCCACTGCTTTCTACAAGCATTACCAGTATAATGCCGACCTTGCTCCCACACGCACTCAGCTTCAGGGAATGTCTATAGGTGCAGGCGAAGGTTTCAAAGAGTATGCACAGAAATGGAGAGATCTTGCTGGAAGGGTACAGCCTCCATTAACTGACCGGGAACTCGTTGATATGTTCTTGGGGACCCTATCCGGGCCATTCTTCAACCACCTGATTGGTAACTCATCTGCTGGATTTACCGACCTCATCCTGACTGGCGAAAGAATTGAAGCTGGTATCAAGAGTGGGAAAATTCAAGAGGCCACACCTTCTGACACTCATAAAAAGCCTTACACGGGAAAGAAGGAATCTAATGCTGCATACAGTCAAAAGAGTCGCCGTGATCAACATGCAGGGGCAGTCATGATCTCTGGTTCTGCACCACGCCGTCAACCACAAAGGGGAAACCAGCAAAGGCCGGACGGGCCTAAAAGGCAATTCACCAACATTAACATGCCATGGTCACAAGCACTGCAACACATGTTGAAGATGAACCTGATTGCAGTGATCAACCCCCCTACCAATCCTAAGACCTCCTCTCCAAGTTACAATCCAGAAGCGAGGTGTGCCTATCATTCTGATAGCCCGGGGCACGATACTGAGGATTGTTGGGCACTAAAGTACAAGATTCAGAATATGATTGATGCTAAAGAGATCGAGTTTGAGCCTGCCGAAACCCCCAACGTGATCAATGCTCCATTGCCAAAACATGGCTAGAGTCGAGAGATTTTTGTTCATTTGATTTCAAGTTGTATTTTTCTTTTCTTGTTCAGATAAACAATTACTATGTCAAACTCTTTTATTTCATGAATGCATTACACATGTCTATCTTGAATTAATTATGTTTACTATGCTTAAAACTGCTTTCATATTTTTGCGATGGTCAACTCTTAATTGAAAATTCTAAACCTCTTGAGGGAGGATGACGAAAACGATACCACAATCTACAGTATGCTTTTGAACAAACCCCGCTGATGAGGTACAGGCATTGTTTCAATCCCTAAACACTGGAGTTATAAGGATGATAATCCCTCGTCAACCCATCAGAGCCAAAGAAGTAGGAGTTTTTATTTTCGAAAATCAAAACCCTTAATCATAACCTGGGGCAGGGTAGTTCTCTCAGTTGATCCAAGTGCACAATGAATGGCACCAAATGAGTTTTTCAAAAACAAAAGACAGTGATGGTTCCGAACAATCATAAGGACAGGCAGCCATTATAAAAAAAAATCATAAATGACAAGCCCAAAAAGTCAAAACCAATAAAGAAGACTTACCAAACTGGGGCATCCCGCTGACTGTAATTCCGAAAAGGAAACAGTTCAGGCAAAAAAAGAAAGGGATAACGAAAATCAAGCAAGAGGTTTCACAACCAAAAGCAAAAGTGACTGCCTGTTCAGAATAAATCATCCATATCTGAACCATCACCAGAAAATCAAAACAAAGACTCGAACAAGGTCTAACACATGATCAACTGAGTTTAGGTTTGGAGGACATCACGAAGAGCGGGTGGGTACAAATAATTTGAGCCTTTATCCTTTGTTTCTTAAACCGTGAACCAGGCCACGATATAACCCTTAAAAGTCCTAGCCGAAGCATGGTCTAGTTCGAAAGCATACTGTTACGAAGGTATCCTGACTCCTGAAGGTTTGCTGTAAAATATTGAGTTGACATCGCACTGTATTACAAAAAAAATGCATTTTCAAAATTCAAGACAGACATAAGCTTTTGCATTCTTAAAATAACCTTGTTTGCATATGACTATTTGTCTGAACAGCAGGGAAATTCGCACGATGAACACCTTGTGAACAGAAGTACCTCCAATCAAGGGGCACAATAAGAGCATTGCCCATTATCTGGGGCATGGCAAAATACTTCCAACAGGGGCAACTCCCCACATTCCCTGAACGTGGACATAGTCAAAGAAAAATACTACGCATAATCAAAGACCCGCTAGGTCGACACACCTAGGCAAAAATAAGGGCTTCCCGGCGAACCAAAAGGGTTCGGGCAAAATGAAGGGATGAAACGAAAAATCTGTACACCCGGCAAGTCGAAAACCCGAAAGGGCGGCTTGGGCAAAAATGGGTATCCCGGTGGACTGAAAACCCGAAAGGGCAGTCCAGGCAAAAGTTAGGGATCAGAGCGTACGACTATGTCCCGGCATCTCGTCACTTGTCTACCCGAAGATTTGTCAATCACCCCACACAGGTATCCTCCTCCCTCATCTCCGAAGCAGGGGCAATAATGAGTTATCCAGGCGATCCAACTGCTCTGTCAACCAAAGTACAAAGGAAAGATCAATATAAGGATGGTTACTATCTACCTTTACAAATTCCAGATCGTGGGCTAGCGTCCGAAACCAAACAGGACAATCATCCACTTAATCAAAATCATGTAACCCAACACCGGTTTCTTCTCAACCTTCAGACAAAGTCATACACAGACTCCTCCTCCACAAGATGACCTAACCCCGGTTCACCAAGAAGTTTTTACACAAACTTATCCAAGTAACCTAACCCCGGTTCCTCCTGAAGTCTTACATGGACCTATCTCAAGATGACCTAACCCCGGTTCATCGAGAAGTTTTTACACAAACTTATCCAAGTAACCTAACCCCGGTTTCTCCAGAAGTCTCACATGGACCTATCTCAAGATGACCTAACCCCGGTTCATCAAGAAGTTTTTACACAAACTTATCCAGGTAACCTAACCCCGGTTCCTCCAGAAGTCTTACATGGATTTAGCTCAAGATGACCTAACCCCGGTTCATCAAAAAGTTTTTACACAAACTCGTCAAGTAACCTTACCCCGGTTCCTCTAGAAATCTTACATGGGTTTATCCCGAAGCAACCTTACCCCGGTTCGTCAAGAAATCTCACACGGATCTATCTCAAGGTAACCTAACCCCGGTTCCCCCAAAAGTCTCACATGGACTCGTCTCCAGTAACCTTACCCCGGTTCGTCAAGAAATCTTACATGGATTTAGTTCAAAATAACCTCACCCCGGTTCATCAAGAAGTTTTACATGAACTTACCTCACCAAGCAACCCTACACCGGTTCCCCCTATTCAAGATGCAGTTTTACATGGACTCGTCACCCGGACACCCTACACAGGTTCTCCCTTTCCAAGAACGCAGTTTTACACGAACTCATCATCAAAGTAACCCGACACAGGTTCCTTCTCCATTTCAGATGCGGTTTTACACGAGCTCATCGGCAGGAAACCCTACATATGTTCCCTCTTTCAACTTACAAAATTACAGTTCAAAAACTCCCCAGGAGAGTCCAATCCAGCTCCCCAAGAAAATTGGAATTTATATCCCCAAGCAGTAAGCTTACCCCCAGTAGATTCTGGAAGCTTATCCCTCGCAGAGCACGAACGCGTCGTCCGGCTTTATTTAAAGAGTTATTTCCTTAATAGGATATAACTGGGTTATCCTCAGCCAAAAGCCACGGAAAGAGCGTCGTCGACGAAGCCTTCTTATCCCCAGCGAAGTCTATCAACACTTCCAACAACAATGGTATCCTCAGCAAACTATCAACATTCAGCAAAGCATCTCTATCCCCACAGAGTATTGCTTCCCAGCATGGTCGTCAGAGTATCTTTTCTCCCCGCAGAATCGTCCATTTGCCAAGTTTATTCCGCAACGGAGTCATCTTCTCCTACCGGTATTCTTGCAACTATCATCCCCAGCGGAAGTACAAGCTTATTCTTCAAACATCAGCCCGGGATATGACTTCCTGGCACCCGTCAAGGATTTACTTTCCTAGACGAAAACATTCATAAAACATACATATCATTATAACATGCATAGACGCATCATATCATACAAATCTCATTTATGTTGAGAACATCATTGCTTGATCCATCTCATGCATTGCATATGACTGACCTGTACCTTTCAGGAAAGACGCAGTTAAAATGCTCAAACATATTTCAAAGCCTTCTCTAGTCCAGCTAAATCGGCTCCCAACAGATTTTTCTGATAAAGACTCAGCAGAACTTATGGTCCCCTCTCCGACGATGAGTGTGAGGTGGTAATTCCTTTTTTTTAGATGTTTCCCTCTCCGACGATGAGTGTGAGGTGATAGTCTCCTATGGTCCCCTCTCCGACGATGAGTGTGAGGTGGTAATTCCTTTTTTTTAGATGTTTCCCTCTCCGACGATGAGTGTGAGGTGATAGTCTCCTATGGTCCCCTCTCCGACGATGAGTGTGAGGTGGTAATTCCTTTTTTCAGATGTTTCCCTCTCCGACGATGAGTGTGAGGTGATAGTCTCCTATGGTTCCCTCTCCGACGGTGTGTGAGGTAGTAATCCCTTTTTTAGATGTTTCCCTCTCCGACGATGAGTGTGAGGTGATAGTCTCCTATGGTTCCCTCTCCGACGGTGTGTGAGGTAGTAATCCCTTTTCAGATGTTTCCCTCTCCGACGATGAGTGTGAGGTGATACTCTCTTATGGTTCCCTCTCCAACGGTGTGTGAGGTGGTAAGTCCTTTTCAGATGTTTCCCTCTCCGACGATGAGTGTGAGGTGATCATTCCTTTCAGATTATAATTGCCTATGGTTCTCTGCCCAATACTGCGAAGATGGTAATTCCCGCCAAGATTTTTCTCAACGAGCGTTGTCGAGATTAAAGTCACCCAAGGTTCTCTTACCATTCATGCTAAGGCAGTAACCATCTCTGGTTCATTCATCAGCGTTTGAAGCTCCAGACTCAGCTCCTGTAACCAGTCAGGACACATCTATACCAAGCATCTAAAATCAGCTCCTGCAACGTGTCAGGTACTCATTTTTCTTTTGCAGGTATGCAGGTTCTAGCTAAAGGATCTCCTACGCGATCAACGCCCAGATGGCATCTATAAGCCCATCACCCTATCCAGCAATCTCTAAATGGCATCTATAAGCCCATTCCGCCATCACTGCTACTATGTGAGCGCAAATTTCTGGGCACTCTAGTGTCCAATCATCTTCTACCTTCGGATTACGAAAGGCACGTCAGCCAATCTGCATCCTCAGGTCTAAGAAGATTGAACAGGGGCAACTGTTGTACCCCAAAATTTGCCCTCCCATATTCTCCAAGATTTGTCAAATCAAGGTCACAAAATTCCCCAAGGGTTATGCAGTTCAACTGTCTCCTATACAGTTAAAACTAGGGTTTGTGTTCTGATCAAAGAAAGGAAGTTTTCAAGGACCCAATCAAGCCTCATATGCCCACAAAGATGGTCAAGTATCCTCGTATCAAGTTTCAAGGCATTCAGCTCAAAATTGCACAGTCAAAACCCTAAATTGCACTACAGTCAACTGTAGGGGCAAAATGGTCATTTGACAGTCAAAAGTTCAAATTTTTGGTCAACATATCATTTTGAAGCCACAAACATCATTTGATCAATGCTTGATCATGATTCTCAAAATTTGGCTCAGAAATCATCAAAGATGCAAAAGTTGCTATATTTGGACAGTTGAAAAAGTCAACTGAAATTGACCAAGGCATAACTTTCACATGGATTATCAGAAAAATTCCATCCAAAGCTCATTTTGAAGAGAAATACATTTCCTACAACTCATCTTCATACTTCAAGTCCAAGAAATGCTCTCACAAAAAGTTATCAATTTCAACATTATAGGTCATTTTCAAAAGTCAACAAAAAGGGACTTTAAGTCAAAGGCCATAACTTGAGATTGGTAAATCAAAATGACATGGGACCAAAGGCATTGGTTAGAGGACTCAAAGACCTTTCCAAAATGTCCAAGAACATGTGAAAATCTTAAAAATTGAGCAAGTTATGCCTTGTGGAAGTTGGGAAATTTTTGGGAATTTTGAAAAGTCAACAATGGTTCAAATGACCTAAAAATGCAAATGGGCCCATTTTTCTTTCAAGTTTCTTCATGCCAATCCTATGCACGACCATTAAGCCCAAGGGGAAGTATTTTCTCATTTTTTAATTATTTATTTGAATTTATATTAATATTAATTCATTTAAATTATTTAAATATGTAGAAAATATAACCTTGACCTAAAAAAATCTTTTTATGCACATTCTAGACTCAAGATTTCGTGCACATGCTAATTAGGAAAGAATTGGACTAATTGAGCTTAATTGATACAAAATACATGAGAAAAAGATTGAAAAAAGATCCTTAACAAATCAAATCTCCAATTCATAAAAGCAATGGATTTTGATCCAATTTTCTGAACCTAATTACTCACTACATATGCAGGATGAAAAACCTAATGGCATTGGACTCCAAGCTGCGCAAGAAACCTCATTGCAACATTGGAAAAATTGCCAAAAAACTCAAAGAAGTTCAAGAGTTGACCAGACAAACTCTCTCCTAAGGCAGTACACCTCAAATTAGGGTTTCCATCTTCATAAAGATGTGTGAACCACAAAGGACTCAAATTCTCCCCATTGTCCTAATATGTTCTCAAGATCATCCATGTCAAGTTTCAAGCCTTGCAGAAGAAGTTTGCTCAGTCAATTACTCAAATGCCTGAAAATCAATTGTACTAGGTCAAAAGTCAATTGTGGCCCACATAGAGTCAAACTTCAAGATTTTTGGTCAACATCCTCATTTTGAAGTATTATCCATCATTTTATCAAGGGTTGATCATGATTCCTCAAGGATGGCTCACAATCAATCAAAAACCAAAAGTTGCTAAATTAGGGTTTTACAGGAAAAGTCAACTCAATTTTTGATCAAGCATAACTTTCTCATACTTTATCAGAAATGACCCATCCAAAGCTCATTTTGAAGAGGATGCAATTCCCTAAAATTCATCTCAGATACCAAGTCCAAAATATGCACTCACAAAAAGATATGAATTTTGACATTATAAGTCCTTTTGAAAAGTCAACAAAAACACCTTTTGGGTCAAAATTTCATACATGAACACGGAAGACTCAATTGACATGAGACCAAAAGGGTTTTTTAGAGGACATCCTAAGATTTCTAAAAAGTCCAAGAACACCTCTCTATGGTCAAAATTGAGAGAGTTATGCATTTTCCAAGTTGACCATTTTTGCAAAATTGGCAAAAGTCAAATGTGCTCAAATTTGCATTTTTTGCTAAATGGGCCCAACTTTTTATGCTTGCACCTCAAGTATAAAGTGTTACATGACTCAAATGTTCACTCATCCATATGTGCTTCATTTTTTCAATTTATTTTGATTTTTCATTAATTAACAAGTGAATTAAATCAAATAAATGATGAAAATTAATAAAGATATGATTTGATTTGTTTTTTTGACAGTTTGGCAATCAAGATATGCTGAGTAAACAAGAGCAAATCGAATCAAGGGAAATTGATACAAGAAAGGAATGATTTGGCTCAAAATATCAACATATCATATAGCTTGCAAATCAAATCAAATCTTGGATAAATGCAAAGATTTAGTCCAAGTTTGTTAACCTAATTCACTCTAGGTTATATAATGAAGAATTCCAGATCAAAAAAAAAGGGTTAGAGGTCATGAGAAGCATAGAACAAAACTCAAAAAAGTTGGCAAAAGTGTGAATTGGTTTTCGCTCCACAGGCCATCTCAAGCCATCCTAGCTATCCCAATCCATTGCTGGACCTTCCCAGAAGCCAATTGGATCAGTTGCAAGGCCTGAAACACCCAGAAATGCGGCTACACCTCACACGGTTTGACACATTTTTTCAATTCGATTATAACAATTCTTGCATCATTAGCACTTTTGATTGATATATTCGTGTTTGTCATCATGTTTGCAAGCTAACCATGCCATTTAATTGCATTTTTTATGCATGTACGTGACGTTGCAATAGCTAGGGTTTCTGAGTTATTTTCAGGGTCTTTTTGTACAAGAAAAATTAGGCCTTAAATCAGGTACTATGATACTCGTGAGGATGAGACGAGTTGATTGGTACCATTACTTTTCATTTATCTTGCTCGTATGCAATTTTCGAAATGTCCAGGGTTATACCTATAGTGAACGTATGTAGGTAAAAGTCTTGTTCTATAAAATGACGGTTGCCAGGAAGAAGACGCTGGCGTGTCAAGCAGCCATTGGGATGTTTGAATTTCGCGCCTTGGAATCAGCTCTTTTTGCTTTTCTTATATTATGTTTTATTGTTATTATAATAACAAGTTAACAACGCAGCTCAGTTGGCAACGCTTCATTGGTAGGGAGTACAAGGACATGGGTTCGATCCCAGGTCCCAGCAAAATGCATTTTCTTGTTTTCCCTTTGCAGATCCAATGCAATACTCCATCACATGCCTTCCATACACCCTCAACGCTTAGCCACTGGATGCTCAGTTATCCAAGTCCAACGTGCCATCAATGAAGATCCATGGTAGTCCTCGAGTCAACGCCCACACCAGATCCAGCACTGACCAGGCTTGGTGTTAAATGGGCCTTACAAAAATCAGATCTGCACACCCTCCAACCAACAATACAGGCCCAATTTTCACTTTTTCTCTTTTATTTTCTTTTTAATTTATTTATTTGTTTTATTTTTAAAAACCAATTTTTTTCATAAAATCACAAAATCAAGAATTCATAAATTTAGAGTTTTTTTTACCAAATTTAATTTTCTTAAGTAATTAGATTAATATTTGATTTAGGGTAACTTTAACTTATTTTTACAATTAAAATCAACTAGAAAAAATTAGGTTTAATTCTTGATTTAATTTGTTTTCTTTTTTGCAAATAAAATAAAAACACAAAAATAGGTTAACTTAGTTTTTTTTATTAATTAAAAATGAATTAGTAATTAGGTTCTTTTTTAATTTAATTCTCCGTTATTTTCTCAAATAACAAAACATGACAAAAAACATTTTCTCTTTAATCAATCGCAAATAGGATCAGTCAAAGGGTCACAACCCTAATCGCCTCGCATTTAACTTACCACGTGCATTTAATTTTTTTTACTATTCTTGTAACTGTCTTGAGGATGTAATAGCTATAAACTAGGGTTTTTATGTACTGTTTAAATCCCCGATTTTTGGTTATGTTATTAATCCCCCTCCCCGAAGCCTTGTAATAGCTAGGTTCATTTTCTCGCATTTTTAATTCCTACAAATACTTAACTGCTAGATGTATGCTAATAGGATTTTATGGCAAGAATGCATGACAAATTAAAACGGTTAGAAAACCCTAATGTGCAAAGTAATAAACTGAAAATGGATCACTCGCACATATTCACTCTTAGGGTATACTCTCACTTCGGTTGCCTTCGGTAAACGATCATTAAGCATAGGGTGTCTTAGTGGTTTCCCTCTCGTCTAAAAAGATCAAATGTCCCATTCAAATGTTGCCTCCGAAATGTTGCCTCCGAAATGTTGCCTCGGAAATGTTGCCTCGAAAAGATCTTAAGACTCTAGGGTTACTACTAAGGTGTCCTAAAATTGCTTTAGTGATCGTACGTCCCTTTCAAATTGACTCTTACAAACTCCAACGACGGTGCTACCTATTTCTTAATAGTGGGATAGCGCTGTCTAAAGGAAATAAGAATAGAAACGATCTTTTTTTGAGTAGGTAGATGCTAGTAGGTACTTGCTCAAAACAAAACTTTTTCACACTTACAATTTTCAAAAACAATTTTCAAAACAACTTCGTCACACTCTTGAGGACTGATACAAGGGTTATCACGAAGTAAAACTTTTCAAAACAAAGCACACACAAGTAATTTAAAAATGAGCAAGTACCTAAGAGCCCATGGAAAACCATGGATAGAAAGGGTGCTAACACCTTCCCTTTCTATAATCTACCCCACGTACTCGAAATCTCGAAAAAGGATTTTTCTGTACTTTTTTCCTTTCCGGTTGGATAAAATAAAAGTCGGTGGCGACTCTTGCTTACCGCGACATTTTTCGAACAAAAAACGCAAAATGCAAACCAGTATTTAACAGTCGGTTCGACCACCGTATCACACTATCTCTGCAAATACGACAGATATCCCTTCAAACACTCAAACTGGCCATGTGTTGACATATGTGGGAAACCAGACTCAACGTGCAACCCCTAGACCACCAGGATTTGAAAATTTTAAGACTTGGAGGGAGCAACCCCAATACGAGATTCCAACTTCCCTTATGTTAGGATTACACAATAATATAACCACACATACACAACCTACCATGACAACCTTTTCGCCAGTGCAAAACTCTAGTTCTGACATGAACAATGTGGGTCGAAATACGTAGAACCAAGGATTGTCAAACCAATTGCCTATACTCACAACTGACACTCAGGTAGCGTTTAGGAAACAAATGGATGCTAGTAACCATGACATGGTAGGAGTGCTTGCACGTGAAATGAATACCATTTTCTCTCCTTTGATCTAGAATATTAATAGGACAAACCAATAAAATACCCAATCCTATCAGCAAATGTCAACACAGATGGCGCACATAGCAGACTTTTTTGGAGCCCCACAAGCACCTGTTTGACATAGGCAAAATCAGGTGGAAATTCAAGAGGAAGAACCCACTATCAATCAGGTTCGACCACCCAGACAAGAGGCTGGCGAAAGGGATGTGGGGGCAAGGGTAGAACGACGAGAAATTCGAAATGAGATCCCTGAGGAGCAACCTAGAAGAATAATAATGGTTAACAGGGATCAAAATGCAGAAGAAGAGATCCATAGAGTTAGGCAGGATAACATACTGACTGAAAATAATTTAGCCACCATGATCAAAAGAATCATGGCCCAAAATGGCATGAATATAGGGTTTACAGGCAGAATTATCAAGGGGTTATAAAGTCCCCAAGTTCATAAAATTCTCAGGAGATACTAATAAATCAATTGTTGAACATGTGGCCAGGTATCCGATAGAAGCCGGGGACTTGGAAAATAATGAAAACTTAAGGGTAAAATATTTTCCTAGTTCATTAACAAAATATGCTTTTACATGGTTCACTACATTGCCATCAAATTCTATAGATATATGGCCTCATTTAGAAAGATTGTTCCATGAACAATTCTACATGGGGCAGACTAAAATAAGTATGAAGGAATTATCCAGTATTAAAAGAAAATTTACTGAACCTATAGATGACTATTTAAATAGGTTCGGTTTGTTGAAATGTAGATGTTTCACAGTAGTTCCTGAACATGAATTGGTCGAAATGGCCGCTGGTGGATTGGATTACTCCATTCGAAAGAAATTAGACACTCAGTATCTAAGAGACATGGCCCAATTAGCAGACAGAGTTCGACAAATCGAACGCTTGAAAGCAGAAAAGGCCAGGGCAAGTAAGAATTATAAGAAAGAGAGGTTAGCTTATGTAGAAATCTAAGAAGAGGAAACAGAAGCTTTCAATGACATATATGATCTTGAGGAATTCAAAGTAGATTTGGATGAATTAAAAGAAGCACCCATATACTCTTGTAAAATTCTTATACCAGCAAACGGTAGAAATCCTGTCGAAGTAGAAAAGAATGACAAATTCCCCAAGAAAGCTTATACATTTGATGTTACTAAATGTGATGAGATTTTAGATTTGCTTGTAAAAGATGGTCAAATGATAGTTCCTCCTAATGCCAAAGTTCCTCCGTTAGAACAACGGAAGAAAAGTGGTTTTTACAAATATCAACTTTTTGGGCCATAAAACTTCACAATGCTTTCTTTTCAGGGACCTTATTTAAAATGCTATCAAAGAAGGACACTTGAAGTTTGCTGACAAAGTCAAGAACCACATGAAGATTGATGATGACCCCCTCCAAGTTGCACACACCAATTATGTTGAACCTATGGAAATCAACATGGTGGATATGGTGGAATATGAAGGAGAAGAGGCCAAGATATTCAAAGGCTCAAACATGAATGGAAAACAGGCTACTGAAGGCCTAACTAAGATAATCTCTTGTGACACTTCTGGCGAAAATATTTCTGCAGGTGATACTGAAACAAAGGCCACTAAAGGCCCTGGGGGAGGAATAACTCAAGCTACTGAAGGCCTTAGAGTCAAATTTGAGAAGATAAGGATTGCTGAAGGTCCTAGTCTAAGAGTTAATATGGTGGATTTGAACCAACCTCCACCATAAATGGAAGAAGTCAAAAGATACCTCAAGCTAGAAAAGGAATAAATGAGTTTTGGCTACCCTAAGGCCAATGAGACTCTGCGAGAATACCTCTGGAGGTGTCATCGAAGGAATTCAGAGATGCTGATGTGTCCAAGGTGCAGCATTGCTCTAAATCGAAGGGTTGTAGAGGCTTATGAAAGAGCATAGCATGCTAGAACCCAGGGCAATTGGAGGCACGAAAACCAGTTGATGAAAGTGTACCCAAAGTCAGGGGAAAGTCTGCTTGGTTTTTTGGTACGTTGTTATAAATCTGAAACAGAATGTTTGTTATGTCCCAGGTGTGGGGAAGTGTATGATAACGAGATGGATGAAATGTTCGAAAGAGTTTCATTTACCCATGGATGGGAAAAACAAGGTAGCAACCCCAACATATACGTCTTCGACCAGAAGGGAGTCCCCAGAAGGCAATATATTCCTCACCCCAAAGCTAAGAGAGTCACGTTTAAACTTCCAGTACAAGTACCAATGGACATATGGACACAAGAAGGGGCAGGAAGAGGAAAGTGGGGAAGTTTCGACCAAAGGGGAAGAACTTCAATGGCCTACAGAAAGCAGTTTCAAACATCAAAGAGAGATGTGTACATGTTAGAGAACTACAAAGGAAAAAAACCAATGTCCAGATCCCAGTGGAGGAGGCACCAGGGGATCAAAAAGGCTGAGAGAGAGAGAGAGTTAACATCGAAGGACATAGGGGAGTCTAGTAGTAACAAGTTCCTTTCGAGCACTGCGAACTCAGACAAGCCACCTGTGAGTCGAAAGTTATTTTCATCAGAAGAGAAGGTCACAAGTGAGAAAGTTCAGAAAAAGCTAACAAAAGAAGATGAAATGTCAACAGACGATTTCGAATCTGACGGGGTTTCGCCCTTTAATGTTAATTGTAATGTAGTATCGGTTTTACCTCAGGAATATAACCAGGAAACTGAAATAGAGGACCGGGAAGAAGTTGATGAGGAGGAAATGGCGATACATAAACCATTTTACTACTATGTGCTCAACAATGGAGTTGTCGAAGAATAAAATGCTTTCTTCGAAAGGCCTGATCAGGGCATGAATGGGGCATTTGAAGCCTTTATACATTAGGACCAGGGTTGAACAAGTAGGCATAAACAAGGTTTTGGTAGATGGAGGAGAAACTGTCAATTTAATGCCACAATTTATGTTGAAAAAGATTGGAATGTTCGATACGGACGTAGAGCCACATAACACGGTCCTTTCGAATTATGAAGGGAAGATTGGACATATATTGGGAATGTTACATGTAGAATTGACAGTTGGCTCAATTACAAGGCCAACTATGTTCATGGTGTTGTACCCCAAAATTTTCCCTCTCATTTATCAAGTATTTTCCCACAAGATCTCCTTTGGTTCAAGACTGCACTAGGGCTGATCAACTCAAGACACCTCCTTAAGCACTGATGATTGAAATTAGGGTTTGATATTGCACAAGGATAATTGAACTTTCAATGCTTCATATTACTTTCATGGATCATTTTGGACCCCCAAGATTACTCATGTCAAGTTTCGAGCCTTGAATCACATTTTTGCTCAGTCAATTGAGTAGTTGACCTAAAAATCAGTTGTATTGGGGAAAAAGTCAATTGTGGCCAATTTATAGTCAAACTTTATAATGTTTGATCCATATCAACATTATAAACTCATATTTATCATTTTATCAAGTTTGGATCACAATTTCTCAAGAAATTTGATCAAATCATCAAAAGGAAAAAATGGTCAAAATTAGGGTTTTTACTGAGAAAAGGCAATTTTTTATTTTTGACCTAGCAAATGGTTAATTGGTTTGAGGCATGATCTTAAGAGTTCAATTGCACCATTTTTACCTAATGGCATGACTCAAAACATTGCTCAAGATCAATTGGATTGATAGTGAATTTTAAGTCAACTTATCAAAAGTCAATTGTATACTGAAAAGTCAAACTTTGACTTTTTGGTAAAAATCAAGGGTCAAAGATCACAATTCATCAAAACATGTCAATGAAATCTAAATGAAATTCTAACTGCTTTATATTCATTTTAGGAAGGAAGTGCACAATTCCATTTTGAAAAAGTAGCTTTATGCACAAAACTTATTCTTGAGCCTTGCAATGGTTTTCTTCTGATCATACATGTCCTATAGCTCAAGAGAAGTTTGTCTCAAGCCTTACAATCATTCAACCCATGCTTGTACTTCATCTTGGAACCATGCTCCCACTTTTCTTCAAAATCAAGTAACATAGCAATCAGTCTAGAACTTGTACTTCTGACCCTCTCAAGCACAAAAACCTTCTCATTACTTATGTGCAAGTCCTTGGCAATAAAACACACGCATGCTTGAGCCCTAAAACTACAAAGAACTCAGAACTGCATCACACGCCTCCATTCTTGCATAACCTGACCAAAAGTTTGAAACTCACATCTCCCTCGTGTGTTTTCAAGCCTTTTTGTTCCTAAAGCTTCTAAGCATCATTTAGAACTTATCCCACTCCCTGTTACAAGACTGTAACACCATTATCACCATCCTCCATTTTCAAAAAACAGAGCCTTGCACCTTGACTTCTCCAGAACTCCTCAGGCATTTTCAGCTCAAGCTAAGCATCACATTAGCTTCCTGGGAACTTGAGGAAGCTAATCCAATCATTGGAACTCACTAAAAGCTGCTCAAACTCAAAACACGATACCCTCTTGCAAGGTGAGTTTTCTGACTTTTGAACTCTTCATACAGGCATCATTAATGGTTCATTTGTGAATAAGAAATGTAGGTATCATTGTCCTGAAGCTAACCATGTCTTTAGATTTCATTTATATTGCTCAAGTAGTTAGAATTTTGAATCTGAACATCCTGGAAAAGTTAGGTCAAAATTTGGTACCATTCAAAATTCATGCTCATTTTTTAGAA
Source organism: Vicia faba (assembly GCA_948472305.1). Classification (NCBI taxonomy): domain Eukaryota; kingdom Viridiplantae; phylum Streptophyta; class Magnoliopsida; order Fabales; family Fabaceae; genus Vicia; species Vicia faba. Next base: position 303,129 of record CATIWC010001425.1, read on the forward strand.
TTAGTTTAAGTTGTTTACATTTCTGGAATCATGGTGAAATTTTACACAACTTTCATGTTTACATTTTTGCAAATGGTTGAGAAATGAACAAGTTGCAGGGCTTCTGGCTGGAGGTTGAAGATGAAGTACATTTAGGGCAAGACTTAGATTATATATTTGTTGTTTTAAATAAGTTAATGGATGTATCACCACCCCAGTGGTTAAAGCGCGCGTCTGTTACCATGATGTCCTGGGTTCAAGCCCAAACGTGACCTTTTTTCCATTTTTTCCAACTTTTTTGACATTTTTTCTGTTTTGCAGCGCTTGGACCAGTTTAGTTTAGGCCTCACTTTTTTCTTACAATACTCCCTGACTATTTTTTAACCCCCTGACCTTTTTTATTTTTATTTTATTTTTACTTTTTTATCTTTCATTTATTATTATTATTAATATTATTATTATTATTACTATTTTTATTAATAAGAAAAATCCAAATAAAATATTTATATTTTATTATTTATATTTATTTAGTTTATTTTTCTTTACAAAAATAAAAGAACAACAACATTTTCTTTAATAATTAGATTTGTTTTTTATTTATTTATATTATTTTAGAACTTAGGATCTTTTATTTAATCATTTTTATTTATTGGTTTAATTAAGTTCACAAAAAAATCCTAAAAAATACTTTTCTTTAAGTTAATTATTTTTACTAACTTAACCTTAATTTTCTTTTTTTTTTTAATTAATTCATTTTAGTTAATTAGGTTAAAAAAACCCTTTTCATGAAAAAACAAATAAAAATCATATTCCTTTTCAGATTTACATTCTTGTATTTTATTTGTTCGTTTTGTACATTTATTCAAAATTCAATATGGTTGTAATATTATTTAAATTTAATTTCTTGCAATATTCCCCATTTGTAATTTGTATACCCCCTCCCCTAAATGATGTAATAGCGTAGTAATTTTAAATTTCATAATTTATCGCTTTATATACAAATGCTAGTAATTAGGGTTTTGTATGGAAAGACTAAAACCAACAAATAGAAAACCCTAATCAAAGATAAATCAAGCATGAAAATCAATCCACTTGCACACAAGTACCCCTAGGGTAAATCCACTTGGTTTCCTTACAAAAATGGCCATATTATGCATGTGAGATATCTTAGCAAAAACAAGCAAAAACACAAGATCATAGTCCCTCGATGACGCTATCTATGTTGCCTTTCAAATTGATCTTAGTCCCTAAATAAAATGATAAGATACCTTGCAACCTTGCTAATCATGGTTATACGATGACCCACACTCGTCCCTTTTACATCCAAAGATATGGTTACTTACCAAATCAATGGTAAGATAACAATGTCAAAGAAAAGAGGAAATGAATATGAAAGACTTTTGAGTAGGTAGTTTGTTCCTAGTTACTTGCTCAATTTCAAAACCAAAACATCCTTGCTATTCTCAAAACAAACACCAACACTTTCAAAACATCTTACAAACTTGAAAACATTTTCAAAAGATCAACACCTTTGTATACATTCTTACGAACAGGAATCATTACAAAGTTTGTCTAAACAATGGCCTCTTTTTCAAAATACTTTCAAAAAACCACACAAAGCACATTTTCAAACAAAAGCAAGTGATCTAGCAAGTAACTAAGAGCCCATGGAAAACCATGGATGAAAAGGGTGCTAATACCTTCCCTTTTCATAATCTACCGCCCAAACTGAAGAAAACATCTCAAAGGTCTATCCTGTGCTTTTTCACCTTTCCTTTTGGATAAAAGAAAAGCCGGTGGCGACTCTTGCTATCCGCAACATTTGCGATCAAACGCAAAACATCCAAGTCAGTTCTCCCACTGTATCACACATGGTAATTCCAGCAAAGGCAAATTACAACTTGCTGCTTGGCAGAGAATGGATACATGGAATAGGAGCGGTTCCTTCGACAATGCACCAAAGACTATCCATATGGAGAGAAGATGGTATAGTTGAAAATATAGAAGCATACTAAAGTTACTATATGAATGAAGTGAATCAGGTAGATAGGAGGAACTTCGATAAAAACCTAGCCAACATAGGGCCATGTTACCCAACGGGAGAAGAATACTCACCAAGCAAGAGTGCCCTCTATTTCTTAACTCTCCACCCAAATGGTTTCCAATGGGACAGAGAAATCATGGGAGAAACAAAAGGCTTTGGAGGAATGTATGATGTACGGCCAACTGGGTAGGATGAAGATAGTGATTATGTCTGAATCATTGTTCTTCGAAAAGATTTCGGCTTACTTGGATGAAAACAAAAGAAAAGCGGCTCTCTAAGCTAAGATAACAAATATGGCTATCAAAGCCACAGATAATGCGTTGCACACAGTAGGACCTGGGGAGCATTTTATTCCAAAACCTCCTGATGAACAGGTACTGGGCGAACAGTTAGAACAAAGACTGGACGCTATATATGATGAGGAGCCCTTAGGTTTCGATAAAAATTTGTTAGAGTCAAGCGCAAAGATGTTGGCTCAAAACCCCCTTGAAGAAATAGATCTTGGGGATGGAAGCGTGAGAAGAATCACGTACATCAGTGACAAATTGGATCACAAATTGAAAACGAAGTTGATTGAATTGCTGAAAGAAAACAAAGATTGCTTCGCTTGGGATTATAGTGAAATGCCCGGTTTAAAAAGAAATTTGGTCGAATTAAGGTTGCCAATCAAAGAAGGCAAAAAGCCTATCAAGCAGACGCCCAGAAGGTTCGCCCCAGATGTTCTTTCAAAGATTAAGAAAGAGGTCGAAAGACTTCTTCGTTGCAATTTAATTAGAACTACAAGGTATGTCGAATGGATTGCCAAGATAGTTCTTGTTATTAAGAAAAATGGTTCATTAAGAGTATGCATAGATTTTTGTGACTTAAATGCAGCAACTCCTAAAGATGAATATCCAATGCATGTGGCAGAAATGCTAATAGATTCAGTCGCGGGATTTGAGTACCTTAGTATGCTTGATGGATACTCTGGATGCAACCAAATTTTCATTGCTGAGGAAGATGTGTCCAAAATAACTTTTCGTTGCCCTGGGGCAATAGGTACCTATGAGTGGGTAGTTATGCCTTTTGGTCTAAAAAATGCTGGGGAAACTTACCAAAGGGAAACTAATTCAATATTTCATGATTATATAGAAACTTTTATGCAGGTTTATATAGACGACATTGTGATAAAGTCTGTATCAGACGAAATTCATCTGAATCATCTTCTCCAACCATCCGAAAGGATGAGAAAACATGGCTTGAAGATGAATCCCCTTAAGTGTACCTTCTTCGTGCAGGATGGAGACTTCTTGGACTTTGTGGTTCACAAGAACGGAATGGAAATCAATCAGAACAAGACGAAGGCTATCATGAAAGCGAAAGCGCCATCAACTAAAAAGGAGTTATAATCACTTTTAGGGAAGATAAATTTCCTGAGAAGGTTCATTTCAAACCTAAGTGGTCGAACTCAAGCCTTTTCTCCCCTCCTTCATTTGAAACAAGAAAAGTTCGAATGGAATGAAGAACATCAAGAAGCTTTCAATAAAATCAAGCAATATCTGATGAATCCTCCCATCTTGTCACCACCTTCTAGAAGGAAACCAATTAGATTATACATATTTGCTTCTAATGTTACTATCGGTAGTATGCTAGCACAATAAGACGAAAATGGCATCGGAAGAGCCATTTACTATCTAAGTAGAGTTTTGAATGATGCAGAGACAAGATATACTGCTATAGAAAAGCTTTGTCTTTGTTTATACTTATCTTGTACAAAACTCAAATATTATATAAAGCCTTTCGATGTATCTGTGTCTTCACATTTCGACGTTATCAAACATATATTGTCAAAGCCAATACTACACAGTCGAATTGGCAAGTGGGCCTTGGCCCTTACTGAATATTCTTTAGCCTTCATGCCTTTAAAAGCAATGAAGGCTCAAGTAGTAACATATATCATTGTGGACCACACAGTGGTCGAAAACCATCAACATTATGTTGAGTTAAAGCCTTGGATATTGTTCTTCGATGGATCTACCCACCGAAAAGGAAGTGGAGTTGGAATTCTAATAATTTCTCCTGATGGAATCCCAACAAAACTTAAGTACAAGATCAAAGGACCCCTTTTTTCAAACAACGAAGAAAAGTATGAGGCTTTTATTGCAGGACTTGAAGCCTAGTTGGAGTTGGGGGCAACAAGAGTCGAAATCAAAGGAGATTTTGAGCTAGTAATAAAGCAATTGACAAAGCAGTACAAGTGCATAAAAGAAAATTTGATTATTTATTTTGTTATGGAAAACAGATTGCTCAAAAGATTTAAATATGAAGATATAAAGCATGTCCCTAGAATAAAAAATCAAGAGGCAAACGACTTAGCACAAATAGCATCAGGGTATAAAGTGACTAAAGAGAAATTAAAAAAGTTGGTCAAAGTTAGAGGAAAAGCAATGACTACAAGATTGTCTCCAACAGGTCTGGAAACTACCCAGTTACGTTACGCTAATGAAGACACATTCAAAGTATTGGTCACTAACACTTTAGAAGGTACAGATTGGAGAAATCCAATTGTTAATTATCTCAGAGATCCTTTAATAGATACAGAAAGAAAGATTAAATATAGAGTTTTATCTTATATCTTAATGGGGAATGAGTTGTTCAAGAAAACCCCTGAAGGAGTTTTGCTAAAATGCTTAGGAGAAAGTGAAGCATATTTGGCACTATCTAGTGTTCACAGTAGAGCATGTGGAGCCCATCAAGCAGGCCATAAAATGAAGTGGTTGTAATTTTTATATGGAATGTATTGGCCTACTATGCTCAAAGATTGTATAGAATTTTCTAAGGGATGTCAAGATTGCCAAAAACATGCTGGTATTGAACATGTGCCAACAAGTGAACTTCATGCAATTATTAAACCTTGGCCTTTCAGAGGTTGGGCGCTAGATCTAATTGGATAAATTCAACCTGCTTCATCTAAAAACCACAAGTACATTTTGGTAGGTATAAGTTACTTTACAAAATGGGTTGATGCCATACCTTTAGTGAATGTGGATCAAGAAATTGTTATCGAATTTATTCAGAAACATATAGTCTATAGATTTGGCATCCCAGAGAGTATCACAATAGACTAAGGATCAGTTTTTACTGGTCGTAAGATGCAGGAGTTCGCCAAGGAAATATGTTTCAAACTATTGACATCCACACCTTATTATGCTCAAGAAAATGGACGAGTCGAAGAAACCAACAAAGTGATAATTGAGTTGGTAAAGAAGCATGTAGAAAAAAAGCCAAAAAATTGTCACAAAACTTTGGACCGAGCATTATGGGCTTGTCGAACTTCCCCTAAAGAAGCAACTAATACCACACCTTTCTAACTTACGTTTGGGTTTGATGTCGTATTACCAATCAAAATCTACTTACAATCAGTTAGAATTTAAAGACAAGAGGAAATTCCTTATGACCTTTATTGGGAAATGATGATGAATGAATTAGTAGATTTAGATGAAAAAAGGTTACATGCTTTAGAAAGATTGAGAAGACAAAAGGAAAGAGTGGCAAGAGCATACAATAAGAGGGTCAAAGGCAAGACGTTTATTCTAAATGACTTAGTATGGAAAGTCATTTTACCTATGGATCGAAATAATAAAGCGTTAGGAAAATGGTATCCACATTGGGAAGGACCTTTTCGAATCTTAAAGGCATTCTCAAACAACGCTTATGAAGTAGAGGAGTTAGCTGAGGATCGAAGAATCCTGAAAGTAAATGGGAAGTACTTAAAGAAGTATAAACTATTTTTGCAGGAAGTAAAACTCATTGCAAGGTAATAAGCAACAAAAATATGTATAGCCAAAATGGTGATCCAATTAATTGCCAAAATGGCTTTGCCTGAAATATTTATCTTCAGAGTCAACTTCTAATTTTGACTCGTCTTCAGAAACTTCATATTCATCTTTTGATTCTGACTCATATTCAAACATTCAAAAGTCAGAAAGTTTTTGAAGTTGTCATCAGAAGTTGTTATTAGTCAGAAGTGGTTATTATGAATATATCGAAATTCAAAGTTGTTATTCAAAAATAAATATTTGTGTAATGAAATACACATTTTTGAGGGGGTAATTTGTTAGCTGGGAATTTCGATTATACAAGTTTTGAATAATTAAGGATTTTTGATCGAAGAAAGAGTTGTTCGAAGGAAAGTATAAGAAGGTTTTTATAGAGTCTTCGATTGATGAAGAGCTAGTAAAGAGTTTTATTATAATGAACCATTATCGAATGGTTCGTCTTTGAACTGTGGAAGTATAAGTTATTCAAAGCATTACAAAGAAAGATATTTCGACCGTCGTGTTGTTTGAATTGGCGCTTCGAAAAGAAGAAGATTTCGAATTCAAAAGATTTGATCTTATCTAAAGAGACACGTGGAAGTCTAATAGTTCGAAAGACATGCAATCTTCGAACGTGGCGTGTTTTCGTAGAAGGGCCATTAGGGTCAAATCAATATAAATAGAAGTCTTAGATGTTAGAAAAATGGTGTGTTCTAATTGTATACAAAGTCATATTATACTCAAAGTACCGGAGCGAGAGAAACGAGTTTGTTGATAATGTATGTGTAAGAACACCACCAGTTTTATTCAGAATTAATTTCTCAGTACAAAGTCTTTAATCACTTTTATTCCTTTTTGTTTCCAGTCTAGTCTTTTAACAATTTTATTAAACTTTTCTTATTAAGCGTTGTCTTTATATTTTCACAAATTCCCAAATTGTTCCCTTTAAAGTCATATTTAAGATTCATAGTCAAACTTTAAACATCTTGAGATGATTGTAACCATGGAAAAACCTTGTTATTATCCGTGAAATGTTTTCTTTCGAATCAGACTATAAGAACACTAAGACTATGTCCTAGGATCAATCTAGTCGATCATGTAAGTTACCAAAGCATACGAATTGGAAGACTAGCAGTTGTTTGTCAGAAATCACTGGTAAACAGTAACACTCACTCCAAGCACTACTCGGATACCTGAATATATGTACTCCCAGAGGAGCACGTACACAACAACATAAAAGGGGTGAGAATTACATTCAATAAATATACACTGAATATCATATGCTAAGGAGTAGTAATTCGTACAATGCACAAAATTCACATTTTCATCCAATACTTCGCAAACACATTCATCATCCACATAATTCAACACCAAATCAATAGTAATGCAATGTAAAGAGACCGATATCAACTCAATGTATGTGGTACCAACAAGGCATAAACCATAACATAATGCCAGATAGGGCAACAACAGAGCATAAGCCCTCAACATAACGCCATTACAGGCCAACAACAGGGCTTGAGCCCTCACCAATGAATGCATGCAACACCGACATGCAACAACACAACTATGTAATAACAGGGCATAAGCCCACAACATTCGCCAATAAGGCCACCAATATCATTATCATCATGCAATACATTTAAGAAAATCATCCATACATCTTCATACAACATCATGATGTTACATCACGTCATTAACATCACACATTATACAAAATTCTCATAAAGTTCAATGTTTTAACCCAATTTCCATTATTACTAGCCTTCCTATATCTGCCTAAGTCATACTAGTCACGAAAACAAGAATTTTTACACCTTAGCCTGCTCATACGTGTATGGCCCTGCCCCATACGTGTATGGCTTCTTCCTCGCCCCAAATTCATGTGTATCATACGCGTAGGGCCTAATTGCCAGGCCTCATACGCGTATCATATACGTACCACCAGAGGGGGATTTCCCTCAAAGCCCACCAAGTTACCCCCATATACGTATGGCTCCATGTGATACGCGTATGACACTTCCCATTACGCGTACCATATGCGTACTGGAAGATTGTTCTGCTGGCTTGGGGACAGGGCGCGTACCATACTCGTACAGCCCCTGGGAGTGTCTCCTCATATACGTATGGCCTCTCCCTTATGCGTATGGCCAATCTGCTGCTCCAAAAACCTACTTTCGCATCAGTACGATTTCCACTCATTTTGAGCACTTTCAACCTCCTAATTTGGACCCAAAACAATGTTTTTACACATATCAACTTATATACTTAAATCAGTTTTGTTAATCTATCATTCTATAACAATTTTCTACATCCAAATTCTAATTTTTCATCATCTTCCTAAACCCATATTTTCTAAATTGGGATTTCATTGAATAACACCACAACAACCACAATTTTCAACAACAATCACATCATTGACATCAATTAATTCACAATTCCACATAGAATCACGTAGAGACAACATTAATCAAACAAAAGAAGAACATATATCAATCACACACAAAACCTAGAGAGGGAAAGGAACCCTCACTACTGTCTCATGTTATAATCACCCTTTAAACAACCCATTCTCTACCCTTCCCTTAGTTTGGAGCTTTGATCCGTCAACAATGATGAAATCCTCTCTTGCCCTAACCGTTTCTTCTCTTCTCTTCTCTATTTCTACGTGACAGCACTTTTCTCTCAATTATTTCTACCACTTTCTCAAATATTAATAGTAATAATAATAATTATGATAATTATAACCATAATATTAATAATAATATTATTATTAGTGATAACTATATCATATATCTAACAATAATATTTTTATTAATAATAGTAATATATCCCATTATTCACGAATACTAGGATTATTATACTATAGACTAAATTTTATTTTAATTATTTAATTAAAATTAACTTCTCAATACTCTTAATGATACCCACATATCTTTAATTATGCTAAGATAATTCAAAATTAACAACAGATAATTAAATATTTAAATGGGCATTAGACAAACAGTAACAAAAGGACAAAATAAATGAAAAATCATCAAGCCTCATCAATTGGTCTCTAAGTACCAAAACAAACGATCGCCCAAAACAGGATAGAGAATCGAAAATGTTGCAAGACTAATTCAATTGGTTTTTATATGAACACTAACTTAATACTATATAACTATTGTACATTCAATTAGTTTGTAGAATAGCTTAGTTAACGTAAACAGTAACTTTAAAATACAAACGTTAAAAAATCAACGATTACTGTTGACATACAAGTGCATCACGTTGAAATTAATTTCAGCAATAGTTCAAAATTAGATCAAAATAATTCAAACCCACAATTCACAATCATAAAATTGATGATAAACAATTGAGTCTTAATTCATATAATCTAAACTATAAGCGGAAAAATTTTATAGATCAATTATATGAAATTAGAACATCAATACTTACTAGTTGTAAATATAATTTGAAAATAAGAATTGTCGTTCACAACTCTCAATGAACAAGTTGTAGAGTCGTCAGTTATGTTTCTGATTTCGTGATTACGAAAGAGATTTAGTCAAATAATATATATAATCTTAGTCCTTATCTATTATGGACGAAAGGTTAAAGCCCACACTTTTCTTTACACCAATCAAATTTCAGATACTCAGACTTTAATTAAAAAGATATTTAACCAATAAAAAATCTATTTATACATCTCCATCACAATCACGATCAATTTATTTTTCACAAACTAAATACCAATTAATTATAACCCACAAAATATTAAATACTCACTCAAAGATTATTTTTATTGTAAAGTCGTTTCAGTTGAATTCAACTCTTTCTATTATTGTGGAGCCAATGGATATGGGTAACACTAGGTTTGTTACCATGTGGATCATGCAATTTTATAGCTTGTTATAATTTTAAAACCATCTTACTATTATAGAAATTAATCACAATTTGGTTAATATGAAACTTTAGGGATTAAACTCTTTAGAATAATATTATAATTATTATAACATAAATCATTAGGAATCGATCTAGTTTTTTAGTTGAGAAACTAATTTAGGTTAATAAAAAATTAAGTAATAATTTAAAAGTTAAAATTTTAATTAATTTTGACATGGATATTTTTTTAATCATGGAATATTGTTGTCCTTGAAAAAGCAATTAATATTTTTTTTCTAGTTGTCTAATGACCATAATTCACCCTCTAAAAATAAATAAGAGAGATATTTTAATTTTAGATATGTGTTCTTACAATTAAATATTTTTATAACTATCACTGAATTGGATTAACAAAATTACAATCAACATATTTATTTTTTTATTTCTTATATCAATATATCAAATATATTCAATTTTTTGTATATTTAAAAAAAAAAAAATCACATCCTTCTTTCTTATCAGTTTCTCTTTACAAGCAAATAAATTTGTAATATGATTAACAGATTCTCTGCATTTTATCATCATTCTTAGTTCAAAAATAAAATTTTTAATTTAAATATTGAGTTATTTATTTATTTATTTTTAAGAAATAATATGATGGTTAGACATAAGAAATATATTTATATTATTTTATCTACCCATCATCCTATACCCATAAAATTTAATTTGACTATCTACCCATCATCCATTTATGAAATGTCATGTCATATTATTATAATAATTTATTTTAAAATAGATTAAATTTTAAATTGATTTTAACTAAAGGTGCTACTCCCAAACTAAAACTCTAAGATATCTAAAAATTTACCAAAATATTATTAATGCATTTTGAAATTTGATTTTTTTAATATAAAAAAAGATTAACAAAATTAAAAAAACTCATATTTACAAACTATGATAGTATATCTTATAATTTCAATTATAATATATAAGTTGGTATTTACGGTCCCCTCTAAAATTTTACGCAAGATTCACCATTGAATTAAATAAAAAGTGATTAAAAAAATGATTTATATGATAAAATAATTGTAAATAAATAATTATGATATATAAGATTGATCGTGAAAAGGTATCTATAATATAAGAAAATTAATATCTCTGGTTAATTCTAATATGCCCTTTTGCTTAACAACTTCCACCTATTAAAATGAGGGTTAATTAGTGTCCAAATGATATTTTTTGTAAGTAATTTATGACATGATCCAATGATAACTATTTATTTAGCGTTTAATTTCATTGATGAGTGTAAAAAAGTAAGTTATTGTGACAAAAAGTTTCCTATTGTCTATGTGAACGAAAATGTCTTATCTCTCTTTTTCTCTCTCTCGCGCCTTTCTCTCTTTCTCTCTCTCACAAACTTCTTCCTTCTTTCTCTCTCGTCGAATCTCTCTTTCTCTCTCTCAGACTTCTTCCTTCTCTCTCGCTGAATCTCTCTCTCTCTCTCTCTCTCTCTCTCTCTCTCTCTCTCTCTCTCTCTCTCTCTCTCTCTCTCTCTCTCTCTCTCTCTCTCTCTCTCTCTCTCTCTCTCTCTCTCTCTCTCTCTCTCTCTCTCTCTCTCTCTCTCTCTCACTCACTCTCCTGTCTCTCTTTCTCTCTCACACAGACTTCTTCCTTCTGCATCTATCTATACCAATGATGTTCATTTTGTTTTCCGCACGAACAAGCAACCATGAGATCCTCTGGCGAATGTTCTAACAAAAAGGTATACTTGATGATACATTATTCAGATTGCTCATTTTTGCTTTTGATTTTTCATCATGAGATTTGTGTTGAAATCTAGGATTTGTGACTGTGTTCTAAATTTGGATTTATGGTGATAGCTTTTTTGTGTAAAATGGTAAAATATTGTTGTTATTCCTTTTTTCTTGTACATCTGATTATGGATTGTATTTTGATTTCAAGTGTAGATGAAGATGAAGATATGCTTATTAGTTGTGGTATTAATTTCAGGCAAAGAAGAAGACACAAATCCATGGTTTGTTTGTTGGTTTTATCTAGATCTGTGTTTTCGAATGGTGAGTTGTCCGGTGATGTGAAATGCTAAGACTAATTTATGATTTCTGATTATGTGTTTAACGAAAATTTTAATTTTATGATTTATTTGTTGTTGTGCACATAGATTGCCTCTAATCAGAGTAAAAGTGGAACATTTATTTTGTTGATTAAAGATATCGAGAAGGGCGCGGCTGAGAATTCTGAGGTTTTGAAAAGTAAATTCAGAAGCTTGCCACATAATGTTGTAGTAATTGGTTCACATATCCAACTGGACAATCGTAAGAAGGTACTATTATATTGTATGTTAGGATAGTATAAATTATTCATAATTCATCTAAAAGGTTATATTTGGATCATGATGAAAATGTTACTTTTATCGTTTTCTTCTTAGATCTACGAAACTCTAGCGATTATGTTGTTGTTGATATTTTGTTGTTGTTGCAGGCTTCGGAAATCAGATGTTTCTGGCTGTTGAACGTGAGAAATTGATTGAAGCTTTTGAGAATACTTATAGTTCTCTGTGTTTCAGCTATTTCCCATAGGTATGTAATTTTAAATGTGGTTTAGTTTGAGGAAATGAAACTATGCTCTTCTGGTTTTATACATGGATCTGAATGTTTGATAGTTGATGATATAAATTGATTTTGTAACATCCCAATTTTTATTAGCTATTTTATTAGTTGTTTATTTATTTAATTATTATGTGACATGATAATTATTTAATTATTTGAATAATTGAGTTATTAGGTGTATTAATGAATGAAATAACTAGTTGGGCCTAATTATGAGAGATAGGAGTAATAAGGGGGTGTGATTTGCTAAGCTAAATAAAAGAAACAATAGTTAGTAAGGGTTATGTGAAAACAAAGATTAGAATCTTCATTTTTGTGAAGAGAAGAGAAGAGAAGAAAAGAGGAAAAGAGGAGAAAATAAGAGAAGAAGGAGGAAGAACCCTAAGGTGGCTACAATCAAGGTAAGGGTGAGAATCTATGTTATTATGGGAGTATATAATTGGGTGATGATTAGTAACATGAACTAGTGTTGTACCCCAAAATTTTCCCTCCCATTTTTCATTCAAAATGTTCTCATAGGGTTTCCCAAGTACTCAAAATGTCTCAGGGTTTGATCAAACAGATTCTCTTATAGGCATTGAGTCAGCAACTAGGGTTTGGTACTTCTCAAGCAAAATTGAGTTTCCAAGGTTTCTAATGGTCTTTATGGTTCTTCATGTATTCTCAAGGATATTTGTGTCAGTTTTCAAGTTTTGCATCGCAAGTTTGCTCAAATGACTGAAAATGAACTACATTAACCCAAAAACCGACCTTTGTAAGATCACGTTCAAATGATTGTAACTTCTTCATTATTCGATATTTTTGAATGGTTCTTTTTGCGTATGACTCTCCTTGACGTCATCTCCAATTTCTCTTTACAAGTTTGTTGCACCCCAAAATTTTCCCTTCTAATTTCTTCTATCTGGTTTAGACTCTTGCATCCATCTGTATATATTCCATTAGGTCATTAACATACATTTGCATTCGGAAGAGCTTGAGGTTCAAAGTTCAGTGGTTGTGCGATATTAAGGTTTCGCAGCGGTTAAGGTGTTCGTATCCAATAAAGCATGGTTCTTCTGATTATCCTTCAAGCAGTGAAATTTGGAATTAGGGTTGCAACCTATGCTTATTGAGGGTTCTGTTCTCTTCAAGTTAAGGGGGTTATTACTCATTCAGATACATTCAAAACAAGACTCAGAGTTTTTCTCCACCAATTTTGTGCTTGTCAGTATTTCATCAACCGAGGTTCATTAGGTTTTCTAAGTCATGGCCATCTTGGTCATATTTCTTTCTGTATTCCCATGTTTATTTCCAAGTTGTTCTACGAGGTCATCTACGGGCTACTAAATCAGGAATTCATTATCTCCTTGTGCTCAACGTCATCCTTTGATTAGGTTTTATTTCTCTAAATCATGTACCATTCAAGAGAGGTTTCTCTGGGAAGTTGTGATTATCAGGCAAGGCTATAATCAAGGGATATCGTCCATGAATAATCAGGGTTTCAATTGATATATCTTTGGAAAATAAGAAGGAAAACATTGCTTGAATCTCTAGTTATGTGGGAAACAGTCCTATTCTAGAGAAGAAAATTCAGTTGGACCTTCTTCACGAATTAGGGTTTGTATGCCTTATAATGCAAAGCTCTTCATCTGGTCGATTGGCTTACTTGAAGTACAATTTATTTTCTTCGGATTTCACTTAAATGCTTTAAGACCAAAATCTAAAAAGCTTTGTATGGAAGATTAGGGTTTTTGAGCTAAGGACATGCAGAGGTCTAAGTATGGATTCATTCAAGTTGATTTAAGGAAACCTACATTCGTTCATTTGAAGATATTCAAGCAGGGGAGTTCATCTAAATTGATAGAATGCGAGACATTGGGATTTCACAAATACAAGGTCAATGAAGGACTTGGGATATCAAATTCAAGAAGAAAGGAAGACACTTCTTTCTCGGGAAACTCAAAATCAAATGAAAAGAAAGTAGTTTGCACCCTTGATAATTTGTCATTTTGATTCAAGAGTTTCCAAAGTTGCATTTGTATGCAAGATCATACTACATTACCTTGGTTCACACTATAATATTCAAGTTCATCTAATTTCACATTCAAGTTCCATTCAAAATTTCAAAAATTCTTCATTCCATATTCAACAAAAATTCCAACAAGTTCATTCATTACAAATTCACCATAAGTCATTCCAATTTCAAATTCTATACAACATTTTTGTCGATTCAATTAAATTCAAGAGAAACCATTACAAAACCGTAGGGAACTACACGCAAGATTATTACATGAAAAATTATCAAAAACTTAAAATCTCCAATCTTTCTTCATGCGAATTTTGTATTCCAATCTTCATGCTAAGCTCTTGACTATCCTTTGAATTACATGATTCACCATCATGCTATGCCTATCCCTAACATTAATTCTCCATCTTCATGTATTCTTCAATCTTCGCGCTCCGAGTGAACCAACCTGCTGGATTTTTTTTAAACAAACGCATTACCCTGCATGTAAAAAACCCTCAAAAATTAGTTCATTATAAAAACTGCAAACATGTTCTAAAGCCATCCCAGTGCAGTTTAGAAGCAGGCCCCTGTACTGAAACCGTAAAATTGTTATCATGAACCACCCCGTCACTGATATAACAACCCGACATTAAAAAGCAGAAAAAACAGTTCACTCATTCATAAAATTAAAAAGGGTAATGCATAGAAAAACCGGTTCAGTCAAACACATAGATTCCAGTCAGTTTAAATATCCATTTCATAAATCCAATCCCTCACATAGCGATTAATAACAACTTTAAACTAACAGTTATCTATTTATTGATATTCCTAATAGTCAGGCCCTATCAATATTGACTATTCTAACTCTTTTTTTCACACTAACAATTAACTAACAAAAATTATAATTAAAACTAAATCTAAATTTCATTTAAATCTAAAGCTATCCCTCCTAACAGCCCTGCACTAATAAACTCAGAAGCAAATATTCCAGCTCATGTTTATAACAGAAATGTTCATATTCAAATCTTACTATCCATTCCCTAACAGAAAACCAGAAAACAAAACTAACGCTCACCCCTAACTAACAGAGCTAACCGAATTCCCAACTAATTGCTAACTAACTCTAACAATCTATAACAAACTCCTAACAAATTATTCTACTCCATTTAATTTCCCAACTAACTATAACAGAACCGAATATAGTACAACAGAGTGAACAAAATAAATCATATAACAGAAAGGAGGGAGAGGATTCAGGATTCTTTTTATACCAGAAAAGCAAGAGGAAAATCAGATAGAGGAAACTCACCAAAAAAATATTTGAAACTCTCGCGTTCTTCTCATCTTCTATTTCGTCTTCTCTTCATTCTTCAACCCTCTCTAAAGACTCACTATTCTTCAACGTCACAGAAAAATAATCGCCAAAAAATCCTCAAAAACTCTCTCTACATAACCTCCATCTTCAGCGTGTCATCGATTTTTTTCATTCTGCACTTTCATCATCAATTCAAACCTGCAATTCCAATCATTAATCTTCATCTTCTTTCATCATCATCCTTCACCGTGACAATTTCATCTTCACCAACCACTTCACGATTCATTCTTCACAAAACACAGTAAAAATCACAACAAAAAAAAACTCACCATTGAACTCTCTGAGTTCACTTCTCAGATTCTCTCTGCTTTATCAATCTTCAACTTCACCCCTCACCTTCAGCCACCATCACTACCACTCTCTAACAACAATAACCTTTTACTTAAATCTTTAACACCATTGCACTTCATCATCAACTCAATGAAAAGCTTCTTTGCGGTTCAATAGAATCCTCGTCATTATCTTTATCTCCAATGCACCTGCATACAGAGTATTCGCAAGATCAACACAATATCACTACCGTAACAAAAACACAGAAATTCAAAAGAAGAGAAGAAGAATTTTTAGAAGGAAAAGCGAAGAAGAATCATAAAAGGTGAAAACGAGTGTTTACCTGAAGAGTAATCTCTGGTCTTCTTGCACTAGTGGCGCCGTTGAAAAGCCGTCGGAGCTACTCCAACATGTAAGCTCCAATCTTCTTCATTCTTTCACTTCTCCATTCGTTTCTTCATGTGATAACATAGATCGAACATAGTGGAGTAGAATCCCTTAGGTGTTAAAGATCAATTGAACGTGAGGACTATACTATTTAGCTTTTAGGTTTTCTAGGTTTCCCGTTCTTGATATGAGGTGAAGAAGTTGAAATCAAAGGGAAGAAGGAGAACGACGGAGGTGAGTTGAAAAAGAACGATGCCGCTTCATTTTAGATCAAAGCGGAATGCACCGGAAGGCTCTAGATCGCCGCTATTCGTATTCGAGAAGAAGAGAGAAGAAGCTCAGTCGCCATAATTTTCTAACCCTAGTCCTCTTTCAATTTGTGCATTTATTTATTTAGTTTGTTTTTTTATTATATTCAAGGAATAATAATCAATAATATAATTGCTATGGACCTGGACTGAAATTCCCATCCAATTGAGCCCAATATGCATTTTTTATTTATTTTGATGTTGGTAAAACAAAAACAGTTTGTGGACCAATCTGATGGGCCTATCTCCCTAATCTGATTGCTGGACTATACCCCCTATATCCAGTTAACACCCCCTGACTTTTCTAATCTCATTGAGATTTTAGTTTTCCTTCTAGTTTAATTTTTCTCTCTTAATTGATAATAAAAATGATACAAAAAATATTAGAATATTTTAGAATATTTTAGTATTTCTCTTTATGGTTTCAATTAGAGTTTTCTACTCTTGTTTTTATGTTTGGTAATCATTTTGTTGTCATGTTTTGCTAAGAATTCGCGATAGTATTGATGTAACTTTCGCGATGGGAAATGCTTGGAGATTAACTTTTGATCACTCATGCGGAGCAACTTCGGTAGAGTTTTCTTATTGCTTGCATGGTTATGAAGAGGCAACGGACCTTCTCCGTTCGATATCATCGCAACTTCACTCTTATTCCTCATTTCCGCACTTTACCGCTTTTCTAGATACCATGAGAAGTAGGAAATAAAGAGCGTACGCTCGAAGTCGCTGTTTAAAGACCTGTAGCAGGAATTTCGCACTTCATTTTCTATATGTGTTGTGCTTGTGTTTATTTACTTTCTTGTTAATTAATGAGATATCAATTTAGAAATTGAGATCACGACTTCGCTCTCATTGCATGTTCCCTATAGGATAGTTTTGTTAAACCATGCATGCTAACATTAGGTAGTCGTTTCCCTTTCATTCATCCTTGACTTAGGGCTACCATTGTATGATAACATTAGGTTTAGAAATAGGCTAGTCCCCCTTTGAATTTTCTTTCCCCTTTTGCATGTGCATTCAAAATAAAACTTTTTTTCTTACAAACTTCAAAATACTTAAATTTTTTACTGACGAAAATCATATCTTTGTTATGTTTGAGAGATGATAAGCGGGTTTCTTCTCGACCTTATTCTAAGCTTTGGTGTGGTTCAAGTCTCAAAGACTTATTTCATGAATAAGTAGATAAATGGTTAATATCTCTCTCTTAACTAGTTGTCATCTAAAGCAAAAACACCAACCAACACAAAACTCTTTTTGCCTTCGGGCCTTTCTTTCAAAAACTTTTTCAAAAGAACAAATTAATCCAGTTCTGTGCTGACGCGTAAGTCTACAAAGGTCGAGTTACGGAAGAAGGCGAAATTAATATTGTTCATTAAAAACACAAACCAATTCAAACCTTTTTGTGCGCCCAAAGCACCTTTTCTCCAAAACTTTTTCAAAAGAACAAATTAATCCACTTCTGTACTGACGCGTAAGTCTCCAAAGGTCGAGTTGCAGCAGAAGGCGAAATTAATATTGTTCATTAAAAAATACAAACCAACAAAAACATGTGAGCCGAACTACGGCTGCTCTGATTCCTTAAAAGTGATACGTAGGCATCGGGGTAGGGCCCGAACGAGCACAACTTTTATTTTCCCTACATTCTTTTCTCATTTCTTTTGCATGCATTCTCCCTTCAGTATTATAGTAAACAGTAAGCATAGATTAAACACACCCATAAGATAGACAACAAGAGTGGATACCGTAGAGTACTACTGGCATGTGGGGTGCTAATACCTTCCCCTCGCGTAACAGACTCCCTTACCCGATCTCTCGGTCGCAAGAATGTGACGTCTCCCTTCTCAAGTTTTCTTGATGTTTACCTTTCCCTTCCTGTGGAATAAAAACGTTTGATGGCGACTTCATTGTTTGATGATTTTCAGCCAGTTGTTTCAGCTGGCGACTTCAATAGGGAGATGTCGACTAAATGCTGGTCCATCCCAGAGTCGCTCCTAGATCTTGCTTTATTTTATTTGGGTGTTTATTTTTATGCTTTTAGTTTACTCAGTTGTACATGTTTATCTGAGCATATGTTTGCATTACATTTTATTTCTTTCCATATTGGTTATCTGTTGTGTTGGATTCTAGTTTTCCATGTTGGGTGGGTGTTACTATTGAGGTAAAAGGCCCAGTACCCAGGCTAGAGTGCACTAGGATACTAGGAATAGAGTGGGGGCACGACGGCTATAGGACGTGGTCTGATTAGTGCATTCATGTCATATACCACGCTCGGGTGAGGTTCAATTAGAGGTACTCTCATCATGCACGTCTGTGTTGCGATGATTTTAATTTCAAGCAAACCCGTGATTTTCGAGTTACTATTGTTTTACCCTGACCTAGTCTTCACCCGTGAGTGGGGAGGGAATCATTATTACAGGTACAGATGGTGACTATGTTCAAATGGTTACTCATGTTCAGATGGTGACCATGCTCAGATGGTGATTATTGGTTCTAATGATTATGTTCTGGATTTCTGTTGGTGACTTATTCAGATGATATATTCTGTTGGTGACCATATGGTTTTCAGATTTATTTTTTGAGTTCTTGATTTGTATGCTTGGAGGTTCATTCAGGCCTTCGATCTTAGTATTCCCAGCATGTTCAGAAAATTCTCAACAGTATCCGATGCTCCAGAAGCCTTGACCCCGTACAATGGGAGATCTACATGGTACTTGGTTCTTATATGTGCGGAAGCTATAACGAACCTTTAACTTGATGATACTTGTATGGTTCAGAAGCAGTGCAACAATCATATTCAGAAATGATGGAACCTTGATCCCATTTGATCTCATGCCTTTGCATACATAACGTGGTTAACCACATGCTTAACATACATATTCTATTATTTCCAAGGAATCATATTTGTAAGCCTTGTGTTGAACCTTTCCATCTTTTACTTACATAAAATAAGCATGAAAATTCCTTGGGAATGAAGGAACATGACATGGAATCCATTCATGCACTCCATGCATATTCATGCATTCATAATGGGTACTCGAAGATTGGGGATTCTTGCTCAGATCATGTGTTCTCCTCAGAGGTTCAGCTTGATTTCTTACTGCACTTTTTCAGGGATCGGTTATGGAACAACTCTGAGTGATATACATGCAAGCTTTGGCCCATGGTCAGAAATCTCTTCAAGCAGGAAGATAATTGATTGAAAACTCAGATGAGCCAGGTCATGAAAGCTCTGATGACGATGTCAACAATCTTGCACCTACTGTCACAGTAAAGGTTCTCTCTTCTCCACATATTTTGAGAATTGCTTCCAACCATGGAGTGTTACGCAATCCTGAGTTCTTGGAACATCTTATCAGCAGATGGTTCCCATTTACTATAGGATCTTATATCAGTGGTTCGTTCTTGTTGACCAACGTCAGACGTGGTTTCCACATCGGGGAATCAGACTTTTTAATCAAGGGAATCCTCCATAACCTTGTGTTCACTGATCTGATCAACAACAACTAGTCTTTGTTCCCCTGGTGAATTAAAAAAAAAGCTTTTAAACAAAGACCGAAGATGCCTGATGAGCATGTTGTTACAAGCCCATTACAATACATCCTATTATCTCCAGCTTTGATTTTTGGGGTCCTCCTCCTACAAACAACTCTTTTGATTGCCATACATAGGCTAGATGCATCCCCTATTCTGGAGTACCTGGTTTTGATATAAAAGACTACAAAGGGGTTGAAATATAAAGCCAAGCACCTGTTTGGCGTCTCTTCCAAAGGTCCAATTCCTATTTGGCCAACTACCACACTCTTTTTCTCCAGGTGGATGTCTCTTTTGTTCTAATAGAGGACAAACTATATTTTTTTTATGTGGCGCAATATGCCTGATGATGTGGTTTATATTGATTCGCTTGGAAAATAATTCATTTGTTCTCCTGAAAGAATCTTCTACGCATATTATTCTGGGGCAACTGATCATTCGATTGAAGATGGCGAGTCATCTAGAGACAAGGTCCAAGACGAGATCAATCCGGAGACTGTGGTGTCCAAATCATATCAGAAGAGGAATTCTCTCACTCACCTCATGCATCTTCATGCATCCATAACAAATTCAGGTTATCGAACAACTTCATGGGGAATTGGACGAGATGAAAGAACAAATGGAGTTTTTACTGCTAGACATGCAGGATTTGGTCTGTGAACAAGAACTCTTGAAAGAAGAAAATAGTCAGTTAAAAACTCAATTGAATTTGGTTATGGGAATTTTGGGGACGATGTTGAATAAAGAAGATGGTTTTATGCCTGCTACAATAGGGGTTACCATTCCTCCCTATAATTTGGGGACTCTTTCGAGTCAGGGAGCATCTCCTCTATAGCCTTGCGTTCCAGGATCTTCCCATCCGCAACCAGTTGTCACTTCCCAAGAGGACCCAAAAAGACAAAGTCCGTCAGCAAAGGCCAAAACATCCTGAATGGAAATTTGATCCTATTCTAAAGTTGTATGCACAATTGCTTCCTCCCCTACTAGGACTTCATTTGGTCAAACTCCGAATCTTCACTACACATGAAAGGCTCCCTCGTGGCTTTAACGATAATGATAGGTGTGAATTTCACTTTGGGGAATCCGGCCATGATACTGAATTTTGCATAGCTTTTATGCACCAAGTCCATGAACTGCTTGATGTAAGGACAATTCTTTTCAATCCCGAAGGTCTGAGCGTGCAAATCAATCTGTCACTTATTCTTTTCAACTCCAGATACAGTCTAGATACGCTTCAGACACGGTTGCCATTCTGTCACTTATTCAGATCCCAGTTACAGTTTCAGATACACTCCAGACCAGAAGTCATTCTCCTACTCATACAAATCTCAACTTCAGATACAGTCCAGATACGCTCCAGACACGGTTGCCATTCTGTCACTCATTCAGAATTTATCCTCAGCCCAGAGATGCTCCAAATGCAAATACCTTCCTGCTTCTCAACATACAATTCAACTTCCTGATATCCCCAACACAGTAAAGATTCTTATTCTTAAAGTGGCATACGACCTAAACCTGAACTTCTTCCAGATAGGAATAAGCTTTTTCCAGAATCCTGAGTTTTACTCTCCAACAGGATAGCTACTTTTCAACGAGTATTCAGATATTCCCCAGTGAAGATCTCCTCAAAACAAGAATCCCCAGTAGATTGGCATACAACCCAAACTCCTGATTTCTCCAACAGTGGTCCCAGGACTTCTCATTTTTAACGATCAAAGGACTTGCAATCCCCTGCAGCAGTCAAGGATTCACTTTCCCCGGCAGCAGTCAAAGAATCCATTATCTCCAGCTATCCGGATTTTATCTTCCTCAACAAGACGGCTACTCAGCTTGCATGCATAACCATTACATTCGTATATCATAAACATTGACGAAATACAATTCATTGTATCATACATACCATTGCAGCATAACTTGTTGTTTTAGCTAACATTTTACCCTTTTCAGGACAAGATTAAAAGGCTTTTGTTAACCATTGATCAGATACAGTACAGATACACCCCAGACACGGCGGTCATTCTATTACTCTTTCAGACTTCAGCAATTCGATACAGACTAGATACACCCCAGACACAGAGGTCACTCTACTACTCATTCAGACTTCAGCAATCCGATACAGACTAGATACGCTCCAGACACGGCAGCCATTCTATCTCTCATTCAAATTCAATTATCAACCTCAAGTTCAGATATGCTCCAGACACGGATTCCATTCTGACCCTTACATCAACAGTTTGATTCCCTCGGCGCAGTCGCCACGGAAGTTATTCTACTACTCATACAGATCTCAAGTTCAGATACAATCCAGATACGCTCCAGACGCAGTTGCCATTCTGTCACTCATTTAGAGTTTATCCCCAGTACACAGTTGCTCCGTGCACAAATATTTCTTTGTTACCCAGATACAATACAGATACACTCCAGACACGGCAGTCATTCTGATATTCATTCAATGTTCAAATACAGTTACAGCTCAGATACGCCCCAGACACGGACGCCATTCTTTGGCTCATATAGACTCAGTCTCCAGATACAATTCAAATGCATTCTAGACACGGATACCATTTTGATGCTCATTCTTCTGACCTACAACATTGCAATTCAACAAACATTCTTGGATGGCATCTTTAAGCCAGTCTCCAGCAAGATTCCACCATCTCCAAGTGGCATCTTTAAGCCCATTTCCTCAACTATATTTTGACGAGTGCAAATTTACGGGCACTCTAGTATCCAATCCTCTTTTACCTTCGAGTCGCGAAAGGCAAACTTGCTAATCTAACTCTTCAAGTTCAAGAAGATTGAACAGGGGCAGCTGTTGCACCCCCAAAATTTGCCCTCTCATTCTTCAAGGCCTTTCTCACAAAGATTCTCAAGGTTTAAGCTTGCACAAGTACTTTGGAATTTTCTAGTACCAAAATTAAAAGGAAACTGTGAAAAAGGGAGAAAACAGATAAAAATATGATTTTGACAAAATTTGGAGAAATACCAGTGTTCTTCGTTTCAGCTCCTTCGATGGGCCTTTTGGCCTCTTTTGATACAAGCTTTGGTTGCATCCTTCGACTGAGCGTTGGCCTCTGGCACGCTGGCTTTGATTTACAAGGTAGGAGTCTCCTACATGCCACCTTCGATTGCATCTCTGGCCTTACTGGGTTCACAATGCCATGACTGCCTATTGCATGTTTCGTTTGGATGTCTGATGCTTGCATGCCTATACAAACTTTCCCTCCATGCTTTCCTTGACTCATAAAGTACTGACTAGTTACATACAAACTTTCATTTGAGCCACGACTTGCACGTAAAAGGCATCCCCCTTGCTAGCATGCACAAGGTACAAAGCCTCCTATAACTTCCTTCGATTCCAACGCAAAAATCTTCCTTTTGGTGTCCTTCGATTTGCACGTTTTTGCCTCATGTATGCCTCTTTCGAATCTGGACATTGTGCCTCCTGCATGCCTCTTTCGTTTGGGCATGTGGCTCCCTTCGTGCAAGTATTTGTTTGAGCATTGACCTTTTTGTGTGCTTGTTTGGAGTCACAAAGTTTAGACCTCCTCCATGCAGGCTTCGACAAGACATTGATTATGTTTGTACTAGCTTCGACTGGATAACATTTCTCTTTAGTATGCTGCATTTCCATCCTTAACAAACTTCAGCACATGGTTGATGGCCCCTTCAAAAGACATATAGTGGTGGACTTGAGGGGAATACATATGAGTCCCTGTCGAAGGGTACACCTTACTAGTCCATTCGAAGGACACATTTGGCCCCTTCAAACGATGCACAAAGGTGATTCGTTCGAAGGACACTTGTTGGAGGAAAGTCAAACAATATGTTTGGAAGAAGAATCTGGTCGAAGGAGGGTCAAAATGAAAGGATGAAATATTCAAAGATGCTTGCTGCCAAGTTCAGGCATGGTACACTGGCCAAAACTGCTGCACAGCAGTCTTGAAACACTGCCCCATTCTTGCACCGAAATAGCATACAAGCACTGTCCCTCGAAGGCTACAAAGAGCATTTTACTCAAATTATTCAAATTATTTTGTTTTCCCTCCAAAAGCTTCAGCCAACTTTTCCTATAAATAAGAGGCTCCGACACATGTTTAAGAAGACTTTTTTGGCCAGGGAAACGAATCTTCAAAAAATTCTCAAACACCATAAAGCTCTCAAACACTTAAACACTCATCAAACACATACCCAGAATCCAAACACTTATCCCCTTAGAATCTGAAACATCCCTATACCTTGTTACCCTTCGAATCCAGTAGGAAGAACCTCACACTTGTTCTTCTCTTTCGAATCCAGTATCGAAGACATAACCCCTGGTTCCTCCCTTCGAATCCAGAAGCATTCAAGGAAACCACTTAAAGGCGCAGCACACGTTCCAGCCTCAAGAAAGGTAAGTCATTCTTAACCTTGAACCCTTCATTTCTAGCATAACATGTAAATAAGCTTCCTTTTCGTTTCAAACATGTATGTAGTGTTTGTTACCTTTTCGTTTCCACCCTTTTAGTTTGTTTTTATTGCCTCTCCTTTTGGTTTTGCTCTTTGGTTTATTATAAATGCTTTAAGAACTAACCTGGCCCTGAGGTAATGATAGCATGGCCTTAGGCCATGTTGCTATTTAATATCTCAAACGAAATAAACAGGAGACAGGAGTATGAAACAAAGTCTCAGGCTTCCTCACTGACTCCAGGCCCAATCGAAGGAGGCAGAAAGGCAGATTACATCTTATACTGGTTCCACTGGTCCCAATCGAAAGGCACAACATGCTGTCCCACTGGTCCCAATCGAAAGGCACAACATGCTGACCGTGAGGCCTCAGTCGAAAGTCATGCCTTCACCCTTTTCAGGCCAAATCGAAGAGATCCAGAAAGTGCAGAATCGAAGGGTTTTCTGGCTCAATCGAAAGATCCTCATTTTTCTTGCTTTTTATTTTGCCTTTATATTTTCATGCAATTCAATATGGTTGTAATAGTGTAGGATTTTATCTTTCTGCGCTTTATTACTTTTATATGCTTGCTAGTAAATAGGATCTGTATGGCCAGATAAAATCAACAAGTAGACAATCAGTAATAAATAAAACAAAGCATGAAATATAACACACATGCACACTTGCATCCCTAGGGTTTCAATCCACTTGTTGCCTTAAAAAATGGGCCATGATATGCATGTCAAGTACTTTAGCAAAACAAAAACAAAACAAAATATCATAGTCCCTCAATGACGCTATCTGAGTTGCCTAAACAAAATGATCAAAGTCCCTCAAGAAAATTGCCAAAGATACTTGACACTATTGCTATCATGATATATACGACGACCCGTGCCTGTCCCGTTAACATCCTAACACAAGGTTGTTCGCCAAATACAATGGTGAAACAACACTGTTAAAAGGGTCAAAAACATAAGAAAAATATTTGAGTAAAATAGGGTAGACAGCTCTTAGTTACTTGATCAAAAATCTTGCAAAACATCCTTGCCATTTTTTCAAACACACTTCACAACACAACTTCAAAAAACAATTTCAAAACAACTTTCAAAACATTGAATTATCTTTTCAAAAGGACATACACCTTTGTATATATTCAAACAAGAATCATTACAAAGGTTTCCTAGACAAGGCATCTTTTTCAAAACATTTTCAAAACCACACACACAAAGCACCGTTTCAAACAATTGAAAAGCAAAGGCAAGTGATCTAAAACAAGTAACTAAGAGCCCATGGATAACCATGGATGAAAAGGGTGCTAGCACCTTCCCTTTTCATAATCTACCCCCCGAACCCACGAAAACATATCAAAGGTCTTTCCTGTGATTTTTTACCTTTCCTTAGGATAAAATAAAAAGTCGGTGGCGACTCTTACTAAACCGAACAAGTGCGAAAACAAACGCAAATCCCAAGTCAGTTCTCCCACCGTATCACAATGTGGAGCCCATCAAGCAGGCCATAAAATAAAGTGGTTGATATTTAGATATGGAACGTATTGGCCTACTATTCTCAAAGACTGTATAGAATTTTCTAAGGGATGTCAAGATTGCCAAAAACATGCTGGTATTCAACATGTGCCAGCAAGTGAACTTCATAAAATTATTAAACCTTGGCCTTTTAGAGGTTGGGCGCTAGATCTAATTGGGGAAATTCAACCTGCTTCATCTAAAAACCACAAGTACATTTTGGTAGGTATAAATTACTTTACAAAATGGGTTGAGGCCATACCTTTAGTGAATGTGGATTAAGAAATTGTTATCGAATTTATTCAGAAACATATAGTCTATAGATTTGGCATCCCAAAGAGTATCACAACAGGCTAAGGATCAGTTTTTACTGGTCGAAAGATGCAGGAGTTCGCCAAGGAAACAGGTTTCAAACTATTGACATCCACACCTTATTATGCTCAAGCAAATGGACAAGTCGAAGCAGCCAACAAAGTGATAATTAAATTGGTAAAGAAGCATGTAGGAAAAAGCCAAAAAATTGGCACAAAACTTTGGACCAAACATTATGGGCTTATTGAACTTCCCCTAAAGAAGTAAATAATACCACACCTTTCAAACTCACGTTTGGGTTTGATGCAGTATTATCAATCAAAATCTACTTACAATCAGTTAGAATTCAAAGACAAGAGGAAATTCCTTCTGACCTTTATTGGGAAATGATGATGAATGAATTAGTAGATTTAGATGAAAAAAGGTTACATGCTTTAGAAAGATTGAGAAGACAAAAGGAAAGAGTGGCAAGAGCATACAATAAGAGGGTCAAAGGCAAGACGTTTATTCTAAATGACTTAGTGCGGAAAGTTATTTTACCTGTGGATCGAAAGAATAAAGCGTTAGGAAAATGGTCCCCACATTGGGAAGGACCTTTTCGAATCTTAAAGGAATTCTCAAACAACGCTTATGAAGTAGAGGAGTTAGCTGAGGATCGAAGAATCCTGAAAGTAAATGTGAAGTACTTAAAGAAGTATAAACCATTTTTGCAGGAAGTAAAAATCATAGCAAGGGAATAAGCAACAAAAATATGTATAGCCAAAATGGTGATCCAATTAATTGCCAAAATGGCTTTTCCTGAAATATTTATCTTCAGAGTCAACTTCTAATTTTGACTCATCTTCAGAAACTTCATATTCATCTTTTGATTCTGACTCATATTCAAAGATTCCAAAGTCAGAAAGTTTTTGAAGTTGTCATCAAAAGTTGTTATTAGTCAGAAGTGGTTATTATGAATATATCGAAATTCAAAGTTGTTATTCAAAAATAAATATTTCTCTGTGTAATCAAATACACATTTTTGAGGGGGTAATTTGTTAGTTGGGAATTTCGATTATACAAGTTTTGAATAATTAAGGCTTTTTGATCGAAGAAAGAGTTGTTAGAGGGAAAGTATAAGAAGATTTTTATAGAGTCTTCGATTGATGAAGAGCTAGTAAAGAGTTTTATTATAATGAACCATTATCGAAGGGTTCGTCTTTAAACTGTGGAAGTATAAGTTATTCGAAGCATTACAAAGAAAGATATTTCGACCGTGATGTTGTTTGAATTGGCGCTTCGAAAAGAAGAAGATTTCGAATTCAAAATATTTGATCTTATCTAAAGAGACACGTGGAAGTCTAATAGTTCGAAAGACATGCAATCTTCGAACATGGCGTGTTTTCGTAGAAGGGCCGTTAGGGTCAAATCAATATAAATAGAAGTCTTAGATGTTAGAAAACTGGTGTGTTCTAATTGTATACAAAATCATATTATACTCAAAGTATCGGAGCAAGAGAAACGAGTTTGTTGATAATATATGTGTAAGAACACCACCAGTTTTATTCAGAATTAATTTTTCAGTACAAAGTCTTTAATCACTTTTATTCCTTTTTGTTTCTAGTCTAGTCTTTTAACAATTTTATTAAACTTTTCTTATTAAGAATTGTCTTTATATTTTCACAAATTTCCAAATTATTCCCTTTAAAGTCATATTTAAGATTCATAGTCAAACTTTAAACATCTTGAGATAATTGTAACCATAGAAAAACCATGTTATTATCCATGCAATGTTTTCTTTTGAATCAGACTATAAGAACACTAAGACTATGTCCTAGGGTCAATATAGTCGATCCTGTAAGTTACCAAAGCATAAGTTTTGGAAGACTAGCAGTTGTTTGTCAGAAATCACTGGTAAACAGTAACACTCACTCCAAGCACTACTCGGGTACCTGAATATATGTACTCCCAGAGGATCACGTACACAACAACATAAAAGGGGTGAGAATCATATTCAATAAATATACACTGAATATCACATGATAAGGAGTAGTAATTCACACAACGCACAAAATTCACATTTTCATCCAATACTTCGCAAACACATTCATCATCCACATAATTCAACATGAAATCAACTGTAATGCAATGTAAAGAGACCGATATCAACTCAATGTATGTGGTACCAACAAGACATAAACCCACAACATAATGCCAGATAGGGCAGCAACAAAGCATAAGCCCTCAACATAACGCCATTACAGGCCAACAACAGGGCTTGAACCCTCACCAATGAATGCATGCAACACTGACATGAAACAACACAACTATGCAATAACAGGGCATAAGCCCACAACATTTGCCAATAAGGCCACCAATATCATTATCATCATGCAATACATTTAAGAAAATCATCCATACATCTTCATACAACATCATGATGTTACATCACGTCATTAACATCACACATTATACAAAATTCTCACAAAGTTCAATGTTTTAACCCAATTTCCATTATTACTAGCCTTCCTATATCTGCCTAAGTCATACTAGTCACGAAAACAAGAATTTTTACACCTCAGCCTGCTCATACGCGTATGGCCCTGCCCCATACGTATATGGCTTCTTCCTCGCCCCCAATTCATGTGTATCATACGCGTAGGGCCTAACTGCCAGGCCTCATACGCGTATCATATGCGTATCACCAGGGGGGATTTCCCTCAAAGCCCACCAAGTTACCCCCATATGTGTATGGCTCCATGTGATACGCGTATGACACTTCCCATTATGCGTACCATATGCGTACTGGAAGATGGTTCTGCTGGCTTGGGGACAGGGCGCGTACCATACGCGTACAGCCCCTGGGAGTGTCTCCTCATACGCGTATGGCCTCCCCTATATGTGTATGGCCAATCTGCTGCTCCAAAAACCTACTTTCGCAACAGTACGATTTTCACTCGTTTTGAGCACTTTCAACCTCCTAATTTGGACCCAAAACAATGTTTTTACACATATTAACTTATATACTTAAATCAGTTTCATTAATCTATCATTCTATAACAATTTTCTACATCCAAATTCTAATTTTTCATCATCTTCCTAAACCCACATTTTCTAAATTGGGATTTCATTGAATAACACCACAACAACCACAATTTTCAACAACAATCACATCACTGACATCAATTAATTCACAATTCCACATAGAATCACGTAGAGACAACATTAATCAAACAAAAGAAGAATATATATCAATCACACACAAAACCTAGAGAGGGAAAGGAACCCTCACTATTGTCTCATGTTATAATCACCCTTTAAAGAACCCAATCTCTCCCCTTCCCTTAGTTTGGAGCTTTGATCCGTCAACAATGATGGAATCCTCTCTTACCCTAACCGTTTCTTCTCTTCTCTTCTATTTTCTACGTGACAGCATTTTTCTCTCAATTACTTCTACCACTTTCTCAAATATTAATAGTAATAATAATAATTATGATAATTATAACCATAATATTAATAATAATATTATTATTAGTGATAACTATACCATATATCTAACAATAGTATTTTTATTAATAATAGTAATATATCCCATTATTCACGAATATTATTATTATTATACTATAGACTAAATTTTATTTTAATTATTTAATTAAAATTAACTTCTCAATACTCTTAATGATACCCACATATCTTTAATTATGCTAAGATCATTCAAAATTAACAACAGATAATTAAATATTTAAATGGGCATTAGACAAACAGTAACAAAAGGACAAAATAAATGAAAAATCATCAAGCCTCATCAATTGGTCTCTAAGTACCAAAACAAACGGCCGCCCAAAACAGGATAGAGAATCGAAAATGTTGCAAGACTAATTCAATTGGTTTTTATATGAACACTAACTTAGTACTATATAACTATTGTACATTCAATTAGTTTGTAGAATAGCTTAGTTAACGTAAACAG
This sequence comes from Vicia faba, assembly GCA_948472305.1. Classification (NCBI taxonomy): domain Eukaryota; kingdom Viridiplantae; phylum Streptophyta; class Magnoliopsida; order Fabales; family Fabaceae; genus Vicia; species Vicia faba. The sequence goes on from CATIWC010001425.1 coordinate 333,511, forward strand.
TACCTTTAAAATACAAACGTTAAAAAATCAACGATTACTGTTGACATACAAGTGCATCACGTTGAAATTAATTTCAGCAATAGTTCAAAATTAGATCAAAATAATTCAAACTCACAATTCACAATAACTCACAATTCACAATCATATAATTGATGATAAACAATTGAGTCTTAATTCATATAATCTAAACTATAAGCGGAAAATTTTTATAGATCAATTATATGAAATTAGAACATCAATACTTACTAGTTGTAAATATAATTTGAAAATAAGAATTGTCGTTTACAATTCTCAATGGAACAAGTTATAGAGTCGTCAGTTATGTTTCTGATTTCGTGATTACGAAAGAGATTTAGTCAAATAATATATATAACCCTAGTC